>OZ022505.1:90081428-90657736 GCA_963989385.1 Ctena decussata
TTGTTAATCAAACTACATTTCAATAGCAACTATGAGTAAACACGCACTGCAGTATGAAATGTTTTGGGGCCAAAAATAAAGTTTTTCTCAGAAGGAGAATAAAAATGATTGTGCGTATATAGTATATGGCCCCTAGCTACGCCCCTGACACCAGAGTCTGTTATATCTACAGCATAATGGCGCCCCGATAACTCCGTCTCAGTAGCGAGGATTGTCTCTAGACTTTAAGACTGGCTTCATAACTCTGTCTGCCACGTAGTTCCAAACCCGGCGCTGGCAAGTATGAATGGTTGGCTGTTTCCTCCAGGGTTGCGGTGTTTTCAGCGAGTGTTTTCCAGCCATATATAGCTGAGAGTTACTTCAGGTTTTCTTCCATCATAGATTCCTGTGATAGAATGATCCGATATGAGAATCGGAGTACGAAGGGGGAAATCCAATCTTACAATGTGATATGGGTGTTACAGCCTTTTCAAGAGTACAGTGGACTCGACAGTATCGGATCAAGTTCAATAAAACTCCCGTTTTGTTGTATGTGAAAGCTAAAAGTATGTATGTTATGACACAAAACAATTGCAAAATATCCCTTCTATCTATCCATGTCAAAATATTTACGAAATTTATTCCTTTAAGGGCAGATAACCTTTACAGACTTACGGGAGGGTCCTGCGACAGTAACGAATCAGGTGCGACAGTATCGGATCATATGATATTATTTTATAGGAGAGTTTCTCCGAGGCATTCTGACAACCTTCTTAGCTTCAATAATTTTGCTACATAAACAGTTGGACCTATTAAACTCTCTGAGGAAACTTTTACGGCATTTCAACGATATTTTCATGTGGTCCTTCACCAGCAACGGTTTTGTCTATTAAATAAAAGCTGAATGTATACAAAACTACAAGCATGCCGAAAATTCTTAACTCAGTAATCCCCTGCGCCTCATAGCATGGATCTACTCAAACAGTAAAGATCATAAACTGCCTTTGAAAAGTGTAGACCCTGATAAGACCGTGGTGTCTGATCACGATCAACAAATTTACGTCGATTTTCCGCCTTAACGATATTTCAGTGCAATCAGTGTATAAACACTACATGGTCATTTAGCGAGTTCTCCGGCATTAATCTGAGTCTACACAGTGTACAGATGTCCATCGGATGAATGCCAGTCATTATTGGGTTCACATACATGCGAGCTGATCTCGAATGTTTAGCAGAAGCTTGGTTGTGCTACGCAAAACCTTCATTATCATACGCTAGAATGTGGGGCTTGGGATGGGGGATATTTTTACAAAAAAGGATGTTGTCTTAGTTTTAAACTGATTTTCGTTGAAAAAAGACACAGCAGCCACTCGGGTAGTTGATTTATGACTTGTTTTCAGTATCAGACCATATATCTAACATGCAGTTTCCAGCTGAGGCCTGTATTTCAGTTCAAATTGTATAGTGATCCGTTACTGTCGCAAATCGGTGCCCCACTTTTCAAGTCTTTAGTTTCATCAAATACTGTGATGTCACAAAAATAATGACTGCCTGCAATTTTAGGGATGCCAGGACACATTACAAAACAAAATTGGTTTCAATCGCCTAATGATAAAAAGTTTAAATAACCGAAATCTATCTTGGGGGTAACGAGCAATAGGCAAAATGCAAGCGCCGCTGAAGAGGGGCCAAGCTTTTCAACAACTCTGATTTGTTTCTCAGCCGCAGATTTCGATCGAATTTTTCACCCTGCACTTTGCCATTGGTCGAACTTGATAACTGTAATATAATGGTAAAAAATATTTGCTTCATTTGTGAGAAAAATGGGTGATAACCTAAGAGTGATCAGATACTGTGGATGATCCGATACTGTCGAGTCCACTGTATTTCAACTATGTCAAGCTGATCGTTAAGCAGGGGCAGGCGCCGAAAAGCGGGGCTCAAGGGGAAAAACCATCTGCCCGGCGCACACTAATCGCCGGGAAGGCCGGGAAGAAAAAGCCGGGAAGATAGGGGGTAGTTGTCTTTGGGATTCAATATCTATCTTTCTGTGTAAGCTATCTAAACAAATTAGGCATCATTTTAAAGAAGTTACTCTAATCTAAATATTGAAATAAAATAAATAGATTTTAATGAGTTTTTCATGACGTTTTGGTACTTTAAAAATTCCGGGAAGGTCCGGGAAGACAGCCGGGAAGATAGGGGTAGTTGTCTTTCGGATTAAATATCTATCTTTCTGTATAAGCTATCTAAACAAATTAGGCATCATTTTAAAGAAGAGACTCTGATCTAAATATTGAATATAAAATAAATAGCTTTTGTTGAGTTTTTGATGACTTTTTGGTACTTCAAAAATTCCGGGAAGGCAGCCGGGAAGATAGGGGTAGTTGTCTTTCGGATTAAATATCTATTTTTTTTTTTTTGTATCAGCTATCTAAGCAAATTAGGCAAGACTCTAATCTAAATGATGAATATAAAAATGAAAAGTTATGTCGAAAGTTTGCTGACGTTTTGGTGCCTTAGATTGTCCGGGGTGAGCCAGGAAGGCAGCCGAGAAGAGAGGGATTGTAGTTTGTGGGACCCAAAATTTCCTATTTTGCAATATTTAATGATATAATTTTGCACCCTTTTAAAAACAGTCTCTTAGCTAAATGTTGATTATAAGACAAGTGCTTTCTGGGAAAAATGATGACCTTATGTTGCTCTAAAAATTCCGAGAAGATAAGGAAGCGCAGCCGGAAGTGCAGGAATTACAGTACATATTTATAATAAACATACGGATTCCGTTCTAAAACTCCTTAAATGTTTTGGATTTTGTCGGGATTTATTTATATATATTTTTTTATTCATTTATTATTTTTATGTATTTTTTCTCGACTTTATTATATATATAAAACGAGAATCATGGTTGCAGTATGCTTGTACTTACTTTGATTATCACCTAATTAAGATTTAATTGCAGCTTGGTCCATCCAATTCAACGTAAGCTTGTTGGCGAACTGTGTCTACGAAAAACACCACAAGTCTAACCTGTCTGTACATAGTGTGTATATAGCTGCTATTCCTGGATTTACCTACTTATGTGAAACAACAAATCAACAAATCAACGTAAAACAACTACCGGTCAACGACCTGGGTGCGCCATTCTACTGGCGGGATTTACAGAAACAGAAACAGAAACAGAAACAGTTGTATTATCTGAACGTGATTTTGTAGATTTTTTTATTATTATTATTTTACTGACGAAATTTCAGACTCCTGTGGGGAGACCAAGGCTTTTCGTGTGTATTAAGTTTCCATATTGGTATATTATGTCTATTTATTTTTGTTCTGAAACTGAGAAACTATGAAGAAGCGAGAAAATTTGAGAGCCCACTCATGACAAACTCAACAAAATGACGTACATTCAGCGAGGACTCAGATCCGCCGGGGCATCCACACAGTCTGATCAGAGTCTCGCTGTCCGCATAAATAAAGTTTAGACCCTTAGCTACCCATTTAGCGCCCAGCGAAGACTCCGAGCAGAATGGGCGGACTGGCTTGAGCCGTCGCTGGGCGCTCAAGCCAACTTACTGGTTTTATCATGAGGCTGCTCATATTTTTATTTCATTTTTAGACGCATGCAGAGTCGTCCTGTCGAAAGTGACGTAAATAAAACTATTTTGATGTTGAAGTAATGCTTCTTAAACTTCAGTTAAAATCATTTGTTTAACCTAGACAATTTTTGTAAGGAGACACAGAAAATTAGATAGACCAATATTTCACGGATTGTTATTCCATATACTTAAAAGCAGAACCCCGTCATAAACTCATGAAGTACTTGAAAAACTCATTTTATTTATTTATTTTTTATTTATTTAAGTTTATGTTGGGCGATAATTTTACGAAAAGGGAAATCAGTATCGGTCTGATTTTACTCATTCACGGGTCGTTAAAACCATAATCACTTAATTGCATTGCTTTTTATTTATTAAAAGGTACATTCGATTGATGTAAACGATACGTTCATCGCTCAAAGGAAGAAGGAAAGATAGAAACAAACAAATGGATGCTAGGCTTATATGGGTTTAAGAAATTGCGAACAATGGTTTAAATAAGTGGAATTTGAAAAAAAAACACATACACGCACGCACGCTCGCGCGCTCGCTCTCTCTCTCGCTCTCTGGCCGTCAAGACTTTCATGTACATAAACGTAATGAGCTTTTTAGATTCCGCAACGATTCCCATTTAGTGTAATGGACTGGGTATGTCCTTGTGTTCTACATAATTCAAGGAGAGCGAAGTAGAAATTAAAGTAAACCGTAAAATGATGGGGTCCGTTAGGGGATCAGAAGCAAAAAAAAAAAGCAATAGACCATTGTAGAAAAATATAAGCCAAGCTATTAACCTGAAATTAGAATGTGACAGATAATAAGATATCTAAAATTAATGAACCTATTGAAAAGTTTGGTCCAGGGCAAAAATGGAGGTAAACAGTAATAAGCAGTGTAATCATGACCATTTATGTCCCTAGGTAGTTTCAATATACTGTATTTCTTCTAATAAATGCCCTCTCTCCAAGGTATGCCCCTCTTCATTTGTTCCTGTAAAAAAAAAGAGTGGCGAGACTCCGACAAGATTGTTTTTACACCACTACTTTTGTCATATCCTGCCCAAATTTTGTCTAAAGGACTTAAATTACAGGCCCCGTGGGAGCATTTACCTAAAGAAATAGGGTACATTTTATAACCATCATAGAAAAGGCTGGCATGTGTAATATTCCAAGGAACTTCATAAATGGTAATTCACAGGGTATAAACCAGTCCGCCAATTTTCGCTTCCCATAGAGACTGTCCGTCATATTTGGCTTCCGCCGAGACTGTCCGCGATCTCTTGCTTCCTGCAGAGACTACTGTCTTCGAAAAATGGCTTCCTGCCGAGACTGTCCGCGTGACTCTGCTTCCTGTCGAAAGCCTAGCCAGGAAGCAGAATCACGCGGACAGTCTCGGCAGAAAGCCATTTATCATGTACAGAAGTCTCAGCAAGAAGCAAGCGATCGCGGACAGTCTCGGTGGAAGCCAAATATGACGGACAGTCTCTTCAGGAAGCGAAAATTGGCGGACTGGTTTATACCCCGTGTAATTGGTCAAAATAAATGTGAGAAGAATTCAGTGTTCCAGATAAGAAGGGATCAGAGGGATAATACATGTATAGGAATAATTTTCTGTAATTCTCCATTAAAACGTGTTGTGACGTCTCATCAGATCCGTCTCGCCAAGACGGTTCTAATGAGGAGTCAAAACATGTTCTCATTGAGAAATAAGAAAAATTATCTTAGAATTGTTATCATAATCCCACCTCATCTGTCTGGTGCTTATTTTTATTTATTAAACTTATAATAATGTTAAAAATTCAACTTTCGCAGATTTATAAAAGAACTTCGACAGCTTTACAAGTAAAAATACCGCGAGTTCATCAACAGCCAAATTCTTACGATTGCGATCTATTTGCCATAGCTAATGCAATGGATTTTTGTCTTTCTCCAGACTCCTTCAACACGCGTGTAAACTTCGATGTCTCCAAAATGCGGCAACATTTAATTGAATGTTTAGAAAAAGGTGTAATGTCGAGATTTCCGATGAAAAAAAAACAACAACAGGTATATAAAAAATCGCTTTTGCGCGGGGCCAGCTGGAAACTATGGATAATATCCATAGGCCAACGTGGCAGGTCGCAAAAATTAAAAAAAAAAAGAAGAAAGAAGGGAAAATGACCCTAAAGATAGACACAACCACTTATAATAATAAACGATTCTCTTCATTTGTTTAAGAAGTAGATGAGCTGTAGCTGTGAACTGTTGAGTAATAATTCGCCGTTTTGAGGTCAGCTGTAAAGTAGGTCATATCACGAGCACAGAGCGCGAGATATATCTATTTACAACTAATCAACAATTCAATGCTAGAGCTGAACACTTTTGATTCTAACAGTTAAGGTTCCTCTTAACAGTTATATTGCAAAATTTCTAAGTGATTTTTTTACTGTTTTCCATGTCAAATCCTGGCCATATTATATATCAGATTAATTGTCCAGAAATGCTGATAAATTTGAAGCGGAAAAAGTCTTTTTAAGAAATCACTATTTTGTGAAATTTTACTTTTTTACAGAGTTTTCGGCAAAAATGTTACTTATCTCCCTTCACTCACGATCTGCAAAAAAATGATGTAAAAACGTTTGTTATGCTTGTATTTAAGGACTGCCACATGAGAAAAGAACAAAAATAGCCAAATAACAATGAAAATGGATAATTTCCAAAAAAATTCCATAAAAAAAATTCAAACATCATCCATGTTGGAACTACTTTTTCAGCAATGTGAACCAAAGTATGGTGGCCTGAATGTACCAACAGAAATTGTTATTTTAACTGAAAAGTATTTGAACATGAGTTTATTTATTGATTTTGATACAGCAAGTTCTGAAAGGTTTGTAAACTGAGGTTTAGATATTTTGGAAGGATGGTTGGTTGATTTGATGCTTATCATCCACGGTAAACAACTAAGGTCATGTTGGGATGGTCAGTTAACCTAACCACACTATTCCTGGGCAGGCTTAGACCTCCTACGCAGTTAACCAGTACTAAGTGCACATAGTTTCTCCTGTTACTAACAACTGCCCTTCTTGAATCAGCGGAAGGAGAAACAAAAGTGTGTGGCCAGACCGGGTTTCGAACCCAGGGCCTCTGACTTATGAGTCAGGTGCTCTACCGATTGCGCTACGCGGCCCGGCGCATAATTTGGAAGGATGACAAGAAACACATATTCATATTTATATTGGAAGCCAAACACATACCGCATACCAGCAGGCACATTGCCAAACACATACCAGCAGGCACATTGCAAAACACATACCAGCAGGCACATTTACTGGAACGGACCGCAATGGACTGAATTACCGGAACGGACCCCTTTTCCCTATCTTCAGTTGATATTTGTAATATTTTTATTAAATGCACATTTATTTAATATTTAAACGTATTCTGTATGCCCTCTAGCGCAAAACCAATTAGAGATATCAGTCAAAATACTCTTTGAGCATTTTGCGCCATGGCTAGGCCTCTTAATACCCCACGCATATGTGTTTCATATTAAAATGATATAATCTGATACAAAAAATCTGGCTATCTTTCGTCCAAGACTAAGAGAGAATGAAAAACACAAAGATTCCTGAATTTTTGTTCCATAATATCATGACCAACATTTCATCCATAGGAAATATGTAGCTCTATATGTATCAAGTCGGTGGATGAAATCAGGGATTGCTAGTTAAGATGACACATGTTAGTCACAGGTAGGGCCTGGAATTAATCTGCGCGTGCAGATTGTATCGAAATATCTAAAAATATGGCTGGAAATATGAATAATATGGGTCCGTTCCGGTCCGATCCAGTAATTAGGCCTGTTCCTGTAAATTTACGCACCGCTTTGCATCCTTATGACACTGTACTGACATTGACGCCAAGTAATAACGTTGCAGTGACATCAGCATGACGTCACATGCCTACTGGGATATAACCGATATAACTGGTAAAATCTTTTCAGTGCTCGTTTTTTTCCAAGCCTTTTATTTTACTTCTTGCCACCATGTGTGCGCTTGATAATCACAACATTGTCCGACTTATATTATCTTTGAAATGATATGAAAACTGATAGCTCTTTCGACCAAGACAGGTATTTTCTCTTTATACGGTGTCTTCCCCTTGCAATTCCAAACTTATGTGAGTGTTTCTTAAGACTTGCCATGATAGTTCACCCAACTTATTCAATATAAACCAAATAAATGAGCAGAATTATTTCTTCATGTATTTTCAGTGATGGTCTGATTCTCGTTGGCCCTCATATGTGAACAACCAAAAACACATGCACAAACACATTTTATTATTTGTTATTATGTCTTTAGTGGACCACAAATTGGACAACACTTTCCAATGACATTACAAATTTAATGAAAAAAGTGGTTTGAAAAAAAAAAAAATACGACCGCTACGTCATCAAAACAACGTTTGACAGGTCAGCTAGTGAACATACAAGATGAAGATTTGAATAATCGTACGAGCGATCAATCGTTTTTCACACCTACCAATGTGTAAATAGGTCAGAACTCGGCAAATACTTGATGTAAACTTCACATCAGCCAAGGTCAGCTTCAGCAGCCAAGTTTTTCTAGTTTCTGTTTACGACCGAAGAGCATTTCCGCATAGAAGCAGAAACGCTTGCGCTAAAAAGTAGTTCCAAAATCAACTTGTTATTTCATACAATTACGGATAGAATAATTTTTGTAGACACATTAACTAGTGTTATATGTAATAATAAATCAAAGTAAACCTCTTTCAACAAATAATATGAACATAATATTAATATTTTCAATCAAATTAGTTCGGTTAAATTTTGCGCGTAGGAATCTTAGTTAATCGAAGACGAAGCAAATGTAAACAAATACATGTGGACACGATTCTTTCCAAATATGACACGATACTAAAGCAAGAACGTTTAATCGATTATGTGTTAAAAGAGGGCTTTTGTATCGAAGTTTCAGAAAGTGTGTCTTGATAGTTGGCTAAATGTAAGATCTCATCGTAATTTTGTTCGAAAACTGGCATACCATGATTTTCCCAGTTTTCAAATATGGCCGCCTCCAGAAAGCATGAGGGTGGCCAAAAAAAATTCTGGTTTTCCTTATTCGGTCGTTTTTTCACAATCAAAATTGGTAGGAGTCGGTAGTGAGTGGTATAAAATATTTGTGTGCATAGTTGTAACAAACTTTAAACCACTGTCAAAAGAGCTTTAATTTTTTTCCTTTCCAAAGTGAAAATCTTAGATAACATTTTTTTTATCAAAGGAAAACACAGTGTTCTGGTAAAATAAATATTGTGCAAACACAACCAAAAAAATCTTAAGCACTTTTTCTGAGAATATGGATAAAATGGAGACAATCAGGGATATAATTTAGGTATTGGTGTGATGCAAATAATGGTCCTATTTTTTTTTCTTGCAACTGTGAAGAGGAACCTTAATACTCTGCAAGCGTATTATGGAGGTCAGTGCAAAGTAGATCATATCACGAGCGAAAAGCGCGAATGATGCCGGTATCTACTTACTTCCAACATAACTATTTTATTTTACATTGGATAAGAGTCTCTTCTTTAAAATAATGCCTCATTTGCTAAGATAGCTTATGCAGGTAGAGAGAGATTGCAATCCCTATCTTCCCGGCTATCTTCCCGGCTCTTCCAGGAATTTTTAAAGTACCAAAGAGTCATCAAAAACTCAACAACATCTATTTATTTTATATTCAATATTTAGATTAGAGCCTCGTCTTTAATTTGATGCCTAATTTGTTTAGAAAGCTTATATAAAAAGATAGATATTCAGCCCCGGATCAAGGGGGTGGGCTTTGGGGCTTCAGCCCCGCCATCTGGGCCTCTGTGTTACGTATAATATGTAGGCCTCAAGATAATTAGGAATATCTGATGACAGTTTGAGATAATTTACTTATGCCGTTAGATTCGAATATATGTTGTGAAATCTCATTTAAATCGCCTCATCGAGGCGATTCAAATGAGATCACAACATATATTTCAAGGCAAAAAAGACATTCTCAAAAATTCTCACCAAACTGATCCCTAATTAGTAAATTATTTTCAAACTCCCTCCCCTCACACACACACACACACATCTCGGCAACTCTCAGCCCCACCATTTATTCAGAGCCCCGCCCGTACGTGGTGGTCTGGATCTGGGCCTGATATTGAACCTGAAAGACAACTATCCCTATCTTCCCGGCTGCCTTCCCGGCTCTTCCCGGAATTTTTAAAGTACCAAAAAGTCATCGAAAACTCAACAAAATCTATTTATTTTATATTCACTATTTAGATTAGAGACTCTTCTTTAAAATGATGCCTAATTTGTTTGGAAAGCTTAGCCGAAACTAAGTAGTCTGGCCCATGTTCCTACTTCTGTATGTATTCTCTGCTCTTGAAGGAAGTTTTAAAGATTTTAATTTTACCTCACTGCAGCTGGTGTTGTGCCGTGTGGCGGCCGTAAAACGTCTCCCCGTACATCATCCATAGTGCAGATTATATTTTATTTACATCCTTTGAGATCAGAGGATAGATTCTGAGAAATCTAAAATTTGAGATCGATTTAGACTATTATTCTAGATCATCGTCTTTTATATTATTTGGATCCTTTTGAAACTAATCAGTCTTTGAATCGACTGTCCAATTAAAATTAAGAAATTACAGTATGCTTTTTTCTGGTTTCGTCACCCGATATTGTCAGGGTCACTGACGAGGCTTTATTAGCCGAAACTACGTAGTCTGGCCCATGTTCCTACTTCTGTATGTATTCTCTGCTCTTGAAGGAACTTTTTAAGATTTTAATTATATAGAGAGATAGATATTGAATCCCAAAGACATCTACCCCGATCTTCCCGGCTGCCTTCCCGGCTCTTCCCGGAATTTTTAAAGTACCAAAAAGTCATCAAAAACTCAACAAAATCTATTTATTTTATATTCAATATTTAAATTAGAGTCTCTTCTTTAAAATGATGCCTAATTTGTTTAGATAGCTTACACAGTAAGATAGATATTGAACCCGAAAGACATCTACCCCACATCTTCCCGGCGTTTTCTTCCCGGCCTTCCCGGCGATTAGTGTGCACCCATCTGCCCTTCCATAAGCAGAACTTGGCTTTCGCACATGTGCGAGGCCGAGACTTTGACATGCACTTGCAGCAGTGAGTAACCTAATATGTAAGAGTCACTCACACATTTCCAAATGCTAATTTTAAGATAATAAAATGAGTAACTTTCTCCACGAGTTACGCTAGACTCCACAGTATTCGATCATCGACGGTAATGGATCACTCCTCATATTGGAAGCAAATAGTTTGTACCACATCTGGCAGAAAATGGATAATGATGTTTACTGACTAGTACAGGTGAGAAAACCCTGTTTTAGAAAATATTTAGAACAACGCAATCACACAATCACTTTGGCCATCGAAGCTGATCGTAGCTGGTGAGGTGCGAAAGCTCATTGTTCAGCGCAGTCACCAAAGGCAATTTGCTTGTTTGACGGTCCTATTCATGAAGAGTCATTAACAGATTTTAATTTATAATGTACATGTACAGAACTCCTGAACCAAACCAATGAAAATGTTTTTCTTTTTAGTGGGTGAGGGAGGCGGGGGCTGGATCTAAACTTAGATTCTGTTGGCAGTTTAAACAAGTGGAAGCTTTTCAAAAGCTTTCGAAGACAAAGACAATGATCAGCCTTCATTTTGTATTAACAATCAACCAGTGTCCATTTCATTAGTGTCCTAAATACCATACGTTTCTGATTTTAAGTTTCTCACCAGGGTCAGTACCAGTAAGAAAAGGAAAGTATTGACTTTAGAAGAGAGAGTTCAGGTCATAAAACTGTTGAGTACCTGATGTCATGAGTACCCTTGGTCGGGACGAAACAGTTTGTTTCGGAGTAAATCGAACCTGTATTAAGAAAGCACCTGTCTTAAGCAAGCGATTTTGCCTTATCCCTTGGCTGCTTGCTTAAAACAGGTTAGACTGTATGTTTTGATGCCGTAAATGCATGCATATATATAACATCTGAGTGACTGGTGTGGGCTTCTTTCCAGTTTGTTTTTGCGTTTCTCCTTTCTACTTCTTTTGCCAGTGTTTAGAGCGAGTTGCACTTTGTGCTTTTGTTCTCTCAAGAGTATCTTCCCCTGAATATAAAAGCCATCTCCTGAGTATAAAAGCCGTCTCCTGGATGTAAAAGCCATCTCCTAAATATAAAAGCTATCTCCTGAATATAAAAGCCATCTCCTGAGATGGCTTTTATATTCAGGAGATGGCTTTTATATTCGGGTCTCCTGAGATGGCTTTTATATTCGGGTCTTCTGAGATGGCTTTTATATTCAGGAGATGGCTTTTATATTCAGGAGATGGCTTTTGAGATGGCTTTTATATTCAGGAGATGGCTTTTATATTCAGGAGATGGCTTTTATATAAGCATTTTGCTTACTGTCAGATCCTTTACCATTATCTACTTTTGTATTATATATATGTAATTTCTATGAATAAAATATTGTTTAAACCAAGAGTATCTTCATTTATATTATGCATATTACAGTGCAACGTTTTTGGGCAATTTCTATGAAAATAATGTCCATTTGATCGAACTATGTTGGCTTATTGAAGGATTTTGCTGCCCAAGACAACTCCGACTTCCCAATGCGCCTGCTTGTCGTCTTTCTCGGATTATGGAAATGAGATGGATCAGTGGGGGTCTCTGCTTCAGCAGCAACTTTGCGGTTACCTCTTTGTCAGATGTCTGCGTTTAGTACAGAAATTTGCAACGGTCGTACTAAGTTTGATAAAGATATATTTATATAAAACACAGTCTGTTGTAATAATTGCTTTTTTTTTTGCCTTGCAGTAGGTTGGACAGACAGTTGTTATCGTTCAACTTGCGTATAAAAGCTTTAGCAGGCTTTTTTTTTAAATTATTTTATGAGGTAAAATAAATTTGTAAAGTACTCTTGCACCGTTCTTTAAATTGCTTCTAGATTTTTATTAATTATTTTACGTTTTATTTTATATATTTATTTTATACTTAAATACTTTTCGTATCGTATGTCGTTTTGTATTTTTTCTAGGAATTTGCTTAGGAAGAGAGAAGTTGCTGAGAAAGCCGTTTTAAAGATACGAGAGCTGAACAGATCAGAGGAAACTAATATTGAAGCGAGATTCTTCTTGATTCAGTATGGAGGGAAAGTATATGCTTGTGTGCCCAGGCAGGTAGGAAACTTAATGAGACAGGCAGGAAAACTAGTGAGACCGGCAAAAACTTATTGAAAAAGACAATAAACTTAATGAGACACGAGGGAAATTTGGTGAGACCGGCAGGAAACTTATTGAATCGCAAATTTATCCACCACACACTTTTGATGTTTGCGGTAAGCAATTTCATAGAAATCGCACGTTTGCTGCTGTGAAATGTCTATGATGTGTGACATAAAGCATGAAAAGATACGTGATTACTAATACTGTTGGGAAATGACGTGCGTGTGGTGTTTGCAGCAAACAGTTAACAAAGACAAACGAACCCAAGAGCCACATGGTTATTCATACTGGAGAGAAACCACATGCTTGCGATCCTTGTTGTAAGCAATTTACACAGGCAGAAAACTTGAAGATACACATGCTTATTTATACTGGAGAACTAAAACATGATTGTGATATCAGTGATAAACAATTGAGCCGCGACACAAGAAAACCAACAAAGTGGTGGTGCGCACAACGTAGACGTAGATCAGCCTGGGCATCCGCCGAGTCTGAGCAGACACTTTGCTAAGCGCTTAAAGGGTAGCTAAAGGTCTGAGCTACCTCCGTGCGGACAGCGAAGACTCTGATCAGACTGGGCGGATGCCCAGGCTGATTTGAGTCTGCGCTGGACGCACAACCACATTGTTGGTTTTGTCGTTTCGCGGCTCAATTTACACAGATAGGAAGCTTGAAGAGACATATGTTAACTGATAACTTTGGAAAAACGGATGCTTGTGATGTCTGTAGCAAACAATGTACACATGCGAACAGTCAACTTAAAGGGACAAAAACATATTCATACCGGAGAATATGCTTGTGATCTCTGTGGGAAAAGGTTTAGACGTTTTGGAGACGTAAAGAAGCACATATTTATTCATATGGGAAGGAACCCGTATGGTTGTGATGTCTGTGATAAGCAGTTCACCCATGCTGGAGACTTCAACAAACACAGGATTATTCATACTGAGACAAAGCTGTATGCCTGTGGTGTCTGTGATATGCAGTTTACAAGCGCGGAAAATTTGAAGAGACACATGTTTCTTCATACAGGAGTGAAACCACATATTTGTGGTGCTTGTGGTAGGCAATTTGCACGTGCATATTACTTGAGGAGACACACTCTCATTCATACAGGAGTAAAATCATACGCTTGTGACCTCTGTGAGAAACGATTTACAAAGCAACACCAGATGAGGACACATATGCTTATTCATTCTGGTGAGAAATCATACGCTTGTAATGTCTGTGATAAAAGATTCAACCAGGCACAAAACTTGAAGACACACATGTTAATTCATACAGGAGAGAAACCATTTGTTTGTTATGTTTGTGATAAGCAGTTTACAATCCCACAAAATTTGAAGAGACACATGCTCATCCATACCAAAGGGAAACCACATGCTGATGATGTTTGCATTTAAGCTTGAAAAGACATTTTCTTACTCATACTGGCGATAACCTATGTGCATGTGATATCTTTGGTAGACATTTTACATCGGACCAAACATAAAAAATAATTATTTTTTTGCAGTTGCCGACCTAGGATATTTTAGGAGGGTAGGTAGGTCGGCTTTTTCTGTCTCTTTGTTTTGTTTTTTTGTTGTTGTTTTTTTTTACTTCGCAAACTATGAAAACAACAAAAACAAAATACTAATACAACATAAAATGTCACACGTTGTTACATACTAAGATAGCAGCATCCTACATATCAAACATATCTATTTCACCCACAAATGGTGTACCCATAATAATAAAAATGTGCAGGTACTAAGGCAAAAAGTGCCGACCAAGATCAGACTGCTCCTAGGAGCAGTCACATCTGGGTCTACACTGTTTTGACAGGCCTGTTTGTCTTACTATTCAGGTGGATTACAGTAAATTTGCCTTTTTGAAGAAAATAATGCTGCCCCAAATGGCCAAAAAAGAATTTGGGTAGGGAGGTTTTGGGTGGGTAGGTAGTCAATTGCAAACAAACAAAACTTTATTTTTTGGCCCCTTTCATTCCGAGGAGTCACTGTAGTAGCTTGTAGTGTCAGTGGTAAGCAAGTTATGCAGGCAGAGAACTTGCAGAAGTGCATGCTTAATTATTCTAGAAAATCACTGCACGCTTTTCAAGACCAAGATGTGCAACCTGGCCCACAGGTTATAAAACTTGAGTACATTCTCAAAGTTGGCCCACAGGTTATAAAACTTGAGTACATTCACAAACTCAAAATAAAGCACACTGATTGGCTGCTTCCGATCAGTATGGTTTATTTTGAGTTTGAGATTATTCTCAAGTTTTATAACTTCGAACCCAGAAAATTAATCGAATCACATATTAAAAAGACTCAAAAACATACTGGGGATCACTGCATGCTTGTCTCGCGGTGAACATTGTACACACACAGGAAGCTCAAAGAGGACATATTCAACACGGGCGTAGCTACCTTTACGCAAATACGCAGGTGCGTATTGAAATTTTGTCGAATTGACAAAATTTCAACACACACCTGCGTATTTTCATGCTGAAATGTTGTTAATTGGGCATAATTTTAATACTAACAGTAACTGCCAACAGACACGCAAATTCGAAATATCTTAGCGGCTTAACCCCCTAGTATTGCCCCCAATGAGTATAAAACATGGTTGTGCGTACTGTGTTATTGCCCCTAGCTACGCCCCTGTTCAAGCTTGATATGTCTGTAGTAAAGCCATTAAAGAGACATAAATTTAAGGCGACCCGTACTGTATAACACTTATTTCTGGCGGTTACTGAATTTTGGCGATATCGGCGGTTAAGGCAAAGAGCGCTAAAATATAAGTCCGCCAATATTACATAGATTTAATACATATACATATGCACAGCATAACAGAGGTCTATATAAAAAAGGAGTATTTGATGAGTATTTATATTTCTTATACCTTTCCGTCAAAGTAAACTATTCATTGTGGCATCCCATTAGAATCGCTTCCATGAGGCGATTCTAATAGATGCCACAATGTATAGTTAAAAGAATAAGAAAATTGTCAAAAATTTACATCTTTTTTTATTTGGAGCCATCATCGGGTAAATCAAAGCCGCCAAAATTAACATGCGCCAATATGTCATTTTCATTCAACCGCGAAATTTTGATACCGCAGATATTAAGTGTTTTACTTCATACTAGAAAGGGACCGTATGCTTGTTGTCTGTTGTGAACATGACCTATAGGTTAAGGTCAGTGACTTAAAAATTTTGGATTAAAGGTTTTAAAGAATCATATCTCCTTAATCCATGGATGGATTTTGTTAATACTTGTTCTGATGTTAAACAATAGATTTCAGTTTTACATCATTATCACCCCTGTCCCGTCAGTGACCTTGACTCAGAATTTTTCGTTATATTTTGGATAGAGTATTATAAATGCATATATTCTTTTCACAGCGTTCATTTTGAATGAAATAAGTTAATATTAAGAAGTCATTTAGATACTTGTTCAGAGTTTTACACATAACCATCACCACCCCCGTATAATGGCCTTTATCTCAAGTTTACAGACTTCAAAACCGATTTCAACAATTCTGCAGAGCTGTTGTTTCACATTGCCTGGGTCTGACCCTTTATACTTTGACTGATGGCAGATACTAAGGAGTTTCACTCAGTACTAGCTTCCCCTTTGTTGACATTGAACAGGGGCGTAGCTAGGGGAAATTACACAGTACACACAATTATGCTTCATTCTCATTAAGGGCAATAACAGAGGGTTAAGCCCCTAAGATATTTCAAATTTTCGTGTCTGTTGGCAGTTAGTATTACAATTATGCCAGTTAACAACATTTCAGCATGAAAATACGCAGGTGTGTGTTGAATTTTTGTCAATTTGACAAAATTTCAATACGCACCTGCGTATTTGCGTATAGGTAGCTACGCCCTTGTTGAAGTGCAATGTCACATACTTGCAACTTTGTATTCAATGTCATAGGGTATAGATTAGGTACAAGCAATTAGGTAGCGACGTGGTAGAGTGTCCGCCTTTAGATTGAAGGATCCCCGGTTCGATCCTTGGCCTGGGCATAAGATTTTTTAAGAGGCTGTGACAAATGGCGCCCAACGTAAGTGACCCATAATGGCATTATAGCTCCTTAACAGGGCCGTAACTAGGGGCAATTTCATAATACGCACAACCATGTTTTATTCTCTACTTCTTGAAGGGAAAGCTAGTATTTCAGCCACTTTGGTAATTGATATTGAAATCTTGTCTAATTTATAAATTTTCAGCATGCAAATATGCAGGTGCGTTTTGAAATTTTGTCAATTTTGACAAAATTTCAATACGCACTTGCGTATTTGCCGTATAGGTAGCTACGCCCTTGCTTAAGTCTTCCTTACACTCTTAAAACAATTCCTTCAAGAGCAGAAAACACATTCAAAGAAAGAACTGGGGCCGTATTCATAAAACGACTTAAGTAGTTGCTATGCTGTTGCTAAGGGTAAATTTCTATGTTGGAGATTCCCTACAACTATGAAATTTGGTCTGGAGGAACAGTCTTTCCAGAGCAAATTTCATAGTTGTAGGGAATCTCCTTCAATGAAATTTAGCCTTAGCAACAGCATAGCAACCACTTAAGTCGTTTTATGAATACGGCCCCAGGAGCCATACTTCGAGGTTTCTTCCTTAAAGTAAATAATATACTCCGCTAGAAGTAAACTGTTTTCTATAAGAGTCCCCCCCCACCCCCACCCCCATTTAAAGTAGAAGCAATCAATGTGCCAAAATCATAACTCCAACCTCACACACCATAGAAACATATACAAACCCGAAATATTTCGATACACACAAATGGGCTCTATGAAGAAGTCTAATCAGGTGATGAGTACCTTTGATGTGCTAGTGGAAAGGCAACCAGTGTAGACGCAGATAAGACTGCACCTATGAAAATCTCAAAACTGACCGTAGATTTATGTCACACTTGCAAAAACATGACATACGCGTGCGAATTCTCCACCTCGGTGTGACAATTACGAAACAGGCAAAAAAGGTTCAACATGTAAATCCGCCGAATTTATCAAATCTACAACTGAATCGGCTATTATTTTATTTCAACACCAAAACATTGTTGAACACATTTTGTTTTTAAAATGGTATGTTTGCAATTTTATCATGTCATTTTTTAGAAGTATTTTTAAATGACAAGCTTTTTCATTTCCTGAATCGGTAATTTCCGGCCAATGTGAATTGTCTGTTTAGTGTGAATTCTTCAGTCATTTAATTGTTCTGTTGAAGATCTACGACTAAGCCTCTCCATCAGAAAACCTGTCTTCGGGGTTTCCGACCTGGCCCTGAGGTTATAAAACTTTTTTATTTGCTCAACTCAGCTGAGCATGAAAATTTACCTGCTAATAAATAGCAAATTACTGATAAGGACAGTTGTTTTCTTGCTCCGTTTGGCTGAGTATGAAATTTTCTCTGCTGATCAATAAGAAAATGCCAACTAAGTATGCAATTTTCTCTGAGAATGCCAACTAAGTCTGAAATTTTCTCTGCTGATCGATAAGAAAATGCCAACTAATGTTGGCATTTTCTTATTGATCAGCAGAGAAAATTTCATACTCAGCTGTGCTCAGCAGAGAAAATTTCATACTCAGCTGAGTTAAGCACAAAAAAGTTTTATAACCTCGGGGCCAGGCCACATATATACCTGCTCAGCTACAAAAGAGAGGCTTGAAATTTCGGTTATAAAATCTGAGATATTATACTATCTAAGCAGCAAACAAACGAAGCTCGGTTTCGGAGTCTTATCTGCGCCTTTCATGACGCAGCTCAACTACAATGTAATAGTTACGTGTTAACGAACCATTCCACCGATACTTGATCAGTGGAATTCCCTTTTTTAGTATGAACTCCAGTGAACCATCTCGAGACTTCAAGTTTGCCGTTGGTCGACACTATTGAAAAGCACCAGTATTGGCTGCGGATAAAATCAACCTCGCTGAGTCCAGCTGTTACAATACCAACCGAACGTATGTGCATGGCGCTAACATCATTACCAGACCAGCGCAATGTGTCTGCTTGCTGAATGAGCGTTGTATTAGACAGAGCAAAATCTTCTATCTCATCAGAAACCGCTATACGGTATCTAATATCGCCGCCGTTTTGTACTGCAGTTAGAAACTCGCTTTTAGAACCCGACGCTTCAGAACCATCCGCACCCGTCACCAGCACCTTTGTCCAAACCCGATCGTCAACAAACCATGTCAGATCCTCTGTGCTTCTTCCCGTGTCTACCAAATCAGTGTTGCCAACTTTGTATTTCAGAAATCTAACAGTACCACTTGTACAAACTATTGTCCAGAACCAAGCTATATCGGGATCGAGAGTGTCGAAACTTTGTTTCGTCAAACGGTTGAGGAAACTGCCACAAAGGACTCCGTTTTCTATGCGGATATCGTCGGCTTCTAGATTTAATGTTCCGATAACGACCCTCACCCTGCTTCCAGAATCAGCGGCAGAAATCAAGTCGGCGACCGATCCACTGATGCTTGACCCACTGGCGTTACTTTTATAAATTTGACGCCAACAGCTATCGGCGTACCACTTGGCTGTAAAGGTACTGTTAGGTGTAGTCTGAGTTTGCTCGTGTTCGCCTATTTTCCACCGATCTAGGTTAAGCATACCAGCAGAAGTGCGCAGAGTAAACCACCATACATCCATACCCTGAAATGAGTCGCAGCATGACAAAATTAGACATATATAATAATCACAGGGTATAATCGATTCCGCTAATTTTCGCTTCCTGCAGAGACTGTACATCATATTTGGCTTCCGCCGAGACTGTCCGCGAACTCTTGCTTCCTGCCGAGACTTCTGTACATGCTAAATGGCTTCCTGCTGAGACTGTCCGTGTGATTCTGCTTCCTGCCGAGGCTCTCGGCAGGAAGCAGAATCACGCGGACAGTCTCGGCAGGAAGCCATTTCTCGAGGACAGTAGTCTCTGCAGGAAGCAAGAGTTCGTGGACAGTCTCGGCGGAAGCCAAATATGACGGACAGTCTCTGCAGGAAGCGAAAATTAGCGGAATCGATTATACCCTGTGATAATGGGACATGTGCACCCAGCCAAGACTCGCATCAGTTTGAGCATTTGCCCAGGAGAAGTTGTGTGTGACCGCATGAAAAAAAAACAGTCCTTAGCTAGGGTCGAGTCGGGTAACTTCGGACAGCGGGTAAATTCGGACGCACCATTGCAAACAGTGAAAATCCAGATGATACGGCTCATCAAGAGCCGTCTGACGTCATCAGGATTTTCACTGTTTGCCCAGTTAATTTGTTTTATTTCCATGCAACTGACATATAAAGGAAACAACGTCACTGTCCGAATTTACCCGCTGTCCGAATTAACCCGAATGTACCCTTCCTATAAAGCGCACGTGGAAAATTCTACTGAATCCTAAGCTGATCTGAGCATTCAAGCGGAGCACATAGCCTATAGTGTTGGTTTGTGATTCTGTAACTAAACTGGTTAGGGCCACGTAACGAGAAGACGACCTGGCGTTCAGAAAACGACCTGTCTTCTTGGGTTTGGCCCAGGTAAAGCACATATGAGCCACGTCATGTGACTGCCAACAATGTGGCAATATTTTCATGTGATATTCAGATCATCTGTCTCATTGATGCAGGGAAATTGGAGACCTCACTGTTGACTATGGCTTGTGTCACTTTCATAGAGGGCTGATGTGACAAGCAAAGGCTCTGATCAGACAGCACTTATGTGCAGAATGATCAGAGCCTTTGCTTGTCACAAACGCCACATTGTTGGAAAGCACATGATGTGGCACATACAGACTTTCTGGACAGAAATTAATTTAGAGTCGTGAAAACTTTGATTTAGCAAATGTATAAAACAAGCAGCAAACATGCTAGTCAGACGGCACTGATTCACAGGCTGATCTTTGCCTTTACTTTTCTTCTGTGACAAAAACACACTTCCTTGAGGTAAATACTTAAGCATTAGTGCCATGCGTTATATATACCGAGTGCGTTATAAATAGCAGTGGATGGGGTACTCTGGCTTTTACCTGCTTCAGGGTATCAGACTCAGTCCTGACTTCATCCCCCACTCCCCCCACCAAAAAATGCATATTCCTCTCTCTCTCTCTCTCTCCCAATCAAAGAAAATAAAATAAGTAACAAAACTGCTTTTCTATGGTACCCCTAAAATACCAGGGACCGTATTCATAAAACGACTTAAGTGGTTGCTATGCTGTTGCTAAGGCTAAATTTCTTTGAAGGAGATTCCCTACAACTATGAAATTTGCTCTGGAGGAACAGTCTAATAAGACTGTTCCTCCGGAGCAAATTTCATAGTTGTAGGGAATCTCCTTCATAGAAATTTAGCCTTAGCAACAGCATAGCAACGACTTAAGTCGTTTTATAAATACGGCCCCAGGACTTTACTTTTGTTGCCATGGCAACGCCGAATATCACTAGTCAAGCTTTTTAAAGCCGTTCATATATAATGTGACCTATGGGTCTCTGGTGATACTAATAAATTGAATTTTGTAAAAAAATGCCCCTTGGGCCACAGTCGCGTAAACCGGAATGAACAGCTATATAGAGAATACCATGTTAGTGTCCTTTGATATCAAGTTTATCAGCCGAGACCAGAAACAGCGTAGGAATAGCGAGGCTTGCCGAGCCAGTCCGTCGTGTTTCTGGTCGAGCCTGATAAACTTGATATCAAAAGACACCACCATGCTTTTCTATTTATCATGCATCATTAGAAGATTTTACGTAAAGAGAGTCAACAAATGAAAAGCAAATACATTTCATACGAACTTGCTGGCGTCGCGAATGCTTTATGACGTAAGTCGGCTACGTCATTTAACCAATCGAATGCTGTTATCACGGCGAACGTCAGTATGTAGCCAATCACTTCTTTAGGCATTGCCTGATAACATTCGCGCATGCGCAGTTCTAAAGTGACATGATGTCACATCATGATATCATACCCCTGTTATCAGGTTAATTATGCAGCAGATGCATGATATAAAAGGTTTCAGCACTTTACCCTTTCAGTTGCCATGGCTTCCAAATTTATCAAAATCATGAATTCGACAAAACTGCTTACTCAACAAACATTGCACAAACTTTCCGTCTAAATACCCGAAATGGATTGGCAAAATCTTATTTTTTTTCAATCATAAGTCAATGGAAAAATAAAGCTGTCACCATAGCAACCGCAGATGGGCAAAGTTAAACAAAATTGATTCAATTGGTAGAGCACTGCTAAAGAAATCTTTCTGTAAAATATTAATAAAAATATCGGCAGTGAGATAGGTATATAAATTCTCTCCATTATAAGGCAGTGAAAAATGTAAGTTGCAGTCGCAATAAAGATGCATGAGCTACGGCAATTAACCCTTGAAGCGCCAAAAGCAGACGACAGAGTTTACGTCTGCAATATTTTGTAAAAAAAAGTTTAGTCGGAGCTATATCAGATTGAAAATTCAAAGACTAGAGGGCAAGCAGTGTAGATCCTAATGAGGTGGCTCATTATGAGCCACCTCATCAGGATCTACGCTGTTTGCAGATTCTGCTATTTTCGTCACTGGCGTTTAAAGGGCTAACTACATTTTTAATAGAGACTAATGCTTTGAATATTTCTACGAAAGTAAGTGCACTTAGTACTGGTTAACCGCTTAGGAGGTCTAAGCCTGCCCAGGAACAGTGTGGTTAGGTTAACTGACCGTCCCGACATGACCATTGATGTTTACCGTTGGCGTTAAGCAACAAACCAATTAATCAATCAATCTACAAAGTTTCGGCGTTCTCCTCATACGACTTCAAACGAGATGATTATTAAATATTGTTTAATATTAAACCTTACGGTTGACACAATTTCACTGCATAGTACTTCCAAAACATAAGACTTCGAGGCTTCGATATTTGGCGTGTTACACTCATTGATAAAAAAGAACATGAATAATGAAGATAAAATGGGAATTTGAAACATTTTACGAGTAGATCAAACCACATGGATTAATGCAGTTGGATTAATTTTTGTTGACCTTGACCTCCTTTTCAAGTCACACCAATATTTTGAATGTCAAATTTTGACCGAAACATTTTGAAACATTAGGACTGTTAAGGTAGACGAATACTGAATAGAAATATTGGCGGGGCATTCAAACCATTATACCGTCTAAATAACCCAAAGAGCTATAAAACATTTGGGTAAGAAAAAAACAATTTTCACCGTTTTGTTTTCCTAATAAACAATATTTTGTATTTCTACATATTATTTTTAAACATTTTCCATTAAAATTCATATCTCTAGCACATGAATGCACTTTCATTTCAGCAAATCATATAATCTGTAATATATGATATTTGAAACAAACTGATAACACAAAATTGCAGTTTTCTTGTTAATAAGTATATTTTTACATTCTTTGAAAAAATGCAAGAAAATTGAATTTCATGAAAAACGTCATGAAAAATATTATCAATCGATGGGGCATGCTTATGCGTATTATTCTAGTAAAACTTACGTCGTATGTTAAAGAATAAAACAAAAAAAAAAAACATTTCACCGTTTCGTTTCCTAGAAAAACAATGTTTAAGTTCAAAATATCCCCAAAACAGACTGCCCAAATTCTGCACCTGCTGCAAGCACAGCCGGTCCTTTCCCTATTATTTATTTTCCTGTTATTCGGTTCTACCATAGAGTAATGTCGACAAAAATGCACAGATGGAATGGAAACTGTGAAGATCTTGATCATTCTGGTTCCTAAGGAACAGTCTGATCTCAGTTTCCACTGTTTGTACAGACCTATGTGCCCGAAAACTTAGGATCTTTACGGTAGATATTGTAAGTGTTTATTATAACTGTATGTACTCCACAGTTAGTCGATTTGATGATGAACAATAACTCTGTTTGTTTTTTAAACAAGCAAGAACAGAGTTCTTCCGCGATCGTCCACCTTAAACATGGGTTATATTGTCATCCAAGATCATTACGCGAAGATGGCCAATCTGTCTAGCTTTACAACCAATCCATATCATTGTAGAGCTCATACTTACACTGATGAGTACAAAAATCTCAAATATTGAAAATTTGAAGTGACGACAGTCAAATATTAATATAAGATTTATAGTGTTTATATTCAGTATGAGTTGTTCAACTTTAGAAAAGAAGAAAGTTTAAAACCGGTTTATTTTTTAATTTTTTATTTATTATTATTTTTTTTATTTTATTTTTTTTTTTTTTTGCATATCACTTACATTGGCTAAGAACTCGTATATGTCGTTTCCTTTGCTGTCAACAACCTGCCGGCTGGATTCGAAGATGCCCATTTCGACTACTAATGTATCGTTCCCTTCTCCTTGAAACTCTATGTTAGCGGCTGGAATACGGAGTCCGTTTCCAATAGTGAGACGGAAGTCTTCGCCTCGGAGGATGGAGTCGACAAGATTCTGCACACTGCCTTGCAGTATGGTATTATTTATAGCATTTTCATACAGCGGTACGTCTGGTACAATGTCCCTGTATATAGAGGATCTTACACGAGTGCTCATGTATTTTTGAATTCATTAAACGAGTTGGGAAAAAAGATAGATCGCATCTTATCGTTTTTTCCCAACGAGTTTAATAAATTCAATGATATAGGAGCACGAATGCAAGATTCTAGTTGTCACATGATAATAAAATCACATTTTATTAGCAAATTTTGCATTAAAACGTCACGATTTCGGCGCTAAAAAACGCGACGTTTTTATGGACGTCAACGCATAAAGTTACGACGTAATCTGTATATTTAATCCAGTAGTTGATTATCGTTTTTAATGCATGGCTTTATTTAAGGAATGAATGTCATTTTTCTGAGGTTTATTGAAGTGTAAACTACATTGGGTCACCTGCGAAGTAAACTTTGCTGGCGACCCAATGTAGTTTACACTTCGATAAACATCAGAAAAATTAAGTTCATTGCTTATATTTACATTCATTTCAATCAAATCTTTCATGAAAATCTTATATAAGCGCTAAAATTGAAGCAGCAAAACATGTACACGCAGCATTTCTGCTAACAGCAGAACAGCATGTATGACGTCATGACGTTGCTGACGTCCAATTGGTTTGTAGAGAGCCATTTTTTTCTTTGACGTCATTGACGTCGCGTGTCTCAATAAAATTATTGCAATGTAAACTACATTACGTTCCAATGGTTTACTATAGGGCTTTTCAGTAAATGCACAAAGAATGTAAATATTTAAGGAATGAATTTCATTTTTCTGAGGTTTATCGAAGTGTAAACTATATTGGGTCACGTGCAAAGTGAATGAACTGATAAACATCAGAAAAATTAAGTTCATTGCTTATATTTACATCAGTTTTAATCAAATCTTTCATGAAAAATCTTATATAAGCCCTAAAATTGAAGCAGTAAAACATGTACACGCAGGGTTTTCTGCTATCAGCAGAACGGCATTCATGACGTCATGACGTTGCTGACGTCCAATCAGCTGGTAGAGAGCCATTGTTTATTTTTACGTCATTGACGTCGCGTGTCTCAATGTAATTATTGGAATGTAAACTACATTACGTTCCATTGGGTTACTTTCGGGCTTTTCAGTAAATACACCAACAATGTAAATATTACACTCTCAAATGCGACGTCATATGATAAACAAGCGTTTTTGAGACATTTTCATTGACTTGGCGAAGCTAAAAATGTTATTGTCGACGACCATATCATTTTTTTGGTCGAAATGATACATGCAGGGTTTAAAATAGATCTGTTCTGACAGCCTGTAAAATACATACTTTCATCAAGCAAATAAAGGGTCTGGATAACGCAAGGTTGGACCCTCGCTTGTCACCGCTTTGATAACGGCACGACCCTGATTCGATATTCGGCGTCGGCATGTGGCATGGTTGCGGTCGCCGTCCAAAGATGATGAGTCTCTTTGCGAGAAACGTAGCTCACGCGGAGACTCTTTCATTGATAAAACAGGTAACTTGTGTGTGTGTGTGTGTGTGTGTGTGTGTGTGTGTGTGTCTGTGTGTGTGTGTGTGTGTGTGTGTGTGTGTGTGTGTGTGTGTGTGTGTGTGTGTGTGTGTGTGTGTGTGTGTTTTAAAGATAAAAGCTTTTATCTAAGCTGATGGCGTGACAGTTGTATGAAATAAAAGTCACTATGAACCGAGACACGAGAAAATCAACAAAGTGGTTGTGCGCAAAACGCAAACTCAGATCAGCTTGGACATCCACCCAGTCTACTCAGACTCTTTGCTTTACGCTTAAAGCGTAGCTAAGAGTCAAATCAACCGTCAAGCGGACAGCGAAGACTCTGATCAGCATAGGCGGATTCCCAGGCTGATCTGAGTCTACCTGAGCGCACAAGCACTTTGTTGGTTTTTTCGTGTCGCAGTTCACTATGATGTTGGCTATTATTGGCATGCAAAAGACAGATTTTGTAATATCGAGGTGTTTCATACCTGACAAACCAGGATAAAGCTCTGTCCTCCCTCACAATGCCCACGTTCACTTGTTCGCCAACATTGTATCTAGTCTCCATTACGTCTCCAGTTGTACAAAGAAAATCAAAGGACCAATAGACGTCATCCTGAAACCAACACAATGACACGGCGGGACATACAGGATAAGTGTCAACGTCAACAGTGGTTATCACGTGTATTTAAAAGACAAAAATAATGAAAAATGGAAAACAGTTACTTGATTTATATTATTTGTCTATGAAATGGAAAAATCACCTCATTTACCGTAACTGGGTTGATTCTCAATTATTTTTGAACTATAATCGCATTGATTTCAGCCATAATTAAGCCGAAAAAAATGGCACATTTTGCTTAAATAGAAATGAACTCAACATTCTCTCACCATGTCAGCCATGCATGCTAGAATGTCTTACGCTGATGCTTCGACAGTTGCGAGATCAGTAGACCACACCGGGTAGCCTCGGCAATCCTAGACTGTCACGAGAATCGACAGCACTTTTGATTGCAAACTGACTGTCTAAAACTTATCGATCCGCGTTCCGACAGTCTCACGACAGTTTGGGATTGCCCGCCGGCTATACAGTGTGAAGTTCAAAATTTGAGACTCTATATACTGTGTCTGTTGCTCGTGTATCATAAGACACAAGTTTTATCATGCATCTGCTGCAACATTCACCGGATAATAGGAGTATGATAACATAATGTGATATCATGTCACTTTTGAACTGCGCTTGCGCGCATGTTGTCAGGCGATGCCTAAAGAAGCGATCTCTGAAGACGATTGGCTACATACTGGCGTTCGCTGTGATAACAGCGTCCGATTTGTTAAATGACGTAATCTAATTACGTCACAACGCATTGGCGACGTCAGCAAGTTCGTATAAAATGTGTTTGCTTTTCATTTATTTGACTCTCTTTACGCCGTAAAATCTTCCAATGATGCATGATAAATAGTAAACCATGTTATTGTCTTTTGATATCAAGTTTATCAGGCTTGACCAGAAACACGTCCTAATGGCTCGGAAAGCCTCGCCATTCCTATGCTGTTTCTGGTCTCGCCTGATAAACTTGATATCAAAAGACATTAACATGGTATTCTTTATTTGTGTATAGAATCTGTGTTTACCAACGTTTTCTGGTCATTGGAAGAAATAAAGCCAAATTACCTGAAAGGTGTCAAAATCTGATATGCTTAGGTCGAAAAATGATTGAGTACATAAATTTCCATCGAGCTCAAGAATAGTTTGCCCTGTGTACAAAACATCAGTAACCCTGTCCCACACCTTGAGGGACCCTCCGGTAGACACCCGTTCTAGTAGTTCAGCTAGGTCTCCAAACGTAGCTGTGCCGTTGGCCTCATGTTCGTAGATTTTTGTCCACGTCGTGTCACAGTCATCTAAAACAAAACAAGTATGTCACGGTGCTATTGGAGATGCGTTTGTGCCTTTAGTTTATCTTATTTTTTGCGTGGTTATCTTCACAGGGTATAATCGATTCCGCTAATTTTCGCTTCCTGCAGAGACTGTACATCATATTTGGCTTCCGCCGAGACTGTCCGCGATCTCTTGCTTCCTGCGAGACTTCTGTACGTGATAAATGGCTTCCTGCAGAGACTGTCCGCGTGATTTTGCTTCCTGCCGAGGCTCTCGGCAGGAAGCAGAGTCACGCGGACAGTCTCGGAAGGAAGCCAATTTTCGAGGACAGTAGTCCCTGCAGGAAGCAAGAGTTCGCGGACAGTCTCGGCGGAAGCCAAATATGATGTACAGTCTCTGCAGGAAGCGAAAATTAGCGGAACCGATTATGCCCTGTGATCTTGCGAACGCAAAAAGAAAACTTGCCACAAACTAGTTTCTATACTAGACTGATGTTAAGACTCATATGGGTATGCATGTCATACGCTTACGGTCCGAACCATATGGTGAATAGGCATACGCCTATATATTCATTTCTGTATTGCTTGGAATAAAAATTTGTAAAAAATTATTTAGGAGATAATGCTGAAATTTTGTAGAAACGCTTTTGTTTTAGCACCACAAGAAATATTGTTTTTATTGTTGTTACTTATTGGGTAACTTAATCGAAATTGATTTACATGTATAAATGGAACATTGCAACATGTAAATGGTGTTAATCAATGGTTTGTGGTTAATATCAAATCCTGTATAAAAAGTTGAAAACACAAGAGATCTTCCCAAGACTTGACAGATGCCTTCTTTATGTTGTTTCTCACAATTTAAAACACAAAACCGTATGACTAGGTGATGTTAAAATGGATTTACATGTATATAAGAAAAGATCATAGTATATTTTCTGGGCAAATATTTGAAAAGAAATGACGTCGTTATTGAAAATATATTTAGGTCTTAATGTACTCCAGTACGATACGAAGAACGTACCAGCAATTATTTGTTCCAACTCTGTTATACATTATCAGGTTCAGCTGATAAAAAAGAAGAGGCTGCGTCGAAACTTTTGTCAAAATAATGAAGGATACGCAGGTTCGTTTACTTTTTCAAGGTTGAGCAGTTTCACTTACACACCTGTCTTGGTCATAGAAATGAGCCGCGACACGAGAAAACCAACAAAGTGGTTGTGCACCCAAGCGCAGGTTCAGATCAGCCTGGGCATCCTTCGCTAAGCGCTTAAAGGCTAGCTTAGGGTCTAAGCTACCTCCATGCGGACAGCGAAGACTCTGATCAGACTGGGCGGATGCCCAGGCTGATCTGAGTCTGCGCTGGGCGCAAAACCACATTGTTGCTTTTGTCGGGTCGCGGCTCAAATGTATTTTTATGCTGCCTATCCTGTATATATTGGATGCATCCACTACATATGCACCTTATACGTGATTGAACATTTGAGATTAAGCTACTGTTTTCATCTGGGCCCAGGTTCACAATCAGTCCTTAAATTAAGGTAAACCTTAACTATTTAAGGTCCAAGTCACACCTTTACTAAGGAGTGTCTCTAAAAGTGCGTCTGTACAACACCTTAAACATCACCTTAACTACGGTGGCGTCTTCGGAAAATTATACGGAGTCATACGTATTTTGTGCTTGATGTAAGCGGAAATTTATGTTCCCGCGGACTGTCAAACCCAACATTTCAGTCCATTCTTTGAATATTCGGTATTAAAACGCTGAAACATGAATTCTCACTTAAAGACTGGCATAATGGCAAGTAAAGATCAACTGTTGAGATCAATGGTAGCTCGCATTGCTTGAACATTCTTCATTATTCTATCTCTCTCTCTTTTCCCCTTTTTACTTCTTTTTGTCTTTCTCTCTTCCTTCTTTCTCTTTGTTGATATCTAGGAGCGGCTGCAGTGTAGTGGATAACACTCCGGACTACCAATCCAGGGATCACAAGATCGATCCCCCGCTTCTCCGGTCTTTCGGATGAGACTTTAAACCGAGGCCCCGTCTCCATATGACCTCGTTGGTGGTGGGACGTTAAGCTCGCTTGTTGATATCTTCTTGGCATTATACATTTTTGTTGCATGCATAATGAGCGGAATCGTCGTCTCAGTACCGGTGCCTTAAAAACTTCCATCGGTATTGGGACGACGATGCTCTTGCCTTGTGTTGATACAAGTTTATTTATACTTTTTGATAAGTAAAGAAATTGTATAATATGTTTCTTGCCATGTCTTGTTGTGTTTGATATTGTAGGGGGAGGGATGTAACTAATCTTGTGAGAACTTGTAGCCCAACCCCATTGTATATACTCTCTCCCTCTCTCCCTCTCTCTCTCTCTCTCATTGTGGAGACGTTGCTGAAAACTTTCAACGTTGTATTCCCGCTAGACAGAGGAACAAATTAATAATAGTAATAAATATTAAAAAATGAACACCAGACTCATGCATTTGGGTGTAGTTTGTTAGGAGCTGGAGAGGATTTCTTATTTTTTAATCCTATTTCATTTTTTTTATTATTTATTTATTTTTTTATTTTTATTTGTGTGTGTGTGTGTGGGGGGGGGGGGGGGGGGGGTCGTGCTGCAGACAAAACGAGGGTGGGCGAATGCCATGGGAAAAGCCACGACGACTGCCTAATACATGTGCGAATGTTTGTACTTGCAACTTTACCATTGCATCATATAACAACATTTAGAACTGGATGCGGGATGTTCCTTATATTTCGAGCTGTAGTTTTACTAGTTTCCAGAGGCAGAACCTTTTGTTGGATAGATAATCTAGTTCTGGGCGAGGTCGCAAAAACATACATCTGACCAATAGAATATTCGATCCAGGTCGGCCTACTCAATCTGAGTATGAAGGTGTCTGGGCGGCATTTGTAAGTGTGAGCGTGAAAATTGCAAAGACAATGCTATAATAATTGTGGTTGTCGCTAAAATCTACAAGAAGAGCTTCTCCCTTCATGAAATTTTAGCTCTGCCCATTGTCTTCGTCACACGATGGACGCTGACAAACCAAATGTTAATTCTGAATTCAAGTGTTAAATATAAGGTTTATTGATAGGTTAAAAAAGATGAATGGAAATCATCTGGATGCTGGTACACATAATTTAAAATTTGTATCATATCTGTGCCAAAGGTACGTGTTTAAAGCTTCGTGTCATTAGGCGATGGCCATAGCCAGGGGTATACGTAAACCTCTGTTTTTTTATTCTAGTTCATAATAAAATATAGACCTACGCTAGTTACTTGAAATAAATCATGCAGTGATCACTTTTAAAGATATTTTCTAGACTATAAAGGGCTTTAATGTATTAATATTTCATTTATTTTTTTACAGCTAAAAGGGTCATTCGCCCTTGTTTGCATATATAAAGAGTTAAGGAGTTACTTAAAAAGTTAGTTGATACGGACCAACCTTAAAACATTTAAAATTTTTCCTTTAGTTAAGGAATACCTTAGCGCTAAGGTGTTGTAAAGATTCACTTTTAAGCACTTTAAGGTAAAATCTTACTTTAAGGTATTCCTTATCTCCTAAGGTGTGATTGTGAACCTAGGCCCAGGTCTACCTTTCAATATGAGAAAGAGTTGCAACACACAATTTCTAACACGCTCTTCGTAATGTATTAAAGTAACTTCAGACCTATATACATTTTCAATAACGAAGTTAATTATTTCAGATTTCTGCGCAGAAAATTAGCTGTTGACATGTTCTTATAAAAAAATAATCAGCATGTTGTTTGTTTTTGTATTCTAACCATTATTGAACGACAAAAGTAAGATGTCTGCTAATTTTCGGAGAGATACATTAAATTTTTATGATTATATTCAGATTTTTGCATTTACCACAACCTTTTAAAAGTACTATTTCATTGTTAATATTTACGCTAAAGTTGAATCGCGTGGACTTCGCGAAACGGTCAAATATTAGATAGTGTGTTAAACTATACTGGCACAATAAAAGAAGAAGAAAGAAGATAAATGAAAAACAAAACGATTTCTCAGTCCAGTGGTCAGACATCTTGTGGTCAATTTACAAAAACAGGAATTTTGACGCATCAAACAGATATTCAGCTACATTATTCTTCAAAATTCTTCAAACCAAATTTTCCGTTCAAGAGTTATCTTGCAATATTTGTCTATAGTCTTTCGGAACGTAAGCTGAAAATGCGCATGCGCATATGTAAAATGTAAACTGCAAATTATCATTGTATGCAGACCGCGAAAAACGCCTAAACTCGATGATTTTAATCAGACATTACAAGCGAGGTTTGAATTTGTGAAACTCTCAGAATCATAAAAACAAAACAATCGAACTGCCATGTTTTCTATGCCTGCCAAATTGTTTTGTAATTCCTTTATTAGCACTGACTTAAATTAGAAAGATGATAAAAACGGAAGATAAGTCACACTTCTTAAACACTCAACAATTTCAATTTCCTATGGTGTTTTTATTGAAAGTGACATTAAACACAGATTCTAGTAAATTTGGATGCTTAAGTCATTGATTTTATTCGTCCATGTTTCTATGCATCGTGAAAGTCTATGGTGAAAATCTTAAAAAGTTCCTTGAAGAGCAGAGAATATATACAGTAGTAGGAACATGGGCCAGACTACGTACGGCCGCCACACGGCACAATACCAGCTGCAGTGAGGTAAAATGAAAATCTTAAAAAGTTCCTTCAAGAGCAGAGAATATATATAGAAGTAGGAACATGGGCCAGACTACGTAGTTTCGGCTAATAAAGCCTCGTCAGTGACCCTGACAATATCTGGTGACGAAACCAGAAAAAGCATACTGTGATTTCTTAATTTCAATTGGGCAGTCGATTCAAAGACTGATTAGTTTCAAAAGGATTCAAGTAATATAATAGACGATGATCTAGAATAATAGTCTAAATCGATCTCAAATTTTGGATTTCTCAGAATCTAGCGTATTTTACAGGTAGTACTCACTATTTCGTTAGCAAACCCGACTGTAGCGATAAATTGGGAATAAGTGAGCCGCGACACGACGCTTAAAGAGTAGGTAGGGGTCTAAAACTACCTCCATACCGACAGTGAAGACTCTGATCAGACTGGGCGAATGCCCAGGCTCCGCCCTGTCTGATCAGAGTCTTTGCTGTACGCTTAAAGTGCCGGTAAGGTACCTCAATACCGACAGCCAAGACTCTAATCAGACTGGGGGGATGCCCAGGCTGATCTGAGTCTTCGCTGGTCGCACATATCACTTTGTTGGTTTTGTCGTGTCGCGGCTCAAATTGAATTTTGGAATTACGATTAAAAATAGCGATGGATGGATGACTTGCGATGTTACGTCCTTTTTAACAGTATTTCAGTCATATCAGGACAATGGTTAGATGATAATGAAAGGCTGTATGCAAAGGAGCCCCGTTTACGATTGAAAAGATCCATGCCTATAGCGGGGCTCGAACCCGGGAGCGTTAGATCAGCAGGCCAGCGCTTAACCCACTGGGCTACCGGTGCTCCTAAAAAAGTAGCGTCGTTTTAATGTCGCCCACAAATGACACTGATGTTCAAAGTGATAAGTCGTAGGTAAAAAAACGTCAGAATAATGCCGATGAAATCATGTCCACCCATCAAACACAAATGAGCCGCGAAACGACAAAACCGACAATGTGGTTGTGCGCCCAGCGCAGACTCAGATCAGCTTGGGCATCCGCCAACACTGGTCAGAGTCTTCGCTGCCCGCATGGAGGTAGTTTAGACCCTTAGCTAGCCTTTGAGCACTTAACGAAAAGTCAGGTCAAACTGGGTGGATACCCAGTCTGACCTGAGTGTGCGCTGGGCGCACAACCACGTTGTTGGTTTTCTCGTGTCACGGCTCAAATAGATTCTGCACTGACATACAGACAGGAACAGGTGAGTGAACTTGGGTTTAACGTCCCATCACAACGATGGTGAGGAAGCGCTTCCGATCAGGAGTCAACATCCATAGGACAAGGAGTTTTCCTGGAGCAGACATAGGAAGTGACCATGACCTGGTCATGATGACCTTCCGAGTTCGTCTGAAGAAGGCTAGAAAGCCAGCCCAGCCAAGACTAAAATTTGATCTTGAGAAGTTAAGGGACCCAGATGTGGCATGCACTTTTCAAGCAACAATAGGTGGGAAATTTGCACCACTCATTGGTCTGAGGGATGATGACATTGACATAGATACCATGATTACCACCTACAACACAGTAGTGACTGAGGCAGCCAGTGACATACTTGGGAAGGAACGTCGCAGGAAAAAGCCCTGGGTCACCAGAGATGTTCTCGACCTCTGTGATGAGAGGAGAAATTTGAAGAAGAAGAGGTATGAAGCAGGAGGAGCAGAAGAATACAGGGAAGCAAACAAGAGGATTCAGAAGGCAGTGAAGAAAGCGAAGGAGGACTGGATAGCTAGTCAGTGCGAGGAGATTTAAACTTGCTTGAACAAAAACAACAGCAAGAAAGCATACCAGCTTGTGAAGGCCCTCACTTCAGAGAAACAGGGTAGATCCACAACTATCCAGGACAAGTCTGGGAAATGCCTTACAGAGGAACAAGAGATTCTCAGCAGATGGACAGAATATTGAGGAGATTGAAACTTGCTTGAACAAAAACAACAGCAAGAAAGCATACCAGCTTGTGAAGCCCTCAGAAGAAGATCAATAACCGATCCTTCGTGAGGAAGTAGAGATTGTAGTAGCAGCACTAAAGAAGCGGAAATCTGCCGGAGTTGATAATATACCAGCAGAACTTGTTCAAGCTGGCGGGGAGACCATGATTGATGTTTTAACAGATATTGGTAACAGGATCTGGAGAACAGGAGAATGGCCTACCCCATGGACTCAGTCGCTGATTATTACGCTCCCTAAAAAAAGGCAACCTACAGCTCTGTCAGAACTACAGAACCATCAGCCTCATCAGTCATTCAAGCAAAGTCATGCTGAAAGTCATCTTGAACAGGCTTAAACCACAAGCCGAAGAGATAATCGCTGAGGAACAGGCTGGGACTCGAGCAGGAAGGAGCACCACAGAGCAAATCTTCAACCTTAGAATCCTATGTGAAAAGTATCTCCAACATCAGCAGAATCTGTACCATGTCTTCATTGATTTCAAAAAAGCCTTTGACAGGGTATGGCATGCAGCTTTATGGGCCACCATGCGGAAGTACAATATCAGTGCAAATCTAGTTCGCACCATTGAGCAGCTATACGACAAGGTTACAAGTGCAGTCCTGGTGAATGGCAGCACAGGAGAATGGTTCAGAACAACAGTTGGAGTAAGACAAGGATGTCTTCTGCCACCCACCCTCTTCAACATTTTTCTCGAACGGATCATGTCTGATGCTCTGGAAAAACATGAAGGAAAGGTTAGCATAGGCGGCAGAAACATGACCAATCTGCGGTTTGCCGATGACATAGACGCTCTAGCTGAGGAAGAGCAGGAACTGGAAGCTCTAGTTGAAAGTCTCGACCAAACCTACACAAGGTATAAGATACAGATCAGTGCTGAGAAGACCAAACTGATGACGAACAGCGCAGACGGCATCCAGAGGGAGATCAAGGTATAAGGGCAGAAGCTGGGTACCGTAAACAGCTTCAAATACTTTGGAGCAGTTGTCTCAGATGATGGCTCAAAACAGAAGGTTCTCTCAAGGATTGCACAAGCCACTTCAGCTTTTACTAAGCTGAAACCAATTTGGAGAGATAACAAAATATCTCTTGGATCAAAGGTGAAACTTATGCGCTCCCTTGTCATTTCCATATTTCTGTATGCCTGTGAATCATGGACCTTGACAGCAGAGTTAGAGAAAAGAACGCAGGCCTTTGAGATGAGATGCTACCGAAGGTTACTGAACATTTCGTACAAGGACCATATAACCAATGAGGAGGTTCGCAGGAAGATCCAAGCAGCCATTGGAGAATATGATGAACTCCTTACGCTGGTCAAGAAACGGAAACTAAGGTGGTTTGGCCACGTCTCAAGGTCTTCTGGTTTAGCAAAGACAGTTCTTCAGGGCATAGTGAAAGGAAAAAGAAGAAGAGGTAGACAGAAGAAGAGGTGGGAAGACAATATCAAGGAGTGGACAGGAATGGATTGTGCCAGCTCAACTAGGGCAGCTGAAGACAGGACAAGGTGGAAAGGGACTGTTTTGAAGTCATCTGTGGTGCCCCAACGACCTATTAAGGTTATGGGATAGGATAGAATAGAATAGACAACAACGAGGGCATATGGAGACGGGAAACCGGTTTATAGTCTAATCCAAAAGACCGGAGAAGCGGAGGATCGATCTTGCGACCCCCTGGATTGGTAGTCCGGCATAGGAGAAGCTAACCGAATATCAAGAACCGACATAACCTCGATTTCCGCCATTGCAATCGGTAGCATATGTGTCGTTGATCATATCATAAAGACGCTGACAAGACATTCACAAGGACAAAAATTACTAAAGAGATTCCCATAACGAAAGATGAAGAGGCAAAGGCCGACTCAATCCGTTCGTGGCCAATAAAATCGAAAAACGTATTTTTTCCCATTTAATCGATACTTCAACATGACACAATCCCACCATCATTATCATTATTTGTTCTTTTGTTGTTGTTTTGTGTTTTATTCTGTTTTTTTTTTTTTTTTTTTTTTTTCAAAATTGGAGCCTCGGCAGCTTAGTGGGCTAAGCGCTGACCTGATCTAGCGGACTGGGGTTCAAACCCCGCTTGAGGCGTGAATCTCTCCTACCATAAGCGGGGTTCCATGCAACCAGCCTTTCATTATCACCCTTTCATGGTCCTGATATACTGAAATACTGTTGAAAAGGACGCAAAATCGAAATTCACCCATCCATCCATCTTTTCAAAATTCTAATAATTTGGTTTGATGAACTACTTTTAAAACCTTAAACAAAATTTGAATGCAAATACACATGTGTCACGAGCGCACGTTGCATCCTTGTAAATGGTGGGTGGCCACCCATGTTTTGAAAGTGTTTGTAGACTTATACAAATTTTCAGTTTGTCATCATGTGACTCATCTAAAATTCAAAATAGATTACACTTTTGCGCATGTAGTATATACACATTATCATAATACCATCGGATCACCCGAGACGCTTGCGTCGAGGGTGATCCGATGGTATGAGCTCATCCACGAGCTCCATGTCTAGTGTTACGTCACTTGTTTCGTTTTCTGGTTCTCGTTTCTACGCCGCACGTTAAAATATCGCGCACATGAAGCTGGAACTAAGACATAGCCTCGTTTCAAGGGATAGTGATATGGATTCAGAAAACGTCAGTTTGATGCGGCTGCCTGTATCAGATGGCAAGAAAACAGGCAGTTCAATGGGTATATAATAAATCTACGTATTATATACCTATCACTATATATATTATTTTCCAATTTTCAAGCAACAATAATAAAGTTGGTGAATAATGTCGGTACATAATATGGGTTAATAACGTTAGCTACAAAATAGGCGAATACGTACCCGGTTCAGGCGTTGTAGGCGGTGGAGGCGGGGGAGTCGTTGTAGACGGTGGGGGCGGAGGAGGCGTTGTAGGCGGTGGAGGCGGGGGAGTCGTTGTAGACGGTGGGGGCGGAGGAGGCGTTGTAGGCGGTGGGGGCGGGGGAGTCGTTGTAGACGGTGGGGGCGGAGGAGGCGTTGTAGGCGGTGGAGTCGTTGTAGACGGTGGGGGCGGAGGAGGCGTTGTAGGCGGTGGGGGCGGGGGAGTCGTTGTAGACGGTGGGGGCGGAGGAGGCGTTGTAGGCGGTGGAGGCGGGGGAGTCGTTGTAGACGGTGGGGGCGGAGGAGGCGTTGTAGGCGGTGGGGGTGGGGGAGGCGTCGGGCACGGATCTGTGTTACATCGTTCTATGTCTTTTTTCCACTTATAACATCTTGTTCCGACACATTTACCGACTCGCTTTCTCCAGCCGCCGCCACATGTTACTGTACACGGACTCCAGTTACCCCACGTTGTTTCTGTGAACAAAAGGAACAACAACAACAATAATAATGATAGCTTTGATAAGGATAATAATCATAATAATAGAAACAGGTTAACTTCGATAAAAGCTACATTAAACAGATCAAAAGGCCGTTTCATGAGAAAAGGGTCTTTAGTATCGTGCAATTTGTGATCTTCTGTCAGGTCTTGTAGTCATTTTCACGGGCGTAGCTACCTATAAGGCAAATACGCAGGTGCGTATTGAAATTTTGTCAAAATTGACAAAATTTCAAAACACACCTGCACATTTGCTTGCTGAAAATTTATAAATTAGACCAGATTTCAATACCAATTACCAAAGTGGCTGAAACACTAGCTTTCCCTTCAAGAAGTAGAGAATAAAACATTGTTGTGCGTATTATGAAATTACCTCTAGTTACGCTCCTGATTTTTAGTTTAAACGATATTTTATTAACTATAAATTACATACATATACTACAATACAATTTCCAAAGTATCAGGATTTGACAGTAAGCAAAATGTTTATTTATAAAGTCATTCCCTTGATTTTTATGTGAAAGGTTACGAGACTCTTGTTACAAACTAGTTCTGCTTCAAGTATAAATATTTGATTACACGCAATAAATCAAAAATAAGAATGGACACGAAAAAATCTTACCTTCCATGGATGTCAAACTTAGGCTACCAGCGTGCTAGGTAAGCAGAACAGTGAACTGCTGGATCAACTTTTGAAATATACAATGTCATTTATTATATGACCAAGATGCAACACGCAATTTCATTGGCTGTTTTGACGTCACGTGCCGGTCAATATTTTGTTATATTCACCGGCCTGTCAGTGAATATTACTTTTACGCTGACGTCATTACATTTTCGTGACGTAAGGTCTGATTTACGTTAATGTTAATGGCGTAACGTCGCGAGATAATACCATTAAGTACAGTCATAAATATCTAAGGAACCGAATTTGGATCCGCTTCGCGTCGGTCAATATGATGTTTGCAGGTCAATAAAACTGATATTCACCTCAACAAAGGTCAATAATTGTATAATATGCCACAATAGGCCTTGATATGAAGGCGGCAACTTTAGTATTCATATTAGGGAGTGCTCCATCGTTAGAGGTAGGTGAACAGTTGTTTTTTGTTTGTTTTTTGCTAGCTAATGTAACATTATAGTAATGCCTGCGTCACAACCTGGAGATAAAATACCGTATACGCGGTAATTTTCGCGGGTTCAAATTTTGGTTTAAACATATTTATTTCAAACTTTTTCAATACATATAAACATTGATACAATACAAATAATAGGATTGGAACGAAAGCACAAGTACTTATAAAGTTCCTCTCCCTAAACATTTCTTACATGTATACATCATGGCGACAGTTTGTCAAATACAATAAACCAAATTATCAAGTAAATACATGACTGATATCATATTTCAAAAACAGATGGAAAAATGGTGAGAATAAATAACAGAGAAAGGTTTCCGCGCATGAAACAGTAAAGAAAGAAAATGAGCTGTGAGAGCGGACAGACAGAGAGAAAAATCAAAGAAAAAAAAAGAAATTTACAGACTATGCAGCCGAGGATAAGAGAGGGAGCGCGGATTCGCAGCGACAGTCGCATCAAACACATCGATTTCCATTACTGACAAGAACAAAACCAACCGCTTGCTATTTGATAAGATGATATGCTCAAAAACGTTTAGAATCCAAAATAAATTTATGCACCTTTTCGAATATAGCCGTCTTTGTACCAACTGAAACAGAATCATTGCCATATAAAAGGAGAGACAGCGAAGGGGTCTGATATTGTGACACTGTATTTAAGAGTTCAGTTCGTTGGACCTGATAGTACATGCAGTGGAAAAAATAATGCTGAGCATTTTCTATGCTGCCAAACTGACATAAAGGGGAATCGGACATGTTTCTCAAGAAAAGATCTAAGTTGAGCGAGCTACAATTGGTCCGTAATCTGGTGTTCAAATTTTCGCCGTTAAGGGTCAAAAACATAAACATTAATTTTCGCGAATTACAATTTTCGCGGTCAGCAACATGCGCGAAAAGCAAAACTAGTTCTTTTTCACTTGAGCCATTTCTTTCGTTAACCTGCGACAGGGCAACCGCAGGTTAATGAAAGAACTGGCTCAAGTAAAAAATACCAGCAACTACCGTGTGGTGTATGATTGTATATACAACAGGCCTTATAATGGGGGTATAGTAAAAGACGACATGTCTAATAACATATTCATGACAATTACAACTTACCACAACGTTGAAACTTCTTGCAGAGATAGTTCTTATAGCTGAAAAATATACACACATGGATTAGCGATAAAAATGGTATGGGATTCCGTCTCTGAATTGACTCGTTGTACTTTTTACGAAAAACACGTCGTTTATCCACGCTTTGAATTTCAGTCTGTATCGGGCCGTCTTCCAAAGAGCAGGAGAAAGAAAAGTAAAATTACAGACGAGACAAAAAATGTCTAAACAACTCCATCCGCACTTACTGCAAGCACAGAAGGTCCTTGCTCTACTATTTTCCAAATCAGTAGGACGCCCAGCACTGAAGGTTATTACCCAGCACCATCGCGCCACCCAATCACCCCTGCCAAAGCAAATCTTACTTGCATCTGCAGATGAGCGAGTAGGGTCTAGTCAGGTAACTTCGAACAGCGGATAAATTCGGACAGTGACATTTTTTTCCTTTATATGTCAGTTGTTTGGAATTAAAAAAAAATTAGGAATTAAAACAAAATTAACTGGACAAAGAGTGAAAATCCTAATGAGACGGCTCATCATGAGCCGACGGCTCATCATGAGCCGTCTCATCTGGATTTTCACTGTGCGCAATGGTATGTCCGAATTTAACTGCTGTCCGAAGTAACCCGACTCGACCCATCCAACATGAGTTACACGTAAATTAATTTTGTTTATTTAACACCCACGGAAAGTTCGATCTTTTCTAGGGTCGAGAAGGGTAACTTTGGACAGCAGGTAAATTCGGACATATCATTTCAAATAGTGAAAATTCAGATGAAACGGCTTATAATGAGCCGTCTCATCAGGATTTTTACTGTTTGTCTATTTAATTTTGTTTAAATTCCAAACAACTGACATATAAAGGAAGCAATGTCACTGGCCGAATTTACCTGCTGTCCGAAGATACCCGATGCTACCATGATGCTTCGTCTCTTGATAGACGGCTGGACATGACTGAAATATTGCGGTATTGGCCGTTATACCCTAATGATAGTTGTCAGTTTCTACCGAAGTCGTGTCGCTAAGTACGCATTGACCGCTTAGTAGTTTTAACACAGGGTATAATTGATTCCGCCAATTTTCGCTTCCTGCAGAGACTGTACATCATATTTGGCTTCCGCCGAGACTGTCCGCGAGCTCTTGCTTCCAGTAGAGATTACTGTCCTCGAAATATGGCTTCCTGCCGAGACTGTCCGCGTGACTCTGCTTCCTGCCTCGGCAGGAAGCAGAGTCACGCGAACAGTCTCTGGAGGAAACCATTTATCATGTACAGAAGTCTCGGCAGGAAGCAAGAGCTCGCGGACAGTCTCGGCGGAAGCCAAATATGTTGTACAGTCTCTGCAGGAAGCGAAAATTGGCGGAATCGATTATACCCTGTGTTTAAGTCTGACTAGGAACAGATGGGTGGAAGACATGCGATTTTACGTGCGTTTTAACAGTATTTTAGTAATATCAGGACGATGGGTGGGTGGTAATGAAAGGCTGTGTGCACAGGAATCCCGTTTATGATTGAAAAGTTTCCAACCTACAACGGAGACCGAACCCGGGGCCGCTAGACCAGCGCTCAACCTACTGAGCAACTGGGGCTCCTACCAGGAAAACTTTAAGTCTAAAGATATCTGTGTTTCCGCTAACATGCCGAAAAATAGGGTCGGTAGGTGGTAAAATCTTTTTTATCTATTACTTTTTTGTCTATATTTTATTTGTTGGAAACCTATCCAAAATCTTTATTGAAACTAAAATTCATTTTAGTACCAGAAACAGACAAATGATGAAGTTTTAAACATTTAGGAAGTAAAAAAATATAATTTCAAACTTTCTTTTCGCAATTCTGACATTTTTAAGTTGTTTGTTCATGTTCCTTAAACGTTTTAGGTCGGGTTAGCAGAAACATAGGTATTCTAAGTCTTATTGGCTAATTGACCAGCTCGACATGAACTATTGACTGGGCTGCAAAATCTCAACGCAACCAAATCTGTCATCAAATCTTAGGCAGATACAGAAATGACAGGAATCATGAAAAGAAATATCGAGAAGATATTTTCTTTTAATTTACTATACTGAAAGGATTTAAAAACTTCCACTTTTTATTGCTGCCTGCTGATCTGTTTACTCATGATAGTGTTGACTATTTAACGACAAAATGCTTGAAACTTATCAAATTTAAAGATTACGCAGTTTATTTGTATCATTTACTTAAATGACGTCAGCAAAAGAGCATTACGTCACTGAAATGCATAAGGCGATGCCGGCGTTATCTTATGCAACACTCTTTCGACCACTTCTTACTGTCTTAACATTGTGACGTCATCAACGTTGATTTGCAAGTATCACTGAGGATGATGCTGTCGCGCAAAGCCTATTACGGAGACGGCGTCGACGTTAGTTAACGTCATGTCCTCTGGTTTTCAATCTTGGTTAGGTGCTTTTCTGACGGTCTTTTTAGCTTCCTGTAAACAGTGCACGTCGTCTGAGATTGTAAATTGCCGTAATTGACGCATAAACTTGTACCGCGACGTCACTTTTTGAAATTTCAGCATTTATCTGGCCCAAAACTCTGCGTCTGTTTGCGATATTTAGGCGCGGTGGGCTAAATAAAGTCACTGACCGAGTTCAAATTTTTAAAATTCAATTTGATATCGTAAGAGAAATGTTTCGTCAGAAAACTGTATACATGAAGCTATTCATCATTATGTAAACGGTACTAAGAACACGAGGAGCACGTGCTTGTTCCTGGCCGATTCGGTTGAACGATTTCAAAGTCCGTATATTGATAGAATCAGGTATAATAGAATATATATGCTGTAAAATTTTGGTGGGCGTAGCTGCATTCATTTTTGAGATATTCAAAATTAATGGGTGGAAGTTTTTAAATCCTTTCAGTATAGTATTATGCGTTTTTTGTGCTTAAAGCTGTTTATGACTTTAATATAGTTATCGCGAATAGATCTCCCAGCTACGCCCAGAATGTCCCTTAAAAGTCACCTAATATTCTGTAAATATCAGGTGACTTTTAAGGGACCTTCTGGGCGTAGTCCAATGCAGCTACAAATTAGCACGTGAGCTAGTCTCACAAACAAAATGCACGTGTTGAAAGTTGCACAATCAAGTACAGCTAATGAAGAGAGGCATACATATTTGAGCCGCGACACGACAAAACCAACAGTGTGGTTGTGCGCCAAGCGTCGACTCAGATCAGATTGGGCATTCGCCCAGTCTCATCAGACTCTTTGCTAAGCCCTTAAAGGGTAGCCAAGGGATTAAGCTACCTTCATGCGGACAGCGAAGACTCTGATCAGACTGGGCGGATGCCCAGGCTGATCTGAGTCTGCGCTGGACGCACGACCACATTGTTGGTTTTCTCGTGTCGCGGCTCATTTAACGTAGGCGCGGTTTCGGAATGGTGCATTGTAAACCACATGTACATGCATTAGTATGTCAGACAGAGCATGAATTCGTTCGCATGTTTATACAGTTTTATTTAACTAATAATAATAATAGTAATAATAATAATAATAATAAATAACTTTATACACAATTCTGTCCTAAACTATACTGTCAACGATGAGAGCTACATTAAGCAGATCAAAAGGCCGTTTCATGAGAAAAGGGGGTTTAGGATCGTGCGATTTGTGATACTTAAACGCTCGTGCGCAGCCAGTCATTATGTCCAAAGACCTGATTCCCACTCTGATCGATTGATCAATTTGATGCTTAACGTCCACGGCAAACAGCTATGGTCATGTCGGGACGGTCAGTTAACCTAACCACACTATTCCTGGGCAGGCTTACGTAGTCTGGCCCATGTTCCTTTTTGTGAATGTATTCTCTGCTCTTGAAGGAACTCTTTAAGATTTTAATTTTAGACCTCCTGAGTGGTTAACCAGTACTAAGTGCACATACTTTCGCTAGTAACTGACAACTGTCCTTCTTGAATCAGCGGAAGGAGAAACGAAAGTATGTGGCTAGACCAGGTATCGAACCCAGGACCTCTGACTTATGAGTCAGGTGCCCTACCGATTGCGCTACGCGGCCCGGCCGATTCTCACCCTGAAGTTCTCTGTATATTATGTGACTGAACAGGAAAGACGGAATGCGTTCGAGCTAAGCAAAACTAAAAACAAGTCGCCGACGGTTTACAAAACAATAATACTTACACAGTAATGCCAAGTATTGTTTTTGTTTTCCTGCAGATTCCTTTGTAATAGCATATGTTCCTGAAAGAAAAACAGTTTTATCTTTAGATACGGTAAACGTCAGGCATACAAAAAGGGCATAATTGAGCCGCAACACGACAAAACCAACAAACTGGCATGTGCGCCACGCGAAGATTCAGATCATCCTGGGAATCCGCCCAGTCTGATCAGAGTCTTTGCCGTGGGCTTAAAGGGTAGCAGTCTGGATGGATGCCCAGGCTGAAAAAAGTGTTTGCTAGGTGCACATGCCACTATTTTCGTTTTGTTGTGTCGCGGCTGAAATATACAAAGATTGTGTCATGCACATGATGAGAGACGTGGGCCACTTCATGAGAAACACTGTTTACGCTATATGAGCCGCGACACGAGAAAACCAACAAAGTGGTTGTGCGCCCAGCGTAGACACAGATCAGCCTGGGCATCCATCCAGTTCTATCAGACTCTTCATTAAGTGACCAAAGAGTAGCTAAGGGTCTAAGCTACCACCATGCGGACAGCGAAGACTCTGATCAGACTGGGCGGATGCCCAGGCTGATCTGAGTCTGCGCTGGGCTCACACCCACATTGTTGGTTTTGTCGTGTCGCGGCTCATATGCAAACAACAATGGCGCGGATCAGCGCTTTTGTTGTTCACTGCTTAGATAGATTATCTGTAAATTCTCTGGTCGGAATTTCAAGTCTCTGGGAAGCTTCTGCAGCTGAGCAGGCCGGTTTGTGTCTGATCTGGTCGGTATCCCCAATAACATGTTTTTTCTTGACGAAGCTAACACTTTAACGGCATGCACAGTCAAATGTAGCTTCTAGAAAGTAAAATATGACCATACATAAATGATTGTTACTTCCACTGATACGTTTTCTTCTTTCCATGAAAAGCAAACCACTAAGAATCGCATTGCAGATACTTTCTTGTAACTCGACTATAGTTTAATTATATTTTCTGGAGTCTGTGACTGTGATAATCAGCTGCATTCGGCCACTGAGTGTCTCATTTTGAAAATGAATCAAATGAGGCCCTAAAAAAATAGCCGTGTTTCCACTAACCCGACCGACCCTGCTTCAGACCCCCGACTCAGCTATTTTTATCAATAAAAGAACAAAATAAAAACTAAAACACCGACCCTACCATTTTCAATTTCCGACCCTACTCAGTTTCGTCTTTGCATTTTCCCATAGTAATTTCGGTTTTTCACTACCATTTTGTAGTTTTGGACATTTAGTACCTTCCAAAATACAGATTTGACTTTTTCGAGCATCTAAGATGAATTATCATATTCAATGCAAGTCTCAAAAATACAATTTAATCAACAAAATACATGTACAAAAACCAAAAAACATAAAAAATACAGTCCTGACCCTATTTTTTCTTTTTTTTGAGAAAAAAAAATAGAATAAAAAAAGTGTTTTTCCTACCGACCGACCAGATTTTTTTTTCAGCATGTTAGTGGAAACACGGCTATTTTTTTACGCCTGATACAAACTTACGAAAAGATATCTTTTCCAGAATGGACAACCTGAATGTGGAAAACACACAGCGCTACAAAAGTGCCAAATAGTCCAATCTTTATAGACATATTTGAGAATTATACGTTAGGAGTTGGATCCGAAATGCAATAATTATTGCAATATCTGTAATAGCACACTTGAATGAATTTTGTTCAATTTGTTGTTTTCATTGCCTGGTCAACCGAAATATTAACAAGCCCCGTTAGCATTTAATTTCAAATAGTTCGTAACAAATGATTGCTCGAAAAACATATTATACCAGCCTCAGGCGTGCAAGCAACTGTTTTACAACAAAGCTTCGCTTCAACGAGTCCGCTGAATTTTGGGACGATTATCTGCTACAGGCCCGGATCCAGATCACCACGTGCTGGCGGGGCTCTGGATAACTGGTGGGGCTGTGAGGTGCCGAGATGTATGCGAGTCTGTAGGAAGCGGGGGTGGCAGAGGGGCTTGAAAGTATATGACATAATTAGGGACCAACTTGATGAGAATCTTTTTTTAAAAAAATGCCATAAAATATATGTTGTAATATCTCATTAGAATCGCCTCGCCGAGGCGATTCTAAAGAGATGTCACTACATATATTTTAATCTACCCGAATAGATAAACTATCTCAAAATGTTATAAGATATTCCTTATTATCTGGGGGTTGACATATTATACATAACACAGAGACCCAGATGGCGGGCCTGAAGCCCCAAAGCCCACCCCCTGGACCCGGGACTGTGCTAAGGAATGAATGAAACTGACCAATGAACAAACTCTTTCTTTTGGTTAAAACATAGTTATTTCAAACTTTTTTTACAGTTCACATAAACATTGTTACAATACAAATAATGGGATTGGAACGAAAGCACATGTACTTATAAAGTTCCTCTCCCTACGTTTTTCTAACATGTATACATCATGGCGACAGTTTGTCAAAATAGTTGAACTCTTTCTTTTTTAGTCTCTCCTTTCATATCAATTGACACAATCTGTGTCACTTCGTAAAATTTGGAATAGCCCTGCGTATCAGCAGCTTTCAGTAAAAACACTTACTTCAAAAATGTCACAAAATCTACAAACCAAAGTTTTTATGACGGATCAAGACGTCGAAATGGCGCTATAAAATGTATGTAATTTTAGCCGCGATACGACAAAACCGATACAGTGGCATGTGCGCCCAGCGAAGACTAAGTTCAGACTGGGTGGATGCCCAGGCTGGTCTGAGTCTTCACTGGGCGCACATGCCACTTTGTTGGTTTTGTCGTGTGGCGGCTTATTTGCAGTGCAAAACAAAAATGATTTTCTGAGATTCTGGATCAGTACCGAACTCCTGTTGGGAGAATCTCGGAAGGTCTATTAGGACTAAGGGGCCTGTATATGGGGCATTATTCTATATAACGAGATCGGCGAAAACCCATTTTGCTGAACATCAGGCATCACACAGTAGCTGCTCCTTAGTGGCATTTGACACTTAGGGTCAAGTCGGGTAAATTCGGACAGCAGGTAAATTCGAAATGTGACATTGTTTCCTTTATATGTCAGTTCATTGGAATCAAAACAGAATTAATTGAGCAAACGTGAAAATCCTGCTGAGACGGCTCATGATGAGCCATCTCATCTAGGTTTTCGCTGTTTACAACGGTACGTTCGAATTTGCCCGCTGTCTGAAGATACCCGACTCGATCCTATGGGGAAGAAGTTTTACTAGACCCAGAGACCACAGGTACCATACCGTTTTCTGGGATCGGTTGATTTCATGCTAATCCTGGCTCGGCGCAGCTAATAATGGTGAAACTGTTTAGGGGTGATGTTGATAAATGGTAAATTATAGATAATCAGGCTGTTTTTGAAAATAAAAGATACGTGCAAACAGAACAGTTTTGAACCACCTTTGCACTCGAATGATCGCTATCTTAGCAAAATACTCTTTTCATTTGCAAAACGAATAATAATAAGAAAGAAGCGGTTCAAAACGGCAAACAAATGCGTTCAGTCGACTCAAGCGTTGTTAATAATTTGTCAGCATTATGGAATCTTTTGTACGTTTGAAGTTAAATTAGTGGTAGATATTTTGTCAAAATGTCAGATTGATCTGACCAAGCATTCTGTAGTAGTAATCGCCACTAAAACAGGATGCTTATAACTCCAAATGTTGGTCTGTACCGCGGATGTGTGTTTTACAGACCGCGGTGCATGTATTGTTTATGCTAATCCTGACCGTGGCTAAAATGCTAATAATGACGTCGGCTAATCGCATGTTAAATCCTAATACTGTTCCTCGGAGCGGCTGTTTAAAGTTGATGCCATCCAAAAAATCAGATTTTAGTTTACAAGCTTCCATTGAAAATGGTGAACGTTTTCTATACACAATGAATGCAATCAACTTCTATACACAAAAATGCAATCACCAGCATAACTTCCACAAATTATCATGTCCGAGGCAAGCACGTGCTGGGGAGCACTTCAATGACATTTTAGTAGACTGTAGGTAATTAAATAAACTGTAAGTCGTTTTTTGTACTTTGTAGGGGTAGGGTCGTGGAGTGTTTGTGTATTGAGTGAATCAGCATTAGAATTGTTTACTGGTGATGCGTCCAAGGACAATCATTAACTAGGACCTGTGATCAGAGAAGCTTGTCCCTAGCCCAGACAAGAGAAGTAAACTTAGTAACTGAATCCTCTGCACGCTCAGCAGCAGAAATAAGGGAATCTTCTAGGGAATCTCAATTTCTAATAGACTGGGGGAAGAAACTGGACTTATAAATTTCAGTCCCAGCCAATGGGGTTTGAAATGCCAGGTAATGATGATTCCTGGTACGCCTACTTGGGGAATCAAACAAGGTCATTTATGGGTATACTGGCTGCACCCTTCAGACCTTTGTAAAGCATTATGAGTCTACTATCTTTCCTACTCTTTTTCAGGGATTCCCACTTAAGTCTCTCCAGAAGCCAGTCATACTCCCGATTTCACATGTGTAATTTCCCGTAATAAATCTAGCTGCCCCTTTCTGCACCTTCTCAAGTTCATCTTTGGGGGTCCCAAACTGAACTACCATACTCCAGGAATGGATGCACCAGTCCCTTGTATGCTGACTCTTTAAGGTCTTGTGGACATGCTGCCAAGTTTCGTCTGAGGAAGCCAATGGTCCTATTAGCCTTTGTGCAAGTATTGCTGACATGTGTGCTCCATTTTTAAAATCATTGGTAATGGTTATGCCGAGATACTTGATAGTTTCTACGTTATTGAGGACCTCCATCTAAGGTCTAGGAAGCATTGATTTTCTTGATCCGTTTTGCATTATATTGCATTTGACCGGTTGAAATGTCATGTCCCAACTCCTTGCCCAACACCCTAAACGATCTTTATCCTCCTGAAGTTTCACCGTGTCTTCACTATCTCTGATTTCACGATAGCAAACACAGTCGTCAGCAAAAAGTCTTAATTCCGAGTCGATGTTTTCTGTTATCTCGTTAATGTACAATGAGAACAAAAGTGGTCCAAGCACGGTGCGCTGGGGTACACCTAACAACACTGGGGCCCAATCTGATCATTAACTCCATTTACTACTACACGTTGCTGCCTGTAGCAGAGAAAAGAATCTATCCATTTCAGAGTCCCCCCCCCCCCCCCCCGCCCGCCAATACAATAGCCGTATAGCTTACATTTAAGTAATTCATGAGGGAGAGTGTCAAAAGCTTTATCGAAGTCCGAGATAAAAGTGTCAACCTGACCGCCCTTATCCAAGATTTTTAGCCCAGTCGTTTATAACCGTGATCAACTGAGTTTCAAAACTATGTTTCTTCCGAAACGCATGTTGTCTGACTGACAGAAGTTTATGTGGGGTCGCATGGGGGTGGGGGCGGGGTTCTATTGGGCAAGACTGTTTATTTTACAAAAAGGACTTCAATAAGAAATTCTAGCAGACTTGTCGTTGTATTTGTGTGTGTGTCATCCTCTCTCTCTCTCTCTCTCTCTCTCTCTCTCTCTCTCTCTCTCTCTCTCTTTGATAAAAAGTCCTTTAGGCAGAACGGACTTCCTTTTTGTCACACCTGCTTTGGCAAGGTGCGATAAAGGAGTTCACTTTTCCGTCCGTCTGTCAGTCATTCCACAATAAAGGCGACCCTAGCGTTTAAGTCTATTTCTGAGCAATCTGATCAGAGGTTTTGCCTGCCCTGGTCGTGCAATTACTGCACTTTGGAAACGCTTTAAGAAAATGCAAACTTTCAAGCCAGTTCCATAATGCCGCTACTCTTGTGTGATTTTACATGTATACCCGTCAAGGACCGGCTAAGGGCTTATTTTGCATGAAGTCAATATAAGGGGCTAGAGTAAAGACATTATTAAGATAACATACAAATGCATAAAATATATAAATTCAGCTGTTCATTCAATAACCTGCTGTCCGCAAGCAGCGGCCCACAGCCCGCAGAATAGTTAGTTTGCCTACATTAAAATCAGAAACAAACTTTTCTTACCGGGACGAAGCCAGCACCCAGTAAGCAAGTGCATAAGACGTAACCCCACTTTTCAAACAAGCTAATATTCAATTTGTTTGACAACGGGGAATAGGTCACTCAATAGGCAATCAAAAGATTGCAGCAAACATTGGAGCACTGAAATTTAGAAAATTCAATCCATTTCCACGCCGAGGACAAGAAAACACTTGAACTGCGCCGCGGACTGTAAAACATAAACAACCACTGTAAACAACTTTCTCAACCGATACTGTATTAGCAACACGGTTTTGCGCCCTGGTACATATTAGCATCTAAATCTGTACAGAAGCAGTCTTTATAGCGTTAGAAGGTGAAAATCTGTGGAAGATCATAAAACAACTTCTTTCTGAGACAAAAATGGACTCATTCACCTTCTTTTCTGAGTAAATCGATTCCTAAACAAAGCACCGCGCCGCGGGCAGGAACGCAAATCTCCGCGCCCATGAAAACATTACAAAAGAATGCTCCGCGGTCATCATTCGCACTAAGTGAAGGAGTTGTGCCAGAAAAACGACATTTTCCATTATTTGTAATAGATTTCTGACAAAAAGCTCCCATATCAGTGGGAACGCAGACTCATCACATTTGAGTAATTCATTTTCTGAGCGGTCGTCTACGCACAAAGAAATAATCCCTTTTTTCGCCGGAAAAAAATGGCGGGAAATTTTGAACAGAAACAGTCCCAAAATAATGCTCGTTTGATAAGATATGCAGTCATAATTTTCCAACGGACCAGATCAGAATGAAATTTGATGTTTTGTTATTGAAATCAGACGCATATCGGTACCTCAATGCAGTTTGCACACCCAAAACAACGATCACAGTTTGACAACCGTTTTTCAGAAAAGTAAAACCCTACGACAGTACCCCAAAGTTATTTTGCAAAGAAAATTGTCCCAAAAACCAAATTAGATGCCATTATAACTGAACCGTAGTTCATACATTCGACCGTCTTTTAGCGTGGTATATCTTCGGGAGAAAGTCTATGTAGTTTGAAAATCGATAATGAAGTTGGTCATTTTTACGTATACATGGCACGCGCGTTCGTCAACACACAGACATTTTTTCAGCTGGATCGACTTGAGGAGACCAAGTGTTTCTTCATTTATGGTATAGTAAAGCTTGTAATCATTTAGCATACTGTGAATTTATTAAGATTTTGCGTTAGTCTGTCTGCCTGCGATTTTTTGGGCTTCTGAATTTAGGCTACACGCCGAGAACGAGAGAAAGCAAAACAAACACACTGGTCAACCATAAAGTTTGACAAACGAAAAAGCCACAAGACATGTCGCCCCATCTTCAGGTGACAACTCGCCCCAGATTCTAAGAAAACTCCCCCAGACAACTTCCCCCAAGATAACGCGCCCCACATTCTGAGACCACTCGCTCTTCTAAAGAATTCTGTCCCAAACGACGCCAACCCCCCCCCCCCCCCCCACCCCCTCAACACACACGTACCATTTCAGAAGTCATCCAACAAAAAGTACAAGAGAAAGCTTGTCCTTCCTCATAAATCTGCCAAAACCCTGACCCGCTAGGCGCTAAGGGACCGACCATTTGATATTCTTAGGGGGGGGGGGGGGGGGGGCTGGTATGTTTTTCGAAAAAAATCCCTGTTTTTGGAAGAAAAAATATGCAAGTAAAAAATAAATCAGCTCATAAGGGGATTTCAAAAAATAACCTGGCCTCAAAAATCAGTGAAAAAAAAATTACCTGGCTCCACCCAAAATTTCCAAAAAAAGAGTCTGGGCCCTGCACTTTTGGTGGGAAGATAGCAACTGCCTACCTACCCACCAAAATTCACCTTACCCCTGAGTCTGGACCCTGCACTTTTGGTGGGTAGATAGCAACTGCTTACCTACACACCAAAATTCACCTTACCCCTCCCTCCCCCCGCCCCCCCCCCCCCCCCCCCCCCCCCAAAAAAAAAAGATGGCCACTTGGGACACCCTAGATCTATTTTTTTTATTTAACGGCACATTTACCGTGATCAACCTGCATAGTAAGACAAACAGGTCTGAGCAAGCAGTGTAGACCCAGGCGCAGTCTGATCTGGGTCAGCAATTTTTCCTTAATACCTGCACATTTTGGGTACACCATTTGTGGGTGACATAGATATGTTCAAAATGTAGGATGCTGTTATCTTAGTATTATGGGTAATTACTGTAACTGTGTGTGACATTTTATGTGGAACTATTATTTGTTGTTTTCATAGTTTGCAGGGATTAAAAAGAAAGCCTACCTACCTGCTCTCCAAAAAATCCTAGTTAATAGGCAAACAAGATACTTTTTATGCTTGGCCTGTGGCTGAGATGGAAGGGGCATGAAGAAATATATATTCTATAGAATTAAATGCAAAAAAGTTATGTTTTAGCTTAAATCTCATAAAGAAAATTAAAAGGCTCATATTGAAGTTATATCAATAGAAATGATACCATAAACTGAAAAATAAAAAAAACATTTTTATATTTCCTGATTAATTCAATCCAACTTAAATGTTTGCAGCTTCTGACCAAAGCAAAGAAACTTGTAGTTACTAATCAGTTATTAAGGTACTAGAGAGAAGAGCTTGGTGACAGACATTAAATGATGAGTCATGACTGTAAAGGGGTTCAGTTGAATGAGTGAATGAGAGGTAGCCCCTTCCTGTCTATCCCCCCCCCCCCCCCCCCCCCCACACACACACACACACACAATTTCCAGTTTAAACATAAAGGATTTTTGTCCCAAAATCGTTGGTGATTTTTTATGGTTCTTGTTCTCAGCACATCATCTGATGATGCTTAATAATTGTAGTAAAGTTTGATAACTTGTCTACAACGGTATTAACATTTAAAAAATTACACGAGTTCCACACTAAAAATTCCAAAGAATGTAGATGAATTGTGATTATTTTTTTTTTGCATATTATCTGATGATGCTTAATTTTAAGAATTGAAATTTGATTTTTCAGCATTTCGTGCATGACGAACCAGTGGTCGTACCTAAACTTTTATAAAGCCCAAAGTGCTTCTAGAATTCTAGTGACGTCTTCTGTTTTGAGTTTTTTTACACAAATTTTAGTTATTGTATAACTTACACTTTATTTTAAACCATGTCTGTGCCATTTTCGTGCTAATTTAGCATAGACTACTATAATGTGCTTAAGTATTGGGACACTTAAAACCATTAACTTTCAGTTAGTCCAGAAAGGAAAATTAATGTTTTTAGGTGTCCCAATATTTAGGATATTAGAGGTGCCATAGTCGAGTAGTTACAAGAGAGGCGCCGTAGTCGAGTGGTTAGAGTGACTCATTTATGGTGCAGAAAGTCGCCTGAAGGCCATGAGATCACACCCGGGTTTTGCCATCCGACGACTGGAAAACTCTTTCAACCCAAGAGTAAATGGGTACTTTTTTCAAACAAGGGAAAGATAAGGCAGCGAAAAAAGAGTGATGGGCTCGTTCTTTCATCTGCTGTGCCCAAGATACAGTAGGCCTCTAACCCCACTGCCCCTACGGCTATTATGGAAAACCTTTGCCCTTTTTTTTAATTTATATTTAAGCACAGTAGGATTTGCAAAACATGGGTCAGCAAGATACCGCAAAAAGTGTTTGAGATGGGGACATAGGACGTAAAGTTAGTAACGACGTGTTGGGACATATTGTTAAAAAGCCGTGGTCGTGAAGCGGCATCAGTTGAACGTTACATGGAACCATCAAGGAGTTTGTTTATCTTAGATGTACCTTGATGAAAGCGTCACATGATCAATTGTCGTTCATTGATGCATAAAGCTAAAATTTTGCTCAACAGGTTTACCCAAGGGAAGTCAGTTTCTGTGCACAAGGCAGTAACTATCTGCCATATTTTTGAATAAGTGGGTCAAATTTTACCAAACTTCCATAGATATATCGTTGGGACAAGCCAAATAGCATCTTTGCAAGTCAAGGGTACTAAGGCCACTTTGTTTCTTATGTATGTAAGGAACAAAGTGGTTTTAGTACCTTTGGATGGCATAGTGGTCTTAGTACCCTTGATTTGTAAAGATGTCTGAAAAGTTGATTAGGTTCTGGTGACTTTGACCCCATTTTCAAGGTCACAAGAGGCCTTAGACTTGACCTTCTGTGGTCTGCGTCAGCATGACAATTTCTTGTACCCACAATATTTCTTGAACCAATTTCACCAAACTTGCATGGATATATCATTAGGACAAACATAAGAGCATAATAGATTTTGATCACGTTGACCTTATTTTCAAGGTCTTAGGAGGATTTAGTCTACATATGTGAAAATTTCACTTATACAGTATGCTGTATATCTCTTCAGCCCCCACTTTCAATCTCTTCAGTAAGGGAAAAAAGGGGACCTTGTTTGGCAACACATGGGAAGAAACTCGTGCAGAAAGAATTATAATAGTGATTTGAGAAGTAACTTCCCTTATATTGAACTGGCTGACGTACCATAAAGTCTCTAAAGATTGGAGTGAGTGAACTCGGGTTGAACGTCCCACCAACAACGAGGTCATATGGAGACGGGACCTCGGTTTAAAGTATACGAAAGACCGGAGAAGCGGGGGATCGATCTTGCGACCCCTGGATGGGTAGTCCGAAGTCTAAAGATTGGAATTAAGCATAACTGTCTTAAAACGGTTTTTCACTGCAGTAATGCGTCTAAAGATGCAGATGGAATGACAAACAGCGTAGATCCTGCTTTGGGATCAGTCCGACGAAGATCTGAAGTGTTTGTCTCTATATTATATTACTTTGTATCGAACTGCCAAAATGTACTCACGAAAACGCTAGAAATAGGCTAAAACTTTTGCGAATTTGTTAATGGAGTATTGAGGCTTCAGTTCAATTCAATGTATAATTCAACATTGATTCAACACTGACTCCCAACATTGATTCAGCATTGAATGTCTGCTGGGCCTTTAATACTTCTGTATTCCATGTCAGTCCATTGGCTATCACCCCATGAATGCTATAGGGCCTAACCTATTTTGAGTCGACATTTATTAAAGAGAAAGTCGACTGATCAAGTAAATTTTACGGGCGAGACTCCACTTGGCAGCTGCGCTACCGAGACTCAGTGTGGGAGTCGGTACGAGCCGAACAAGAGTTGCAAACAATGTTTGGTTTGTAGATTCAGACTCTAGAATGGGTTGAGTTTTCATACGATTTCTAGAATGAGGAAATTACAAATTTGTAGATCTTTGTAATCGTGTCTGTTCCGCGTGTTGTCGCTGATGACATCACACCAAAAACACACATACACATACTTTTCGATATTTGTTTTATATTTGACCTGAGAAAAGGTGCAGACTTGTCAAAGCTGCCAGGCGACAGAGTCGATTCCCCCTACCCCTCCGCCTCCCCGCTCCTCCCGGCCCTCTCATCAACCAGCACACCGGGCCTGTACGACGGAGAGCGTAGGGTGCACCTCCCATAACCGAGCAAATTACATAAAAAAATGCAGTTTTCTGCCAGAAAGCGAGTTTACACCCCTAAACTAAAGCTCTAAAAGTGTCCTTAAAATCTGGATTTTCTTAACTTTCTTACCCCCTTCAACCCACCCCAACCCCCCACCACCCTAGGGCACCCCTCCCCTCCCGCCACCTCCCCACTCACACTGAAATTCGTTCCAGCCACACCTTCTTACCTTCCGCCCCTACCCCTTGGCAAAAGTATGTGTACGGGCCTGCACAACCATTCCAGTTGATCCTTCAGATGTAGGACCCATTAAGTTTTCTCTCCCAAAGTGAAATTTCACGTGCTGTCTTAATTGAATAGTTGTTTAGTGGTGTAGCGATATTTGTGTTGCTTTAATTTTTCAAACAGGGTCGCGATAGACTATTTGAAATACTGACACACTGGATGTCAGCCGACTCACAAGTTAATATCAGTAATACAATCAATTTACTGTTTACGTCATAATTTCATGACGTACCCAGCACTACTGAGCTAGCTTCCTTGTTTACAAACTCTGCGGGTGGGTATGGAATTGTGGTTTGTGAATAAAATATAAAGATAGACTTCTGTCATGCATTGTATTTTTAATAAACATATCTAATTTAATCGCGCTTGGTATTCTAGCAATACATGGAATAATAATTCTCTCGATTTTGTCGCAAACGTTGAAATGCATAGCCGGGCCAGTGATGTAAACACTGTTGTCCGCCATTTTGTTGAAAACAACAACAACAAATTGCGTAGAGTACCCGAAGATTATTTTGCAAAGAAAATTGTCCCAAACACCGAATTACTTGATTTTTGTCACAGGGAAAGGACGAATACCATGGTTTCTCATGGCATATGTCCGCCGGCGGGAGAAAGTCGAATTGTTTTGAAAATTGCTTTTGAAGTTGACTGAAAAAGTCGTCTTTCGACGATCGTGTCAACTGCTCGAATGCCGAGTATCTCGGTGTTCAGTTCGGACCTCAGAGAACTAGGAAATTAAACTAAGATGTAAGGAATAAAACCGTGTATTATTTTCGGCTGTGTGTAGTTTGATTCGCCGACAAAGCGGCACTGAAATTGCGACCCGTTCGTCGATTGAATCTGAATCTGAGGAATTTCGAACGTTTTTTCGTTGCTATCTGTATAAAAATATCACTCCGCCATGGATACGCGTTCCCACTGTATAGAAAGTTAAAATTGATTATTTTTTTGTCTCAAATGCCCAAAGGCAAACCACCATCATTAACGCAAATGGGAGTTATTGCTGGCTAAACCCAAATTATTGCATTTTTATGTTTCGGTTCAGATATTTTGTCCTGATGCACAACTATTTCTGCTTGCAACAAATTTTAATCATTTTAACCTGACGGAGAAATCATTTAAAATAACATGTATGTCTACATTTAGTGTTAATGGTCCTTTGTTCTGATTTTGTTAATACTTAAATTGACCGCCTATACTTACTCCGAGCTAAAAATACTCACGCCGATCCACGATTAGCATGAAATCAACAGATCCCAGAAAACGGTATGATACCTGTGGAGACAGGCTAATGCGACAGGATGCAGTGTAGTGTCACAGAGCTTTAGTTTGATAATTCAGTGAGGCAGCACTATAGAATGAGAGCATTGGTCTGTCTGTCGCAAGCAGAGACAGTCGTGACATGAATCAACAATTGTTGAGAGCGACGTTAAACCAGAACAAACAAACAAACAAATGACGTTTTGTCGTTATACCAGTCATCGCTGATTAATATAAATGCAGCGATGGAAATGCTTTTTTTTGTTTTATTTATTTATCTATTTTATTTATTTATTTATTTATTTATTTATTTTTTGTCAGGGAGAGGGTGGTGTGTCTACATTTAAGTTGCTCACGATTAATCTATCGCGGTCGATGTATACGGTTTTTTCGCCATTATAGAAACAGCAAGAATCTGCTTTTATATTGCTAATTGCTGAACAGCATTTGCTAAAAAAGGGGCACTGAATCTGTAGTTATAAACTGCCGACTTAAACTTTATGATTCCCAACATGCATGGGCATTTACTAGAGTCGCTGCATAATGTAACGGAGCCCCGTTTACTCTGGTCTCGCGGCTGATTTAGCGGTCCCGGGTTCAAGCCCCGCCGTAGGCGGGAATCTTTTCAATCGTAAACGAGGATCAGTTGCACACAGCCTTTCATTATCATCCATCCGTCGTCCCCATAGGACTGAAATACTTATATAAATCGCAAGTCATCCATCCATCCATGTATAATGTAACGCCAAAACACGACATAGTTGCAGTTGTAGTTATTTTTATTCGGTCATAAACGAGAGTTATTTAAAGTATCCAGCATATCGTGGCATGAAACGGTCAGATAGACAAATGTGCAATGTAGGTATTTCATTTTCTGATATTTATTCAACGCTGATAAAACTGTAACAAACTATATAGTACTGTTTTAACAAGAGTAATGCACACACATTAGGCACAAGATTCACTCTGGTGTAGTGTCCCTTGTGAAAGATAAGTACTGTCGTGTCGGCCTATTCGGCTTATTCGGCGCACATTCTGTGACGTCATTTACCGTTAAACACGTGTTGATAATTTTTTTCGGCTGTTTTCCAAGCAGTCATCTTTATATGCGGTAAAGATCATTTCTGGCTAGAGGGGTTAGTTGCACTTGGTTTTATGCAGATATTTGCAGTTGTCATGCAACGAATGTTACTTGCAGCTTGGCATATGAAGTTGAATACACACCGTATTTTGCAATCTTTGTTTACAAACACAGTGGCTCTGAGTACACATCATGAATGTAGGTCAACTCACTTCAGCAGCATTTGTAAATAATAATTATCACACTTTGCATGCCTTGCATAATTGCACATAGTAAAGAAGTGAATTATAAAATAACTCACTCAGCTAATACCCAATGGATCATGATTTAACAGTGCTAAAGCAAATAATTGTTGAAACTTTCCACAAGCCCCATCTGCAGCCATTCTGCAGCCCTAGTAGTGATGTCATGGTTATAGTCTGTTCCACAAATTTAGCCCATTATTTTGTCAGGAATAAGACATTTTCAGAAGCTGCGTCGAATTGGCCGACAAAAAGGGGGTCCCTCGTGTACAATGGTACATGAGTTTTCAGTTTCTTTTCATATTGTGATCAATACCAGATGGTGATTTTTTTAGGTGAAATAAAGGGTGATTATTGTACTTTATAAACACAATATCTGTTGTTTATTTTTTATTGTTCTTATTTACACAGTTAACGATTCTTTGCTTAAGTGCGCCGAATAGGCCGACAGCACTGTACTTGACCCCAGCACCAATTTCCTGTCAAGATCGGGCTCCACTCATTGGGAAGGGAAGCAACAATGAAAATGGCAGAGTTCCTCCTCCTGAAAGTGTACCCATTCACCTTAAATTTGAACACAGTCAGGAGAAAACATACCTTGTGCAGTCAAGTCCGTTGCGTAACTTTGGATTTCGCACATCTCACGAAACAAAATCAACGCGACACCACCCACAAACATTATATGAGCCGCGACACGAGAAACCAACAAAGTTGTTGTGCACCCAGCGCAAACTCAGATCATCTTGGGCATCCGCCCAGTCTGATCAGAGCCTTCACTATCCGCATGAAGCTAACTCAAACCCTTAGCTTCCCTTTACGCGCTTAGCAAAGACTGATTGGACTGGGTAGATACCCAGGTTGATCTGAGTCTACGCTGGTCGCACAACTACTTTGTACTTTGTTTGTTTTCTCATGTTGTGGCTCAAATTTTGCATCATCTTCTGAATAATACAGGAACAAATTTATCGAGTAGGGAGGTGGCCAAGCAACGAAACAGTAAGAATGGCGGGTACTTAAGATTGCGATGTGACCGGGGATCGAATCAGAAAAAGAACAAAGTGTCCGGTAACCAGTTTTAGCCAAAGAAATTTTCTGTTTGAAGACCACAGAATACCTCAAGTTTATCTTTTTTATGAATATGCCACACCACCCTATCCCAACCAACCCAACCCTCAATACACCATACTCTACCATACCATACCCAACCTACCCTACCCTTCTTATTGCTATTCCAGTTATCCTTATTGGAAACGTCACTCCGTCACACCCAAACCAACCGTCTCTACCCTACTCTACCCTACCCAGCCCCACCCATCCATCCTACCATACCTTTGTAATAGTCATATACGGTGTTAATATACACAACCAACACCTGGGGAATTAACACATTGAAAAGTCACTATGATGTTTCCAATTTTATTTTCTTTCAATGATTTTAAACTTTCAAAATTTAAGATGGTAAAATGCCTATATATTATTGAACGTAGATCAAGTTACTAAATTCTTAGATCTTACTAACTAACTGAAATCCTCTGAATGAACGGTGAGAAAAAATGGTACAAACTCTCTCACAACATGCTCTTTCATACATACAACTTCACCCAAATATGGCTTCTACGCTTCCACACACCAACTCACTGATGGTGACAAATAAGGCTACTATATTTTCTGTTACAACACTTTCTCACAGAAGATAAAAATAGACTGAACTTATGCTCTCAACAAATAAGGATCAGGTATTTCCGGGAATATGGAACCAACCCAGCACAGCTTGTCAGAAAGATGATAGTTCAAGGGATAGGAGATCAAGATTAAAACAAAAATAAATCTAATTGTGTAGGGGTGAGGTAGAAAGACCGGAAATAAACAGCTGTGCAGCAATATAAGAGAAAAGAAAAATACAAATATATGCTAAATGAATATATTTTAAACCTCAAATAAATATTTTTGTGTACAACAATATTGTTGTTGCCAATTAATTTTTTCGGGGGAGTTAGATAGGCCCTATCACAAATAATATTATTTTGGAAGAAATACAATTTTTAGTGTCGATAAATATCTTAATATAGATGGATTATATTAATATAGCACAACTGTATTAGCAGATAGGATATTGCAACTTTTGTCACGCCATTGTCGTGTACACATAAAAAAAGAGAGAAAGGAAAGAAAACGGAATCCAGTCTTTGGTTTTGTGGTTTGATGCATGTTTCGGCGTTTGTTAGGCACGGCTCTCTGAAACATCTCAAACACGCATTCTATCACACTTCCAAAAGTCTAGGTCAACATGGAAATCTCTACTGAAATTTACTTGAATACTTCACAGCTATGCAGTAGGGCTGACATTCACGCCGCGACCACCTAGCTTTCGGCCAGATGGTTTAGCCTTTTTATTTAGGTTTGTTGCATTAAATTGAACTTATTAACAATGTATGATTCAGAGGTTCTTTTTAATAGATAACTGCAAGAAAAGTTTTGAGTATAATTTTCAATTATTTGTTTTTCTAGGAATCTGCGGCAGTAGACACTATCATGATATAGTTTTTACATTTGCACAGACACAGTGTTGGAAAGAAGGTGTTTATTCATTTCTGCGAGAAAAACGTATGCTCATGATAGGCCGGACGGTAACTTGGTAAAACAAACAGGGAACTTGGTCCTGCTGGAGATAAAAACGTACATTTATTCATACAGGCGAAAAACCACATGAGCCGCGACACGACAAAACCAACAAAGTGGCATGTGCGCCCAGTGCAGACTCAGATCAGCCTGGGCATCCGCCCAGTCTGATCATAGTCTTCGCTGTCCGCATGGGGATAGCTTAGACCCTTAGCTACCATTTAAGAGCTTAGCGAAGACTCTGATCAGATTAGGCAGATGGCCAGGCTGATCTGAGTCTTTGCTGGGCGCATAGCCACTTTGTTGCTTTTCTCGTGTCGCGGCTCACATAATTGTGATGTCTGATATACAGAATTGACACTTGCAGGCCACTTAAATGAAAACATGTTTATTCATACAAGAGTGAACCATGTGAAGTCTGTGGTAAACAACTGAAAGAAGTATATCACGTAAAGAGTCATATATGCTTACTCATACAGGAGGGAAACCGAATGTTTGTGGTTTATATGGTGAACATCCAGTACGTCACTTGAAGTAACTCCATACACACCATATACTTGTGCTGTGTGTAGGAAACATTTCACAGTGGCAAGAATCTTGAAGGACCATATTCTTATTCATTTTGGAGGAAAACCACATGTTTATAATGTGTGAGGTTACAATTTTACACGTGAAAGATACCCGAAGAAATACGTGATTACTCGTAAAGAATACACACCACATTCTTGTGACATCTGTAGAAAGCAATTTAAACAAGGACATATTTTTAAATTCGTACAGGAGGGAATCTACGTGCTTGTGATGTTTGTGGTAAAAAATTTACACGTGTAGTAAACTTGAAGAAACACATGCGTATTCATACAGGAGAGAAACCACAAGCGTTTGACGTTTGGTAAACAATTTACCTGCATATACATTGAAGCAACAATGCTTATTCTTACAAGAGAGAAACCACACGCTTGTGCTGTGTGTGGTAAACAGTTTTCTGTGGCAGGAAATTTGAAACAACACATGCTTATTCATACAGGACAGAAACCACTTGCTTGTACTTTGTGTAGTAAACAGTTTGCTCAGGCAGGAAATTTGAAACAGCACATGCTTATTCATACAGGGGGAACTCTTCATGCTTGTCATGTCTGTGGAAAACATTTTACACTCCTAGTATACTTGAAGAAACATATGCTTATTCATACAAGAGAGAAACTACATACTTGTGACGTTTGTGGTAAACAATTTACACATGCATATACATTGACTCGACACATGCTCATTCATACAGGAGAGAAATCATATGCATGTGCTGTGTGTGGAACACAGTTTTATCAGGCAGGAAAGTTGAAGTACCACATGCTTATTCATACTGGAGAGAAACCACATGTTTGTGATGTCTGTGCTAAACAATTTACACATAAAGCGAACTTAACGAAACACATGTTTATTCATAATGGAGAGAAACCATATTCTTGTGCTGTTTGTGGCAAACAATGTAGAAGGAAAGATGATTTAAAGACTCACATGGTTATTCATACTAATGAGCGGCCACATGCTTGTCATGTCTGCGATAAACAATTTTCACAGGCATGTAGCTTGAAGAGACACATGCTAATTCATACAGGAGACAAACCACATGCTTGTGCTTTTTGTGGTAAACAATTCCGCCATGTAGAAACAATGAAGCGTCACATGCTAATTCATACAGGAGACAAACCACATGCCTGTGGTGTTTGTGATAAACAATTCACACAGGCAGGAGCATTGAAGCGCCACATGCTAATACATACAGGAATAAAACCACATGCTTCTCGTAGTTAACAATCTGAATAGGCATGAAATTTGAAGGTGTATGTGCTCATTCATACTGGAGAGAAACCACATGTTTGTGATGCCTGTGCTTAATAATTCACGTATTAAGTGATCTTGATTACGCATATGTTTATTTATAATTGAGAGAAACCATATGCTTGTGCTGTCTGTAGCAAAAAATGTAGAAGGAAAGAAAACTTAAAGAACAACATGCTTATTCATAATGGCGAGCAACCACATGCTTGTAATATCTGCTTTAAACAATTTATACTAACATATAGCTTGAAGGGACACATGCTTATTCATACTGTAGACAAATCACATGCTTGTTGTGTTTGTAATAAACAATTCGCACAGGCAGGAAACATGAAGAGACACATGCGTACTCATACAAGAAGGAAACTGCGTTCTTGTGACATCTGTGGTAAACAGTTAAAACATGCAGGTTACTTGAAGAAACATATGCTCAGTCATACTGGAGAGAAACTTCATGCTGGTGATGTTTGTGGTTAACAAGTTATACATGCACATCGTTTGAAAGAAAATGTGTTCATTTAATAAAAGTAAAACCATGTTTTTGTTATGTCTTTTTCGTGATCAATTTACACATGCACAAATTTGAAGTGACACATGCTCGTTCATACAGGAGTGAAACTACATGCTTGTTATGGTTTTTTGGTAAAAAATCCACACATGCACATCGTTTGAAGGGACACATGCTCATTCATATAGAGGCGAAACCACATGCGTGTGATGTCTTTTGGATAAACAATTTACAAAGACACATCAGTTGAAGAAACGTATGCTTATTCATAGAGAAGTAAAACCACATGCTTGTGATGTCTGTGGTAAAACGTTTACACATGCATGTCACTTGAAGGGACACATGCTTACCTATACAGGAGAGAAACCATGTTTGTGATGTCTGGTAAATAACTTACAAAGAATTATATTTTCATGGGGCACACACGTATTTACACATGAGGGAAACATCATTTTTTTGTTTATGTTACAAAGAAACCATAACTTGAAGACACACATACACATTCCTACATGAGGAAACTTTATTCTTGTTATGCCTATGGTAAACACGCATAACATTTGAGCCGCGACAAGAGAAAACCAACAAAGTGGCATGTGCGCCTAGCGCTGTCTTAGGTCAGCTAGGGCATCCGCCCAGAGTGATCAGAATCTTTGCTCTGTGCTTTAAAGGTAGTGAACTTTAGGGTCTAAGCTAGCTTTATGCGGACAGCGGGGACTCTGATCAGACTGGGCATGCGGCTATGGTAAACTATGAAGAAAGGCAGCGCATTTTAAAGAGACACATGCTTATTAATAGTGGATAGCAGTTATAGGCGTATACTTGCAAAGTATCTTGTTAAATACAGGAGTCTTGAAGCAGCCTACCCGGTCTGGCCACATACTTTCGTTTCTCCTTCCGCTGATTCAAGAAGGGCAGTTGTCAGTTACTGGCGAAAATATGTGCGCTTAGAACTGGGTCACCGCTTAGGAGGTCTAAGCCTGCCCAGGAATAGTGTGGTTAGGTTAACTGACCGTCCCGACATGACCATAGCTGTTTACCGTGGACGTTAAGCAAGAAATCAATCAATCAAATCAATTGAAGCAGCCTACTAGTATCTTCATCGTTCACGAAGACAGGTTTGTAAATATGACAGGATACAAATTTAAAGAGTAACTACACTTCAGGAACTGACTGAATCAGATCCCAAACCCTATCCCCAACATCAAAGGGAAAGATTGACAAAGACATCCCAACAAACAATAAATTACAAGTGATAAGCCGAGTCAGCAGCTCTTTCCCAAATAGATGGCAACTCAGCTATCTTTATTGAACTAAATAATTTAGACCAACAGACGGGTTACAACGGACTAAGCAAATTATATGAAAACTATTTAACAATTATTTTTACCTATTTTCTATTTTTATGATAGAAGGATTAAACTGAGAACACAATAAATTAAACAGCACCGAACATAAAACAAATGCAACCGCAACAAAAGTACCGCCTTGGGACGGTCAGTAATAACTACTGGGGGGTTTAAACCGGTTTTACTGGGCCCAAACCTTCACCCTCACCCTCCGCTGCGGTGCACACAATTAGTTAGTAGTTCGGTTCGTATGGAGGTCCCCTAACTCATCAGAGAGTCATCACGGTCAACAATTAAGATCAAGAAAAGACCGTGATGAAGCAAGGATGAGGACTCGACAGCCAAAACGTGTTGAGACACGCGGAGATCCCTGGGGCGTCAGCAACACCACCGGAGTACTTGAGCAAAAGAAGACCACCAGTTGAACCCCGGTGGGCCAAGAAACAGACAAACATCCGGCCCCAACCAACTAATACATAGCTTTATGTAGGGGCTATCATAGAGTCTGAACCCCGACCCACCGGCGTGCAATTAAAGAGGACAGCAAAGTTGTCAACCGTGATTGGGTTAACCACTAAGCATGCAGACTGTCGCATTACATCTATGTTATAGCCAATGCGTTTAAATCGTATGATAATTTTCTTAAATTGATCGGGAAATTCTGTTTTCCCTACGATGTTGCGTAATTTATATACTAAGTCACCATACAATTCAGGTTCCGATAGGCCTTGTTGCAAAAGTGACCTTAACCCTATATTATATTTAGAAACCAATTCAAAGTGTCTACGGTAAAATTTAGAAAAAGCTTTCCGAAGTTTATGATACCGATACCCCTGCTGTAAAAGCTTGGCAGTCAAACTTTTATTACGAGCATTGAAGTCAGCCAGATGACTAGACACCCTAGCGAAGCGAATAAGCTGAGAAATGTAAACACCATAAGAGGTGCTGCGGGGAACATCACCATCCAAAAACGGAAAATTAACAATGTCGAAATCAAAATCATCGCGTTTGTCATAAATTTTAGATGAAACAAATCCATCTAAAATAGATAAATGTAAATCCAAAAATGGGGCCTCGGTATCAGACGTATTTGCTTTATTTAACTGCAATTCAGCAGGATAAATTTGACTAACCATTTCTTCAAAATAAGGGTTGTCAATATTTAAAAGGTCGTCCAAGTATCTAGACGTTGAGTTGAATGCTTCAATGACATGAGCTTGAGTATCATCAGAAAGAGACATAAAGTCTCTTTCATAGCAAAATAGAAACAAATCTGCTACAAGAGGAGCGCAATTAGTACCCATCGGAATTCCTATAATTTGTCTGTGTAACTTAGTACCGAATCTGATGAAAATGTTATCTAGAAGATATACTAAAGCATCACAAACATTTTGGCAAGACCACATTTTAAACTTTTTTTGGTCATCGGAAGTAAAAAAAGCATGTTTATCATTGCAAGCAAGATAAAGAGCACCCTCTCTCTGAAAAGTAGTCTCAATTAAATTTATTAGTTTCTTTATTATTAAATTATGGGGCAAAGCTGTATAGAGTGTAGAACAATCGTATGTAGGCAAACTACACGCGCGATATCCTCTAGACTTCAGTTTATCAAGAACTTTGGTAGAATTTTTAATTGACCAAAAAAATTTTTTTTTTTCCTGACCGTTCGTAAACTTTTTCACAGTACCTAATTACATGAATTTTGATAGCGGTAAGGCAAGAAGTTAATAATTTGGAAAGTTCAGTAGTGGTACAAGCACTAGAATTAGCAATAAACCTGGCTTTATATGGTCGTTTATGAAGTTTAGGTAACCAGTACATCGTAGGAAGCTTGTCCTGCCGTTCCTCTACATTTACAGAAAACTTGAGGGCTATATCATTACAGTGCCTAAAGACAACAGACTTTTCGTCTTCTGAAGTCTCTTCATAGGCCTTAGTACCGCCAAGTTCTTGTTTCAATGTGTTAATATAGTGTAACCATCAAACAACGATAACGTTATTTGCAGCCTTGTCTGCTGGAACCAGAACGTACTTTCTATGAAACTGCTGGATACCCAACTTCAGGTGACGGAATGTTGATTTAGGTTTAGGCGGCAAAAGATTTGTGTTTTGGGAATAGAATTTAATACGTTTATCCATTACATTAAAAATGTTCACCTTCCATTCCTTTAAGGCATCAGACAAGCTTGTCTATACTGGAGAAAACCTGCTTGTGAAGTCTTTGTGAAACTATTTACAAAGCGAAAGTCAAACATATCGTAGATAAATCATGCCGTTGGATAACGTTTCAGAAGAAGCATGCATATTCTAATAGTAAGAAAAGCTTATAGTAAAGGACTTCTATGATTAAAGCGAAGATTTTCCCCATTAGACCGGCGCAACAGGTCCGAATTTTCAAAAGTATAAAGTGTGCAATTTTTTCTTAGTAGAGCTTTCACAAATATGTAAACCGTATGAAATCAGATCATTTGTGATTCAGACCCTAAGACAGGGGGAGATAATCCATTCTGACCCTACCTACCCTAAATTCAAGGTTTTCGCATACCTCATCTTTTGAGGTAATAAAAGTATTGAAACGAGTCATTCATTCCATACATTTTTGTCATAAATGCATGCCAAATACACGCATATCGCAATACAAAGCAATGATTTTCTTCTTGTTACGCCTGACTGGCATTTAAACATGCAAAACCATAGTTACACTTCCGGTCAAAACGGCCAAAATAGAACGCTTCACTATAATTAAAGTACAAGTACTCCCCCCCCCCCCATGACCCAGCATTTCCTTCATGCAGCAGACTTATGCGATGCAAGTACGCAATATATATTAGTGGGAAGCTGGGTCACGGGGGGGGGGGGGGGGGGGGGCGATACTCAGTAAGCCAAAGAAGAAGAATGGTCAACAGTAGCACTGTGATCTTCAAGGATTATATTGTGTACCATGACCTTGAAATGAGGTCAAGGTCACATACCTATAGTCAAAACTATCCAGTGTTGTCTGTTATGTAAGTAGTGTAAGTCAAAAAAAGGGGTGAAATGTATACATAAATCACTATTTCAACGATCAGTTTGAGGATGATTTACAATTTATCTCATCAATGACGTCAACGTCAACGTATGTTTAACGTACTTTACATAGACACAAACAGTTGAAAATTCATTTGTCATGCAAGTTACATGTCATAGTCATAAATGCAAAGCAGAAGTCAGTGATCCGTATAACTTTTAAATCATGGGGAAAATTCACGCCTTAAGCATAGAAGTCGTTGCTGATAGTGGCACAACGTGTACCTCGTCGGATGACTGTCTATTGTAAATCCTTATAGTTAGAATATAGAAATTAGTCAGGAGCGTAGCTGCGTATACGCAAATACGCATGTGCGTATTGAAATTTTGTCAAACTGACAAAATTTCAAAACGCTCCTGCGCATTTAAAGGCTAAAAGTTTATTAATCAAACTGCATTTCAGTAGCAACTGTGAGTAAACACGCACTGCATTGCAGTATGAAATGTTCTGGGGCCAAGAAATATTAATAGAGGTTTTCTCACAAGGAGTATAAAAATGATTGTGCGTATATAGTATATGCCCCTAGCTACACCCCTGTCAGTTATGCTGTAGAGGAAACATAACGTTGATTACCCCTTTTCGGACGAAACTTGCATATACCGATTGTAGAACAATAGTAGTCTTATAGTAGTTTGTTTTCAAAGCAGCAAGATTTGCAACATCTGATGATTGTCTGTTTGTAACTGCTTATAGTATGGTGTAAACAGAATTTTTGCAAAACAGTTAAATGTTTGTTTTTACCAGGTAAAACACTATCCCTTCTCAAACTGCAGGGATACAGCGAGTCGTTTTGACAGTTTTGGTTTCAGACGTAGTTATAACTACATGTCAGACGTAGTAAACAATCGCATGTGAGAAACCTCGTTTTTTCGTGCATTAATTGGAAACATCTTAGAAAAATCCCTAGTATGAAGAAAGAAAAGCCCTAGCATGACTTCAGGCTATGTTTAAATATCCCAGTGCTGCTACTAATGTTTAAGAATTAACCAGAACTTTGCCTATTGAACTTGGCTGCGTATTATGCTGTAGTGGCAGATATATTATGTAATTAGCAGCTTGAAGATGTAAACACAGATTGTCAGTCTGATAAGCCTAATATTTTGCAGTAAACAAAGCCGCGACATGACAATACCAACAAAGTGGCATGTGCGCCCAACGGAGACTCAGATCAGCCTGGGCATTTGCCCAGGCTGGTCAGAGTCTTCGCTGTTCGCATGGAGCAAGCCTAGACCCTTGGCTACCCGTTAGGCGGACAGCAAAGATACATGTACTTATCAGACTTGGTGGTTACCCAGGCTGATCTGAGTCTTCGCTTGGCTCACATGCCACTTTGTTGGTTTTCTCGTGTTGCGGCTCAACTGTTTTATAACTCTGGGTTTTGAGTTCTCTTTTGTTGCACGTGAACCTATCTAATCGCAAGTAACCGTGCACTTTCAGTAATGGATTGCTCTATTTTTCTAGTTTTGGACTGTCCGTTCGTTATTTGAGAGGGTGATTTACAGAATACAAGTAAATAGAGATCTCAGGAGCAGTCTCGTCTTCATCTACAATGCTTGCAGAAACATGTTTGTTTTAGAACAGGCCTTTTCTGTAAAGATTGGTGAAAATTTTGTATGCATGTTAACATAATATTAAACGTGCTGATATGACAAATCTAGGAATACGGAATATTCAGTTACACTCATTGATGTAATAGCTGATAGAGCACTCAATACTTAATTCATCTCCAAACATTTGAAGTTGCCATAACTAAGCAAGCAGGGAAAGCGAAAAATCTTTCAGAACAGAAGAAATTGCCTTTTAATAAACACCCAATACATTCGTATGTACGGAAACAGATCTACTGATCTGATCAATTCCAGGCAACGTCAGATCTATACCAGTTCTAAGAGCAATCCCATTTAGACCCAATATCAGGTGATTGACTGTAATTGATCAGGTTGGCACGGGGTATAAACAGGATCATTCATAAAACAGGCTGTCAAGAACGTGTCATGGCTTATGAGGATATGATTCGAATGTATAGTGTGATACAGCAGATTACCTCTTACAGATGACTTTTCACTGGACAGGTTTGACCATAATGTTGATTTATGAGCAGACTGTTAAACAGTAAACCGCCAGGGCCCGGTTGTTCAAAGCTTACGACATCTTTAACGTTTCTTTAAAATTTCAAACGTAAATATCTCAAATACATCAGCATTTTGTTGAAAAATGTGAGAAGCTTTTACATTTTACAAGTTTTCAACAAAAAAATATCAGTGTATTTGGTAATAAGTCATAAACCATTTAACGAGTTGACCTCGTAACGAACTCGTTAGGCTAATGATGTTTTGAGCAACTGGGCCCAGACCTCTGCACCTTATCAAACATATAGTTGGTTTTCTCAATTTCAAATATATGAATCATGGCATAGTTTAAACCATGAGTAATGCGAAGATAGAAAAAGTAAATTTCTGCAGCGCTTTTACAAGGAACAGACTTTTTGAATGTCTTTACTCCATGCAAATATCATTGGTGTTTTTGAGATATAGAGCTAGTGATAGAACGTTTTAGCTCACCTGAGCCGAAGGCTCCGTGGGAGCTTATAGGATAGGCAGGTTCCGTCCTCGTCGTCCGTCCGTCCACAATTTCAAACAACTTTTCCTCTGAAAATACTGCGCCGATTGTAACCAAATCTCATATATAGCCTCTAGGGGTGGTGGGAACGAAAAGTTGGTCAAATGGTTCTGGTCACATGACAAACATGGCCGCCACGCCCTTATATGGTAAAACCTATGAAAATCTTCTTCTCCAGAACCAAAAGCCCGATGGCCTTGACACTTGGTATGTAGCATCGGGTACATGAGTACTACCAAGGTTGATCAATTAATGGCCTTGGGTTGACCTTGAATTTTTTTTACGTTAAGGTCAAATTTGGTTTCTGGTTCTTTTGTATTGGAAAATGCTATAATATAAGATTTCTTTGAAACTTTTGAAGATCTGGGCCTAAAAATGGACTGAAGTCTCGTGTCATTAATGTCATACGAAGTGACTACTCGTGTAAGAGCCTCTATCTATTCTATAAGACGAAATCGACGGAAAACCATTTGTTGAACATCATGTATCGAACTGTAGCTGCTCGTCAATTGTTTTTGACACTTGGGGCCAAGTCATGTTAATTCGGACAGCAGGTAAATTCGGATTGTGACTTTGTTTCCTTTATAAGTCAAGTGTTTGGAATTAGATAAATTAACTGAGCAAATAGTGAAATTCTGATGAGACAGCTCATGATGAGTCGTCTCATCTGGGTTTTCACTGTTTGCAATGGTATGTTCGAATTTGCCCGCTGTCCGAAGTTACCTGACTCGATTCTATGAGGTAAAAGTTTTACTAGACCCAGTGACAGGATAATGCAACATGGTGCAGTGTAGTGTCACAAAGCTTCAGTTTGGTAATTCAGTGTGGCAGCAATATAAAATGAGAGCATTGAGCTGCCTGTCGCAAGCAGTGACAGTCGTGACATGAATCAACAATTGTTGGGAGCGACGTTAAACCAAAACAAACAAATAACGTTTTGTCGATGTAAATGTCGTAGCTGGTTAATATAAATGCAGCAAGAAAAAGTTTTTTTGCAGGGAAAGGCGAACTGTCTACATATTAAGTGCGGTCGAGGTAAAGTTTTTTGCCATTATATAAACAGCAAGAATTTGCTTTTATTTTGTTTCTTGCTGAACAGCATTTGTAAAAAGGACACTGAATCTGAAATTATAAACTGCCGGTTTTAAATCTTATGATTCCTAACATGCATGGGCATTTACCAGAGACGCTTCATAATGAAACGGAGCCCCGATAGCTCAGTAGGTTAAGATTAGCGGTCCCGGGTTCAAGCCCCGCTGTAAGCGGGAGTCCAATCAATTATAAACGAGGATAAGTTGCACACAGACTTTCATTATCACCCATCCATCGTCCCGATAGGACTAAAATACTGATTCAAATCGCAAGTCATCCAACCATGTAGGCCTATCACGACATGGTTGCAGTTGTAGTTATTTTTATTCGGTCATAAACGAGAGTTATTTAAAGTACAGTCATTTGACCTATTCCGACGCATGTTTTAGTCGACCGTGCGCTACAGTCTAAATACACTTTCATTTTTTAATGTATTTGTGTCATTAAATAAATAAAAGCCTCCTGTTTGAGGCACTTTGTTTGGGTTCACAAACTATTTGAGGAAGATAGGTAAATCTGACGACAACCAGACGTTGTCTTTTATCCTATTTCGACGCACCTTCTTTTATTCCGGTGGATCTGTAAATTTTTTACAATACATCGAAAGAACCGCCGAGAGGCGCCCCAAAAGTTATTTGTCGGATTATTACTAGCTCGGTAAAAGATGATTTTATGCAAACAAATGTTTATTTGACATAATTGATTATTTAAAACATCTGATTTTGCACACGGCTTCACTGAAAAATTATTTCTGTGATTCAGTGCTCGTAAGTACAATATTTGATATTTTTATCCAGGATTCTATGATAAATGACAATTCAAAATAAAGCCTTATGGAGTTTTACTTGCATATTCAAATTGCATGACGTGAATGCAGCACTAATATGGATTTTAGAACTCAGAGACATTCCCCAAATATACTATCCGCCGGAATAGGCTAAATGAGCTAATAAATTAAAATTTCAATAAACCTAAGTAACTGATTTTATTTCATTTTGATATTAATCGGTTTAGATAGCTAGTAAAATGAGCAATCGACAGACATATAGGTTTACGACATATTTGTTTACACAAATATTGTCCGACCATATTTTCACAGTTGGCCTGAAAACATCTGTCATTTTTCTTGTTAAATATGCATTACCAGCCACTATTAAACTCAGTTTTCCGTATCTTTGATTGATAAATGAGATCCTTGCTATATGTGGGTTTGACAAATAAATATTGAAAGTAATTACCTAAAAATCATTTCGCTTCTAGCTTGTTTCGTTGCAGAGAAAGAAACAGGATACACCGGAATAGGTGAATCCACCGGAATCGGTCAAATGAGTGTATATATTTCAGCATATCGTTGCAAGAAACGGTCAGATAGACAAATGTAGGTATTTCATTTTCTGATATTTATTCAATGCTGATAAACTGTAACAAACTGTATAGAACTGTTTTAACAAGAGCAATGCACACACAGTAGGCACAAGATTCACTCTGGTGTAGTGTCCCTAGTGAAAGATAAGAACTTACCCCAGCACCAATTTCCTGTCAAGATCGGGTTCCACTCATTGAGAAGGGAAGCAACAATTAAAATGGCAGAGTTCCTCCTCCTGAAAGTGTACCCATTCACCTTAAATTTGAACACAAAGTCAGGAGAAAACAAACCTTGTGCAGTCAAGTCCGTTGTGTAACTTTGGATTTCGCACATCTCACGAACCAAAATCAACGCGACACCACCCACCAACATTGTGATGTTTTACCTTATGTATGTTCTTATTATTTTTGGTTCGGTTTGAATTGCCGAGTGGCCACCTTTTGGGAACAAGCTGCTCACTCGGTTGGCCATATGTTCTCTGTATCTTGATTATTTGTAATCATAGTTGTTTCCAACTATGGTTTGAGAGTTGGATTTGGATTTTGATTGTTTCACTTCCTGGTCTTTGCATACTTTTTACTTTTATATGAGCTGCGACACGAGAAACCAACAAAGTGGTGGTGCACCCAGCACATATTCAGACCATCTTGGGCATCCGCCCAGTCTGATCAGAGTCCTCACTATCCGCATGAAGCTAACGCAGACCCTTTGCTTCCATTTACGCGCTCAGCAAAGACTATGATTGGACTGGGTGGGATACCCAGGTTGATCTGAGTCTACGCTGGTCGCACTACTTTGTTTGTTTTCTCGTGTTGTGACTCAAAGTTTGCATCATCTTCTGAATAGTATAGGAAAAAATTTATTGAGTAGGGAGGTGACCAAGCAACGAAACAGTAAAAATAGCGGGTTAAGATTGCGATGTGACCAGTGATCAAATCAGAAATAGAACAGATTGTCCTGTAACCAGTTTTAGCCAATGAAATTTTCTGTTACAAAACAACAGAATATCTCAAGTTTATCTTTTTTATGAATATGCCACCTCACCCTATCCCAACCAACCCCAACCCTCAATACACCCTACTTTACCATACCATACCCAACCTACCCTACCTTCTTATTGCTATTCCAGTTATCCTTATTGGATACGTCATTCCGTCACACCCAAACCAACCGTCCCTACCCTACTCTACCCTACCCAGCCCCACCCATCCATCCAACCCTACCCTACTCCACCCCATCTAGTCAGTACCGTCCAGCCTCCCTGCCCTGTCATGCCATATCCTATCCTACATCGGCCCTCTCCGCCTGGCCTCGCCTTGCCCCGTCCCACCTCACCCCATCCGACCCTCCCTAACAGCTCCACCCACTACATCTGTCAGTCTGTCTGTCTCTGAATTTTCTGGCCCCAAAAAGGGGTGGGGTGTCATTTTCTCTGCAACAATATTCATATAAGGACCTTATAGGGGTTATAAATGGCTATAAAGTGTATTTAGGCATATGTACAGCTCATTCAAAGAGAAGAAAGAATGATATATGCATTCAATCAGGCTGGAATGTCACTTTGTTTGTCTGACCCCATGTGGAGTCACCGAGCTATTGAAAAAACTGTGGAGTGCAACCATAAAGGGCAATCATGGATTTTCAGTTTTCTTTTGAGGCAGTTAGAAAACATGTTTTGGATTCCTCAACATTGACCGACTAAAGAAATGAAATGGTTCAGAGCATTGCGCGTTTCAGTGTCCACTGTTGCACAGTTGTGAACGCGCTGCAGCTAGGGTCTATTTCTTGAAAGTGACGCTTTTTCAGACTTCGAAAAAGGGTACAGTTTAAAATCAGCAACAATTTTGCCAGATTGCATCTCTGCACACTTTCTTTCACTCTCTTTGATCAGAAACATGCTAAATAATTAATCTGAACCAAATTCTGCCTGGATTGAATGGAAAATCTATGCTTCAAGGTTGCCATTCACAGTTTCGCACTTTTGGCCGGGGACAAAACAAAACAAACCCAACCAACTACCAACCAAACCTTTCACCAGTCCTGCTATCCCGAAAGTTATAGAGCTAATCTTCTTATTTCAATTGACTTTATACATAATAGATAAAATGTGTAAGAGTTTCTGTCCTTGCTAATTTTGCCCAACGCGGCTGAGCCACTTTGGGAACGTCGGTATCACGAAAAGTAAAACAGAACAGAACAGAAATAAATTTTAATTTTTTGCAAATATATCTTAATATGTTTCATTGTAAATAAAAAAAATATTGCCAGTATATAATATAAATATTGTCATATCGAACTTAAATTCTTTAGTGAACAAATATATTTTTGTATACAATAAATATTTAGTTTGTAAATAAATATATTTTAAACCTCAAATAAATATTTTTGTGAACAGTATTGTTGTTGACAATTGATTTTTCGGGGAAATTAGATAGGCCCTATCACAAATAATATTATTTTATGAAGAAATTCATTTTTTAGTGTCAATAAATATCTTTATATAGATTGAATATATTAATATAAGACAACTATATTAGCAGATAGGATATTGAAACTTTTGTCATGCAATAGTCTGTACACATTAAAAAAAAAAAATAAATAAATAAATAAAAAGAGAGAGAGAAAGAAAAGAAATCGGAATTCAGTTTTTGGTTTTGTGGTTTGACGCATGTATCGCCGTCAGTTAGGCACGGCTGTCTGAAACTGTCTCAAACATGCATTCTATCACTTTAGATAACTTCCAAAAGTCTAGGTCAACATGGAACCCTTCTCATGAAATTTACTTGAATACGTCACAGCTATGCAGAAGGGCTGACATTCACGCCGCGACCACGTAGCTTTCGTCCAGATGGTTTAGCTTTTTTATTAGGTATGTTGCATTAAACTGAATTTGTTCACAATGTACGATTTAGCGGTTCTTTTCAATAAATGACTGCAAGAAATAATTATAATTTTCAATCATTTTTCTAGGAATCTGCTGCGGTGGACACTATTATAGAATATTTTTGACAGTTGTAAAGACACAGTGGTGGAAAGAAGGTGTTTATTCATTTCTGCGAGAAAATCGTATGCTCGTGATAGGCTGGACGGTAACTTGGTAAAACAAACAGGGAACTTGGTCCTGCTGGAGAAAAAAAAATAGTTAATTCATACAGGCGAAAAACCACATGAGCCGTGACACGACAAAACCAACAAAGTGGCATGTGCGCCCAGCGCAGACTCAGATCAGCCTGGGCATCCGCCCAGTCTGATCAGAGTCTTCACTGTCCGCATGGAGGAAGCTTTGACACTTACCTATCCTTTAAGCGCTCAGCGAAGAGTCTGATCAGACTTGGCGGATGCCCAGGCTGATCTGAGTCTTTGCTGTTCATATTCCACTATGTTGGTTTTGTCGTGTCGCGGCTCACGTAGTCGTGATGAAAATTGACACTGGCAGGGCACTTAAATGAAAACATGTTTATTCATACAAGAGTCAACCTGCGTTCTTGTGAAGCCTGTGGTAAACAATTAAAAGAAGTTTATCACTAGAAGAGTTATATATACTTATTCATACAGGAGAGAAACCGAATGCTTGTGGTTTATAGGGAAAACAATAAGTACATCAGTTGAAGTATAACAGGTTTATTCATACTTGAGAGACACCACACACTTGTGCTATGTGTTAAGCATTATACAGTGGCAAGAAGCTTGAAGGACCATTTTCTTATAACTCTGGAGGAAAACCACATGTTTGTAATGTACGTGACAATAATTTACACGTGAAAGATACCCGAAGAAACGTGTGAGTGTTCATAAAGGATAGAAACCTCATTCTTATTACATCTGTAGAAAGCAATTTAAACCAGCATATTTTTTGAAAGAAATCATGCTTATTCACACAGGAGGGAATCTACGTGCTTGTGACGTTTGTGGTAAACAATATACACTGGCACATTGCTTGAAGCAACACATGCTTATTCATACAGAAGAGAAACCACACGCTTGTTTTGTGTGTGGTAAACGATTCACTCAGGCACAAAATTTAAAGAGACACATGCTAATTCATACAGGAGAGAAACCACACGCTTGTGCTGTTTGCGGTAAACAGTTTTCTTTGGCAGGAAATCTTAAGCAGCATGTTCTTATTCATACTGGAGAGAAACCACATGTTTGTGATTTCTGTGCTAAACAATTTACACGAAAAGCTACCTTGACGAGGCACATGCTTATACATCTTGGAGAGGAACCATATGCTTGTCATGTCTGTGGCCAACAATGTAGAAGTAAAGGGAACTTAAAGACTCACATGCTTATTCATACTAATGAGCAGCCACATGCTTGTCATGTCTGCGATAAACAATTTTCACTGGTACATAGCTTGAAGAGACACATGCTTATTCATACAGGAGAGAAACCACATGCTTGTGATGTTTGTAGGAAACAATTCAGGCATGCACAAACATTGAAGCGTCACATGCTAATACATACAGGAATGAAACCACATGCTTCGCGTAGTTAACAATCTGAATAGGCATGAAATTTGAAGGTGTATGTGCTCATTCATACTGGAGAGAAACCACGTTTGCATGTCTGTGCTTAACAATTCACGCATTAAGTGATCTTGATTGCGCAAATGTTTATTTATAATGGAGAGAAACCATATGCTTGTGCTGTCTGTAGCAAAAATTGTAGAAGAAACCTTAAAGAACAACATGCTTATTCATAATGGCGAGCAACCTCATGCTTGTAATATCTGCTTTAAGCAATTTATACTAACATATAGCTTGAAGGGACACATGCTTATTCATACAGGAGACAAATCACATGCTTATTGTGTTTGTAATAAACAATTCGTACAGGCAGGAAACATGAAGGGACACATGCGTATTCGTACAAGAAGGAAACTGCGTTCTTGTGACATCTGTGGTAAACAGTTAAAACATGCAGGCTACTTGAAGAAACATTTGCTCAGTCATACTGGAGAAAAACTTCACACTGGTGACGTTTGTGGTTAACAAGGTATCCATGCACATCGTTTGAAAGAAAATGTGTTCATTTAAATAGAAGTAAAACCATGTTTTTGTTATGTCTGTTTCGTGATCAATTTACACATGCACAAAATTGAAGTGACACATGCTCATTCATACAGTAGTGAAACCACATGCTTGTTATGGTTTTTCGGTAAAGAATCCACACAGGCACATCGTTTGAAGGGACACATGCTCATTCATACAGAGGCGAAATCACATGCGTGTGATGTCTTTCGGATAAACAATTTACACAGACACATCAGTTGAAGAAACGTATGCTTATTTATAGAGAAGTAAAACCACATGCTTGTGATGTCTGTGGTAAAACGTTTACACATGCACGTCACTTGAAGGGACACATGCTTACTTATACAGGAGAGAAACCGTATGTTTGTGATGTCTGGTAAATAACTTACAAATAATTATATTTTCAAGGGGCACACGCGTATTTACACATGAGGGAAACATAATTTTTTTGTTTATGTTACAAAGAAACCATAACTTGAAGACACACGTACACATTCCTACATGAGGGAAACTTTATTATTATTATGCCTATGGTAAACACGCATAACATTTGAGCCGCAACACGTGAAAACCAACAAAGTGGCATGTGCGCCTAGCGCTGTCTTAGGTCAGCTTGGGCATCCGCCCAGAGTGATCAAAATCTTTGCTCTGTGCTAAGGTCTAAGCTAGCTTTATGCGGACAGCGGAGACTCTGATCAAACTGGGCATGCGGCTATGGTAAACTATTAAGAGAGGCAGCACATTTTAAAGAGACTCATGCTTATTAATAGTGGATAGCAATTATAGGCGTATACTTGCAAAGCATCTTGTTAATACAGGAGTCTTGAAGCAGCCTACCCGGTCTCGCGTCATACTTTTGTTTCTCCTTCCGCTGATTCAAGAAGGGCGGTTGTCAGTTACTGGAGAAAATATGTGCGCTTAGTACTGGGTCACCAGTGTGGAATAGTGTGGTTAGGTTAACTGACCGTCCCGACATGACCATAGCTGTTTACCGTGGACGTTAAGCAAGAAATCAATCAATCAAATCAATTGAGCAGCCTATCTTCATCGTTCACGAAGACAGATTTGTAAATATGACAGGATACAAGCTTGTTTATACTGGAGAAAACCTGCTTGTGAAGTCTTTGTGAAACTATTTAGAAAGCGAAAGTCAAACATGATGTATATAAATCATGCCGTTGGATAACATTTCAGAAGAAGCATGCATATTCTAATAGTAAGAAAAACTTATAGTAAATTGCTGATAGTGGCACAACGAATACCTCGTTGGATGACTGTCTGTTGTAAATCAGTATACATGTAGTTAAAATATAGAAAGCGAAAGTCAAACATGTTGTAGACAAATCATGCCGTTGGATAACATTTCAGAGGAAGCATGCATATTCTAATAGTAAGAAAAGCTTATAGTAAATTGCTGATAGTGGCACAACGTGTACCTCGTCGGATGACTGTCTATTGTAAATCCTTATAGTTAGAATATAGAAATTAGTCAGGAGCGTAGCTGCCTATACGCAAATACGCATGTGCGTATTGAAATTTTGTCAAACTGACAAAATTTCCAAACGCACTGGCGCATTTAAAGGCTAAACGTTTGTTCATCAAACTGCATTTCAACAGCAACTGTGAGTAAACACGCACTGCAGTATGAAATGTTCTGGGGCCAAAAAATATTAATATAGGTTTTCTCACAAGGAGTATAGAAATGATTGTGCGTATATAGTATATGCCGCTAGCTACGCCCCTGTCAGTTACGCTGTAGAGGAAACATAACGTTGATTACCCCTTTTCAGACGAAACTTGCATACACCGATTGCAGAACAATAGTAGTCTTATAGTAGTTTGTTTTCAAAGCAGCAAGATTTGCAACATCTGATGATTGTCTGTTTGTAACTGCTTATAGTATGGTGTAAATAGAATTTTTGCTAAACAGTTAAATGTTTGTTTTTACCAGGTAAAACACTATCCCTTCTCAAACTGCAGGGAAAAGCGAGTCGTTTATGACAGTTTTGGTTTCAGACGTAGTTATAACTCCATGTCAGACGTAAACAATCGCATGTGAGAAACCTCGTTTTTTCCGTGCATTAATTGGAAACAGAAAAAATCCCTAGTATGAAGAAAGAAAAGCCCTAGCATGACTTCAGGCTATGTTTAAATATCCCAGTGCTGCTACTAATGTTTAAGATTTAACCAGAACTTTACCTATTGAACTTGGCCTTGTATTATGCTGTAATGGCAGAGTTTTATGTAATTAGCAGCTTGAAGATGTCAACACATATTGTCAGTCTGATAAGCCTAATATTTTTCAGTAAACTGAGCCGCGACATGACAATACCAACAAAGTGGCATGTGCGCTCAACGGAGACTCAGATTAGCCTGGGCATTCGCCCAGTCTGATCAGAGTCTTCGCTGTTCGCATGGAGCAAGCCTAGACCCTTGGCTACCAGTTAGGCGGACAGCAAAGATACTTGTACTTATCAGACATGGTGGTTACCCAGGCTGATCTGAGTCTTCGCTTGGCGCACATGCCACTTTGTTGGTTTTCTTGTGTTGCGGCTCAACCGTTTTATAACTCTGGGTTTCGAGTTCTCTTTTGTTACACATTAACCTACCTAATCGCAGGTAACACTGCACTTGCTGATTTTCCATAATGAATGTTTTATTTCTAGTTTTGGACTGTTCGTTCTATATTCGAGAGGGTGATTTACAGAATATAAGTAAATCGAGATCTCAGGAGCAGTCTCGTCTTAACCTACACTGCTTGCAGAAACATGTTTGTTTTAGAATAGGCTTTTTCAGTAAAGATTGATGAAAATTTTATATGCATGTTAACATGTTAACATCATATTAAACGTGCTGATATGACAAATAAAGAAAAACGGAATATTCAATTACACTCACTGATGTAATAGCTGATAGAGCACTCAAAACTTAATTCATCTCAAAACATTTGAAGTTGCCTTAAAGGCAGGATTTGTCGGCCGCGAGGGGAGATGGGGGCGTCATGTTCCCAGCAACAGCATATCTTATCTGTACATGTAAAGGAGTGAAACTTTATTTGACCAATCAAGCGACCCGAATTACCAATTATAATAATATCATTGGCTGATTGGAGGTGTCAACACTGTCTGATCAAGAGACATTCAGTTCAGTTTAGTTCAATTCTCCTAACGACGTTCCTCAAGTGGCTCAGCGGTACGTAACCATAGTTGCACGCACTTGGCGCCGAGTGTCCGTCCAACAAACACAGAATGACATTTGGAAGTTAATCCCTCTTATACAGTCCACTCCTGCCTTTAAGCGAGCAGGGAAAGCAAAAAATCGTTCAGAACAAAAGAAATTGCCTCTCAATACACACCCAATACATTCGTATGTACGGAAACAGATCTACTGATCTGATCAATTCCGGGCAACGTCAGAGCGATACCAGTTCTAAGAGCAATCCCTTTTAGACCCAATGTCAGGTGACTTGACTGTAGCACGGAGTATAAACAGGATCATTCATAAAACAGGCTGTCAAGAACGTGTCATGGCTGATGAGGATATCATTCGATTGGATAGTGTGATACAGAAGATTACTTCTTACAGATGACGTTTTACTGGACAGGTTTGACCATAATGTTAATTTATTAGCAGGCTGTTCAACAATAAACCACTAGGGCCCGGGTGTTCAAAACTAACGACATCGTTAGTTAACAATCCATTTACTCTTCAACTTCCGTCGCCCTGTCAACCTGTCGACCTCTGTGGTATGGATTTAATGATCCAACACATGGACTAGGTTGCATACGCAGTTCCCCAGCCCAATCCAGGAGTTAAGTAAATTATCCATACCACACAGGTCGACAGGTTGACAATGCGACGACAGTTGAATAGTAGCAAAGGATTTTGGGTGTTAGCATGTTACGTTGAGTGGTAGCTGCACTTTGTCAGTTCCACCCAGAACCCGCCTGTCAACCTTTAGGCAAGTCAAATGGCCATGGCGGCTGTGGATGCATATGCAGCCCAGTCCATGAGTTGGGTCTTTAACGCAAACCACAGAGGTTAACAGGGTGACGGAAAATGAAGAGTAGCAAACGATTGAGGGTGTTACATGTATCATGTAATGTTGAGTCGTGGTAGCTGCATTGTGTGAGCCCCTCATCCAATCCGCCTATCAACCTTTAAGCCTATCAGATAAACGTGTCGCTTTCCTGTAGAGAAACCTATGGTTAGGCCCATAGAGCAGCAGAGCTAGACAGGCTCGGTGAAATAGATTGTGTCCCCTATATTTGACTTGAACCAAATCTTCTCCTGAACCAAAAGCTCGATGGCCTTGAAACTTGGTATGTAGCATAGGATACACGAGTACTACCAAGATTGTTCAAATAATGACCTTGGGTTGACCTTGACCTTTTTACGTTTAGGTCAGATTTGGTTTCTGTTGCTTTTATATGGGAAAATACTAGAATATAAGATTGTTTTGAAACTTTTGAAGATTTGGGCCTAAAAATTGACCGAAGGCTCGTTTCATAAAAGTCACATGAAGTGACTACTCGTGTAAGATCCTCTATCTATTCTATAAGACGAAATCGACGAAAAACCATTTGCTGAACATCATGTATCGAGCTGTAGCTGCTCGTCAACTGTTTTTGACACTTGGGGGCCAGGTCATGTAAATTCGGACAGCAGGTAAATTCGGACAGTGACATTGTTTCCTTTATATGTCAGTTGTTTGGAATTAAATAAAATAAACTGAGCATGATGAGCCGTCTCATCTGGGTTTTCACTGTTTGCAATGGTATGTTCGAATTTGCCCACTGTCCGAAATTGCCTGACTCGATCCTATGAGCTAAAAGTAAAACTAGACCCAGTGACAGGATAATTCGACAGGGTGCAGTGTAGTGTCACAAACCTTTAGTTTGATAATTCAGTGTGGCAGCACTATAAACTGAGAGCATTGAGCTGCCTGTCGCAAGCAGAGAGAGTCGTGACATGAATCAACAATTGTTGAGAGCGACGTTAAACCAGAACAAACAAATAACGTTTTGTCGATGTAAAAGTCGTAGCTGGTAAATATAAATGCAGTAAGAAAAAGTTTTTTCCAGGGAAAGGCGAACTGTCTACATATTAAGTTGCTCACGATTAATATCTATCGCAGTCGAGGTATAGTGTTTTTGCCATTATAGAAACAGCAAGAATTTGCTTTTATTCAGTTAATTGCTGAACAGCATTTGTAAAAAGGACACTGAATCTGAAATTATAAACTGCCGGTTTTAAACCTTACGATTCCTACCATGCATAGACTTTTACCAGAGACGCGGCATAATGTAACGGATCCCCGGTAGCTCAGTAGGTTAAGCTCTGGCCTGCTGATATAGCGGTCCCGGGTTCAAGCCCCGCTGTAAGCGGGAGGCTTTTCAATTATAAACGAGGATAAGTTGCACACAGCCTTTCATTATCACCCATCCATCGTCCCGATAGGACTAAAATACTGATTCAAATCGCAATTCATCCATCCATCCATGTAGGCCTATCATGTAACGCCAAAACACGACATCGTTGCAGTTGTAGTTATTTTTATTCGGTCATAAACGAGAGTTATTTAAAGTATATATTTCAGCATATTGTGGCAAGAAACGGTCAGATAGACAAATGTAGGTATTTCATTTTCTGATATTTATTCAACGCTGATAAACTGTAACAAACTGTATAGTACTGTTTTAACAAGAGTAATGCACACACAATAGGCACAAGATTCACTCTGGTGTAGTGTCCCTTGTGAAAGATAAGTATTTGACCCCAGCGCCAATTTCCTGTCAAGATCGGGCTCCACTCATTGAAAAGAGAAGCAACAATGAAAATGGCAGAGTTCCTCCTTTTCAAAGTGTACCCATTCACCTTAAATTTGAACACAAAGTCAGGAGACAACATACCTTGTGCAGTCAAGTCCGTTGTGTAACTTTGGATTTCGCACATCTCACGAACCAAAATCAACGCGACACCACCCACAAACATTATATGAGCCGCGACACGAGAAACCAACAAAGTGGTTGTGCACCCAGCGCAAACTCAGATCATCTTGGGCATCCGCCCAGTCTGATCAGAGCCTTCACTATCCGCATTAAGCTAACTCAGACCCTTAGCTTCCCTTTACGCTCTTAGCAAAGACTTGATTTGACTGGGTAGATATCCAGGTTGATCTGAGTCTACGCTGGTCGCACAACTACTTTGTTTTCTCGTATTGTGGCTCAAAGTTTGCATCATCTTCTGAATAATACAGGAACAAATTTATCGAGTAGGGATGTGACCAAGCAACAAAACAGTAAGAATGGCGGGTTAAGATTACAATGTGACCGGGGATCGAATCAGAAAAAGTGTCCTGTAACCAGTTTTAGCCAAAGAAATTTTCTGTTACAAGACCACAGAATGTCTCAAGTTTATCTTTTTTTATGAATATGCCACCCCACCCTATCCCAACCAACCCCAACCCTCAATACACCCTACTCTACCATACCATACCCAACCTACCCTACCCTTCTTATTGCTATTCCAGTTATCACAGTGGTTGGGCCTGTAAAATCGATTTAAGCCCCCCCAGTAATTCATTACTGACCGTTCCAAGGCGGTAGTTCTGTTGTGGTTCTTTGTTGCCTGTTTTTGGTGTCAGAGTTTCTGTGATGTTTTACCTTATGTATGTTATTATTATTTTTGGTTCGGTTTGGGTTGCTGAGTGTCCACCTTTTGGGAACAAGCTGCTCACTCGGTTGGCCATATGTTCTCTGTATCTTGATTATTTGTAATCTTAGTTGTTTCCAACTATGGTTTGAGGGCTGGATTTGGAGTTTGATTGTTTCAGTTCCTGGTCTTTGCATACTTTTTATTTTTATTTTTATCCTTATTGAAAACGTCACTCCGTCACACCCAAACCAACCGTCCCTACCCTACTCTACCCTACCCAGCCCCACCCATCCATCCTACCCTACCTTTGTAATAGTCATGTACGGTGTTTATATACACAACTAACACCTGGGGAATTAACTCATTAAAAACTCACTAGGATATTTCCAATTTTATTTTCTTTCAGTAATTTTAAACTTTCAAAATTTAAGATGGTAAAATGCCTATATATTATTTAACGTAGATGTTACTAAATTCTTAGATCTTACTAACTAACTGAAATCCTCTGAATGAATGGTAAGAAAGAATGGTACAAACTCTCTCACAACATGCTCTTTCATACATACAACTTCTCCCAAATATGGCTGCTACGCTTCCACACACCAACTCACTGATGGTGACAAATAAGGCCACTATATTTTCTGTTACAACACTTTCTCGCAGAAGATAAAAATAGACTGAACTCATGCGCTTAACAAATAAGGATCAGGTATTTCCGGGAATGTGGAACCAACCCAGCACAGCTTGTCAGAATGGTGATAGTTCAAGGGATAGGAGATCAAGATTAAAAACAAAGATAAATCTAATTGTGCAGGGGTGAGGTAGAAAGACCGGAAATAAACAGCTGTGCAGAAATATTAGAAAAAAGAAAAATACAAATATATGCTAAATGAATATATTTTAAACCTCAAATTGTTGCCAAATAATTTATCGGGGGGAGCTAGATAAGCCCTATCACAATATTATTTTGTGAAGAAATACAATTTTAGTGTCGATAAATATATTAATATAGATTGAATATATTAATATAGGACAACTATATTAGCAGATAGGATATTGCAACTTTTGTCACGCCATAGTCGTGTACACATAAAAAAAGAGAGAGAAAGGAAAGAAAACGGAATCCAGTCTTTGGTTTTGTGGTTTGATGCATGTTTCGGCGTTTGTTAGGCACGGCTCTCTGAAACTTCTCAAACGCGCATTCTATCACTTTAGATAACTTCCAAAAGTCTAGGTCAACATGGAAATCTCTACTGAAATTTACTTGAATACTTCACAGCTATGCAGTAGGGCTGACATTCACGCCGCGACCACCTAGCTTTCGTCCAGATGGTTTAGCTTTTTATTTAGGTCTGTTGCATTAAATTGAACTTATTAACAATGTATGATTTCGAGGTTCTTTTTAATAATAACTGCAAGAAATAATTTTGAGTATAGTTTTCAATTATTTTTTTCTAGGAATCTGCGGGGGTAGACACTATCATGAAATAGTTTTGACACTTGCACAGACACAGTGTTGGAAAGAAGGTGTTTATTCATTTCGGCGAGAAAAACGTATGCTCGTGATAGGCCGGACGGTAACTTGGTAATACAAACAGGGAACTTGGTCCTGCTGGAGGAAAAACGTACATTTATTCATACAGGCGAAAAACCACATGAGCGTGACACGACAAAACCAACAAAGTGGCATGTGCGCCAGCGCAGACTCAGATCAGCCTGGGCATCCGCCCAGTCTGATCAGAGTCTTCGCTGTCCGCATGGAGGAAGCTTTGACACTTACCTACCCTTTAAGCGCTCAGCGAAGAGTGTGATCAGATTAGGCGGATGGCCAAGCTGATCTGAGTCTTTGCTGGTCATATTGCACTTTGTTGGTTTTGTCGTGTCGCGGCTCACATAATTGTGATGTCTGATAAACAGAATTGACACTTGCAGGCCACTTAAATGAAAACATGTTTATTCATAGAGAGAACCTTGTGAAGTCTGTGGTAAACAACTGAAAGAAGTATATCACTTGAAGAGTCATATATGCTTAGTCATACAGGAGGGAAACAGAATGCTTGTGGTTTATATGGTGAACATGGTGAACATCCAGTACATCACTTGAAGTAACACAGGCTAATTCTTACTTGAAACACACCATATACTTGTGCTGTGTGTAGGAAACATTTCACAGTGGCAAGAATCTTGAAGGACCATATTCTTATTCATTTTGGAGGGAAACCACATGTTTGTAATGTGTGTGGTAACAATTTTACATGTGAAAGATACCCGAAGAAATACATGATTATTTGTAAAGAATACACACCACATTCTTGTGACATCTGTAGAAAGCAACTTAAACAAGGGCATATTTTTAAAAGAAGGCATGCTTTTTCGTACAGGAGGGAATCTACGTGCTTGTGATGTTTGTGGTAAAAAATTTACGCGTGTAGTAAACTTGAAGAAACACATGCGTATTCATACAAGAGAGAAACCACATGCGTTTGACGTTTGGTAAACAATTTACCTATGCATATACATTGAAGCAACAATGCTTATTCATACAGGAGAGAAATCACCCGCTTGTGCTGTGTGTAGTAAACAGTTTGCTCGGGCAGGGAATTTGAAACAGCACATGCTTATTCATACAGGAGAGAAACCTCACGCTTGTGCTGTGTGTAGTAAACAGTTTGCTAAGGCAGGAAATTTGAAACAGCACATGCTTATTCATACAGGAGGAACTCTTCATGCTTGTCATGTCTGTGGAAAACAATTTACACTCCTAGTATACTTGAAGAAACATATGCTTATTCATACAGGAGAGAAACCACATGCTTGTGACGTTTGTGGTAAACAATTTACACATGCATATACATTGATTCGACACATGCTCAGTCATACAGGAGAGAAATCATATGCATGTGCTGTGTGTGGAAAACAGTTTTCTCAGGCAGGACATTTGAAGAACCATTTGGTCATTCATACTGGAGAGAAACCACATGTTTGTGATGTCTGTGCTTAACAATTTACACATAAATCGAGCTTAAGGAAACACATACTTATTCATAATGGAGAGAAACCATATGCCTGTGCTGTTTGTGGCAAACAATGTCGAAGGAAAGACGACTTAATGACTCATATGGTTATTCATACTAAGGAGCAACCACATGTTTGTCATATCTGCGATAAACAATTTTCACGGGCACGTAGCTTGAAGGGACACATGCTAATCCATACAGGAGAGAAACCACATGCTTGTGATGTTTGTGGTAAACAATTCACTCTTGCTAAAACATTGAAGCGTCACATGCTAATTCATACAGGAGACAAACCACATGCCTGTGGTGTTTGTGATAAACAATTCACGCAGGCAGGAGCATTGAAGCGCCACATGCTAATACATACAGGAGAAAAAACACATGCTTCTCGTAGTTAACAATCTGAATATGCGTGAAATTTAAAGGTGTATGTGCTCATTCATACTGGAGAGAAACCACATGTTTGTGATGCCTGTGCTTAACAATTCACGTATTAAGTGATCTTGATTACGCATATGTTTATTTATAATGGAGAGAAACCATATGCTTGTACTGTCTGTAGCTAAAATTGTAGAAGGAAAGAAAACTTAAAGAATAACATGTTTATTCATAATGGCGAGCAACCACATGCTTGTAATATCTGCTTTAAACAATTTATACTAACATATAGCTTGAAAGGACACATGCTTATTCATACAGGAGACAAATCACATGCTTGTTGTGTTTGTAATGAACAATTCGCACAGGCAGGAAACATGAAGGGACACATGCGTATTCATACAAGAAGGAAACTGCGTTCTTGTGACATCTGTGGTAAACAGTTAAAACATGCAGGTTACTTGAAGAAACATTTGCTCAGTCATACTGGAGAGAAACTTCACGCTGGTGACGTTTGTGGTTAACAAGGTATACAAGCACATCGTTTGAAAGAAAATGTGTTCATTTAAATAGAAGTAAAACCATGTTTTTGTTATGTCTGTTTCGTGATCAATTTACACATGCACAAAATTGAAGTGACACATGCTCATTCATACAGTAGTGAAACCACATGCTTGTTATGGTTTTTCGGTAAAAAATCCACACAGGCACATCGTTTGAAGGGACACATGCTCATTCATACAAATGCGAACCCCCTGCGTGTGATGTCTTTCGGATAAACAATTTACACAGACACATCAGTTGAAGAAACGTATGCTTATTCATAGAGAAGTAAAACCACATACTTGTGATGTCTGTGGTAAAACGTTTACACATGCACGTCACTTGAAGGGACACATGCTTACTAATACAGGAGAAAAACCATATGAGCCGCGACACGAGAAAACCAACAATGTGGTTGTGCGCCCAGCGCAGACTCAGATCAGCCTGGGCATCCGTCCAGACTGATCAGAGTCTTCGCTGTCCGCATGTAGGTAGCTGAGATCCTTAGCTATCCTTTAAGCGCATAGCGAAGAGTCTGATTGGATTGGGCAGATGCCCAGGCTGATCTGAGTTTGCACTGGGCGCACAACCACATTTTTGGTTTTTTCGTGTCGCGGCTCATATGTTTGTGATGTCTGGTAAATAACTTTCAAAGAATTATATTTTCAAGGGGCACACGCGTATTTACACATGAGGGAAACATCATTTTTTGTTTATGTTACAAAGAAACCATAACTTGAAGACACACATACACATTCCTACATGAGGGAAACTTTATTCTTGTTATGCCTATGGTAAACACGCATAACATTTGAGCTGCAACACGAGAAAACCAACAAAGTGGCATGTGCGCCTAGCGCTGTCTTAGGTCAGCTTGGGCATCCGCCCAGAGTGATCAAAATCTTTGCTCTGTGCTTAGGGTCTAAGCTAGCTTTATGCGGACAGCGGGGACTCTAATCAGACTGGGCATACGGCTATGGTAAACTATGAAGAGAGGCAGCGCATTTTAAAGAGACACATGCTTATTAATAGTGGATAGCAGTTATAGGCGTAAACTTGCAAAGCATCTTGTTAAATACAGGAGTCTTGAAGCAGCCTACCCGGTCTGGCCACATACTTTCGTTTCTCCTTCCGCTGATTCAAGAAGGGCAGTTGTCATTTACTGGCGCAAATATGTGCGCTCAGTACTGGGTCACCGCTTAGGAGGTCTAAGCCTGCCCAGAAATAGTGTGGTTAGGTTAACTGACCGTCCCGACATGACCATAGTTGTTTACCGCGGACGTTAAGCAAGAAATCAATCAATCAAATCAATTGAACCAGCCTATCTTCATCGTTCAGGAAGACAGGTTTGTAAATATGACAGGATACAAGCTTGTTTATACTGGAGAAAACCTGCTTGAGAAGTCTTTGTGAAACTATTTAGAAAGCGAAAGTCAAACATGTTGTAGATAAACCATGCCGTTGGATAACAACGTTTCAGAAGAAGCATGCATATTCTAATAGTAAGAAAAGCTTATAGTAAATTGCTGATAGTGGCACAACGTGTACCTCGTCCGATGACTGTCTATTGTAAATCCTTATAGTTAGAGTATAGAAATTAGACAGAGGCGTAGCTGCCTATACGTGAATACGCAGGTGCGTAATGAAATTTTGTCAAACTGACAAAATTTCCAAACGCACCTGCGCATTTAAAGGCTAAAAGTTTGTTAATCAAACTGCATTTCAGTAGCAACTGTGAGTAAACACGCACTGCAGTATGAAATGTTGTGGGGCCAAAACATAGTAATATAGGTTGTCTCACAAGGAGTATAAAAATGATTGTGCGTATAGTATATGCCCCTAGCTACACCCCTGTCAGTTATGCTGTAGAGGAAACATAACGTTGATTACCCCTTTCCAGACGAAACTTGCATATACCGATTGTAGAACAATAGTAGTCTTATAGTAGTTTGTTTTCAAAGCAGCAAGATTTGCAACATCTGATGATTGTCTGTTTGTAACTGCTTATAGTATGGTGTAAATAGAATTTTTGCAAAACAGTTAAATGTTTGTTTTTACCAGGTAAAACACTATCCCTTCTCAAACTGCAGGGAAACAGCGAGTCGTTTATGACAGTTTTGGTTTCAGACGTGGTTATAACTCCATGTCAGACGTAGTAAACAATCGCATGTGAGAAACCTCGTTTTTTCCGTGCATTAATTGGAAACATCTGAGAAAAAAATCCCTAGTATGATGAAAGAAAAGCCCTAGCATGACTTCAGGCTATGTTTAAATATCCCAGTGCTGCTACTAATGTTTTAGAATTAACCAGAACTTTGCCTATTGAACATGGCCTCGTATTATGCTGTAGTGGCAGATATATTATGTAATTAGCAGCTTGAAGATGTAAACACAGATTGTCAGTCTGATAAGCCTAATATTTTGCAGTAAACAGAGCCGCGACATGACAATACCAACAAAGTGGCATGTGCGCCCAACGGAGACTCAGATCAGCCTGGGCATTCGCACAGTCTGGTCAGAGTCTTCGCTGTCCGCATGGAGCAAGCCTAGACCCTTGGCTACCCTTTAGTCGGACAGCAAAGATACATGTACTTATCAGACTTGGTGGTTACCGAGGCTGATCTGAGTCTTCGCTTGGCGCATATGCCACTTTGTTGGTTTTCATGTGTCGCGGCTCAACTGTTTTATAACTCTGTGTTTAGAGTCTTCTTTTGTTACACCTTAAGGTTGTGATAATCACTGATTTGGGACAAAGACAAAAATCTGCATAAAATACTCAAAATAACACTGATCTTTCCAAAACTTAACAGATGCCTTCTTGATGTTGTTTCTCATAATTTAGAATCCCAAAATGCAGCATTTGTTAATGTTAAAAGGTGTTTTTATAAGAGAAGATCAAAGGGTAATTTTCTGCGAATATATCTGAAAAATAATATCATTATTGAAAATATACTTTGTGCTTAGAGTACCTTGTTGCATAATGGAGAGCAATTATTTTTTCAAACTCTTTCACACATTATCAGGCTGAGCAGTTGAATAAAGATGCAGTCTGTCTCCAATTTGTTTTGTCAAAACACACAGGTGAGACAGGTGAGACTATTTTAACAAGGTTGAACAATTTCATCTACACACCACTGATCATGTCAGTAATGTATTATTTATATTGTAGGTGTTAACATAGGTATGCTTTTCTACCCTATATTTAATAACTGCGTCCAGTGTACATTTACTTTGTACATGGTTGAATATTTGAGAAAAAGCTACCGTTTTCACCTGGTCTACATTACAATTTGAGAAAGAGTTGAAATAAATAATTGCAAAAAATCGTTCAGAACAGAAGAAATCGCCTTTTAATACGCACCCAATCCATTCGTATGTACGGAAACAGATCTACTGATCTGATCGATTCCGGGCAACGTCAGAGCGATACCAGTTCTAATAGCAATCCTTTTAGACCCAATGTCGGGTGACTTGACCGTAGCATGGAGTTGAACAGGATCATTCATAAAACAGGCTGTCAAGAACGTGTCATGGCTGATGAGGATATAATTTGATTGGATAGTGTGATACAGCAGATTACTTCTTACAGATGACTTTTTACTGGACAGGTTTGACCATTATGTTAATTTATTAGCAGAGTGTTAGACAATAAATCACCAGGGCCCGGTTGTTCAAAACTAACGACATCTTTAGTTAACAATCCATTTACTCTTCAACTTCCGTCGCCCTGTCAACCTGTCGACCTCTGTGGTATGGATTTAATGATCCAACACATGGACTAGGTTGCATACGCAGTTCCCCAGCCCAGTCCATGAGTTAAGTAAATTATCCATACCACACAGGTCGACAGGGCGACGACAGTTGGAGAGTAGCAAAGGATTTTGGGTGTTAGCATGTTACGTTGAGTGGTAGCTGCACTTTGTCAGTCCCACCCACAAGCCGCATGTCAACCTTTAAGCAAGTCAAATGGCCATGGCGGCTGCGGATCTGCATATGCAGCCCAGTCCATGAGTTAGGTCTTTAACGCATACCACAGAGGTTAACAGGGCGACGGAAAATGAAGAGTAGCAAACGATTGAGGGTGTTACATGTAGCATGTAACGTTGGAACATGGTAGCTGCATTGTGTCACCCCCTCTTTCAATCCGCCTATCAACCATTAGGCCTATCAGATGAGCGTGGGATTTCCTGTAGAGAAATTCATGATCAGACCCATAGAGCTGCAGAGCTAGACAGGCTCGGTGAACTAGAGTGTGTCCCCTATATTTGACTTGAACCAAATCTTCTCCTGAACCAAAAGCTCGATGGCCTCGAAACTTGGTATGTAGCATAGGATACACGAGTACTACCAAGATTGTTCAAAAATGACCTTGGGTTGACCTTGACCTTTTTACGTTAAGATCAAATTTGGTTACTGTTGCTTTTATATGGGAAAATACTAGAATATAAGATTGTTTTGAAACTTTTGAAGATTTGGGCCTAAAAACTGACCGAAGGCTCATTTCATTAAAGTCATATGAAGTGACTACTCGTGTAAGATCCTCTATCTATTCTATTAGACGAAATCGACGAAAAACCATTTGCTGAACTTCATGCATCGATCTGTAGCTGCTCGTCAATTGTTTCTAGCTCGCCTGAACGAAGTTCAGGAAGAGCTATTGTACTTACCCCCGGCGTCGGCGTTAGCAAAATGTTTAAGTTTTACGTTAAAATATTTAAGTTGATGAACAAGGCGCTGTCAGGCGAGCTATCCTGTCCCGGTGACACGTCTTGTTGACACGTGGGGTCAAGTCAGGTAAATTCGGATAGCAGGTAAATTCGGACAGGTCAGTGTTGTCTTTATATGTCAATTGTTTGGAATTGAAAAAAAATTAACTGAGCAAACTGAAAATCCTGATGAGACGGCTCATGATGAGCCGTCTCATCTGGGTTTTCACTGTTTGCAATGGTATTTTCAAATTTGCCCACTGTCCGAAATTGCCTGACTCGATCCTATGAGCTAAAAGTAAAACTAGACCCAGTGACAGGATAATGCGACAAGGTGCAGTGTAGTGTCACAAAGCTTTAATTTGATAATTCAGTGTGGCAACACTATAAAATGAGAGCATTGGTCTGTCTGTCGCAAGTAGAGACAGTCGTGATGTCATTCAACAATTGTTGAGAGCGACACTAAACCAAAACAAATAACGTTTTGTCGATATACATGTAAAAGTCATCGCTGATTAATATAAATGCAGCAACGGAAGTGCTTTTTTGTTTTATTTATTTATCTATTTTTTGTCCGGGAGAGGTGGTGTGTCTACTTTTATGTTGCTCACGATTAATCTATCGCGGTCGATGTGCAGTTCTATTCCCATTTTAGAAACAGCGAGAATTTGCTTTTATTTTGTTACATGCTGAACAGCATTGAAAGAAAAGGACACTGAATCTGAAATTATAAACTGCCGATTTTAAACCTTATGATTCCCAACATGCATTGACATATATCAGAGACGCTGCATAATGTAACGGAGCCCGGTAGCCCAGTAGGTTCACTTAACAAACAAACTCAAATTTTATACAGAAAGTCGGAAATATATTACATGGTAAAGTACCCAAAAGCACATTTTCGCTATCGTTGTATTACTATTATTTATGTATTTATTTATATTTTGGACTTTTGCTCTTTTGTTCGAGCCCCGCCGTTGGCAGGAATCTTTTCAATCGTAAACGAGGATCAGTTGCAAATAGCCCTTCATTATCACCCATCCATCGTCCTGTTATGACTAAAATACTGTTTAATAGGACTTTAAATCGCAAGTCATCCATCCATGCATAATGTAACGTCAAAACACGACATAGTTGCAGTTGTAGTTATTTTGATTCGGTCATAAACGAGAGTTATTCAAAGTATCTAGCATGTGCTGGCAAGACAAATGCAAGTATTTCATTTTATGATATTTATTTTAGGCTGATAAACTGTAACAAACTGTTAAAGACACCATTACTCATTGTTAATGGGCTACTGGGAGTGAGCGGTTCTACTTGAGACAGAAAGGGACTTACGCCACTGAAAAGGACCAAAAAGAACGTTTTGGGCATCGAAAATGACTTTTATTAGCCATTTCATACTATCAGAACATATGTTTAAGAGCTAGCTCCTTAAGGAAAGAATTTACTCCTCTTTAAAGAAAGAATTTGCTCCTATTTGAGAAGCAAATTCTTTCAAGAGTTGACTCCACGTAGAATGCAGGAACAATGAAAATTGCAGAGCTCTTAGGGAAGAAAATTCTGTATGTGGAAGCAAATTTTTAAGGGAAACGGAAAAAGAACGAATTGTCCAGTAACCAGTTTCAAGCCCCAGTCACACATTGACGGTTCAGGCCACGGTTTCACAAACCGTAGCACACCGTCGTGATTCGTTATAGCTTCGTTGATTCATTCGTTGTGTTCCATAATGATCCCTGAAGAACCGTGGTGATCCGGGAGTCGCTACGGAAGTTTGGAAATGTTTAAAACTTCCGTGGTGGATTGTGGGCGTGGCCTAAACTGTAGCACAACCGTATAGTCCGTTTGCTCCCAAATGCAAACGGCATCCCCAATATTTTCTCAAAATTGACGAGAAGTAAAAGATTTTCGAATCTGTCATTCTTAATTTTCATCTTATACATAACAAAATCATAATTTTGCAGAAATGTGAGGTTTTGCATAAAAAGTTTCTGTATAAAAACATGATCTAAAATATATCATTTTCACCTCTCAATTACAAGGGAGTAAAAGTTGGCTGTTGGAATTCCCGTTTAGTTTTACGTGTTAGAGCATGTGACCAATGTATTCTATCCCTAGAACAAAATTTGCATAATTAATTGAAATTTTATTATAAATCCATTTTTTTCTACTTTTTGTTTCACCCATATACTATCAATTTTTAAAACATAAAATTTTTACTCGCAAAATAATATAATAGTTCAATATTTATTTACAACATAGTATCACCTGACCAGTGATACCATGCGTTACGCGTGCGGACAGATGAATACATTTTACTATTTCATTCATATACGCCCACACCTGTAGTAAACAACGAGTTTACGCTATTGCCATTCAACAATATTTTGGCTGTTCTAACAAGCATACGACGCCCTTTAGTGAAACTGCTCAGTTTTTGCATTAAGGTCAATGGAAAATATTTTACAAAAGCATCCAAAAAATTGGACTTTCCGTATTCTGTTATGTATAGTTATAGGAATCATTAGGACATTGGAATATTTGATGGAACTTTCATCGTTTTCGAGAAAATAAGCAAAACCCCGTTTGCATTTGGGAGCAAACGGACTATAACAGAATTCATTCGTAGCTCTACCGTAGGTGTGTCCGTGATTATTCCTGGCTTTCCGTCGGTATTCGTAGACAACCGTGATAGTTTGTCACCACGAAAACTCACTGTTTATTCAAGTGAAAAACGTTCCCAGACTCGAAAGAGTGTTATCTCGGATTACTTTCCTTGTCAATGCAAAATACCTACTCAAAAAGTATTTTTAGTATATAATTTTTATTTGTTAACCGAATTTCTAAATTTTTGTTGCACATTTTACGAAAAATTTAGTATTATTTATGTCATAAAAGACTTTCCTTGCCTACTAATAAATTAAACATCATCAACAAAATCCATAAACAAGACCACCTTTAACCCAAGACAATCGCAGGAGCCCCTGGCACTACCGGCTTGTGTCGCACTGGCACCGTATCGAATGGTAGTAGCATCGTAAGAGTCCGTGATTAGACCGTGGAATACCCTTGTTGTCCGTAGTGCTTCTGCCTTTCACCCTCGTGAATTCGAAAATGATCCGTACAGACACCGTACAAACACCGTGAGAAACCCTAATGGAACCCTGGCAAACGGTAGTGATGCTGGATCTTCTACGCTTCACCCTGGTTTTGCCATCTAGGTCAAACCGCGGTGAATTGTGGTGAACCGTAGACTGATACGTGAATGTGTCGACTGGGGCTTTAGCCAATGAAATTTTCTTTTACAAGACCACAATATATCTCATGTTTATTCTTTTATGGATATGGCACCCCGTCCTATCCCAACCAGCCCCAACCCTCAATACACCCTACTCTACCGTACCATACCCAACCTACCCAACCCTTGTTGCAATTATCCATATTGGAAACTCCGTCACACCCCAAATTAATCGTCCCTACCCTATTCTATTCTATTCGTACCAGATTGAATATTACAACGTTTGTTACACCAGAGTCGTGTACACGTAAAAGAACGGAATTCAGTTTCTACTGAAATTTACTGGAATACTTCACAGCTTTGCAGTAGTGTTGACAGTCACGCCGCGACCACCTAGCTTTCGTCCAGATGGTTTAGCTTTTTAGTTTACATGAGCCGAAGTCTCCGGGGAAGCTTTTAGGATAGGCAGGCTCCGTCGTCGTCCGTCCACACTTTCAAACGACTTCTTCTCTGAAACTACTAGGCCAATTGTAAGCAAATTTCATATGTAGCCTCCAGAGGACGGGGAGAACGAAAACTTGTTCAAACGGTCCTGGTCACATGACCAACATGGCCGCCATGCCCTTATATAGTAAAAAATTAAATATCTTCTCCAGAACCAATAGGCTGATGGCGTTGAAACATGATATGTAGCATCGCGCATATTACCAAGATTGTTCAAATTATGACCTTTGGTTGACCTTGACCTTTTTACGACAAGATCAAATTTGTTTCCTGGTGCTTTTATATGGGAAAATGCTACAACATAAGGTTTCATGGAAAGTTTTCAAGCTGTAGGCCTAAAATTAGTTTATTGGTAACAGAATTTCATATAGGGCCTCCAGGGGTAGAGGGAATGGAAAGTTGTTCAAACGGTTCGGGTCACATGACCAACATGGCCCCCACGCCCATTTATGGTAAAAACTTAAAAGAAAGCTTCTTCTCCAGAACCAACTGACCGATTTCTTTGAAATTTGGTATGTAACATTGAATACTCGATTCCTATCAAGATTGTTCAGATGATGACCTTGGGTTGACCTTGACCATTTTACGGCAAGGTCGAATATGGGAAAATGCTAAAACATAAGATTTCATGGAAAGTTTCGAAGATAAAGGCCTAAAAATTGGTATATTCATCCAGCCTTATCAGTACATGAAGCTTTATGAGTACAAGAAGTCAAGGTCATTCTTTGTCTTTGGAACTCTCATATTGTCACAATTTCAAACAATCTCCTCAAAAGCCACTGGGCCAATTGAAGCCAAATTTCACATAAAGCCTCCAATTATGGTAAAAACCTTAAAAGCCTTCTCCAGAACCAATTGACCGGTGGCCTTGAAACTTTGTATGTAACATTGCATAGTCCAGTAATATAAAGATAATTCAAATGAACGACCTTTGGTTGACCTTGACCGTTTTACAGCATGATCTAATATGAGAAAATGCTAGAACACAAGATTTCAGAGAAGGTTTTGAAGAGTTTGGCCCAAGATAGTTCAAATGATAACCTTGGGTTGACTTTGATAACTTTTGGCAAGGTCATATTTGCTTTCTGATGTTTGAATTGGAAAATGGTAAGTATAAGAGCTCATGGAACTTGTTGAAAATTTTGGTACAGAAGTTAATAAATATAGTCTAATAAATGAGTACTTGAATTTTTTTAGCAGTAGAGGTCAAGGTCATTTTTGAGTTTTAACCAATGTCTGACATATTTATACAATTTAAACAATCAAGTTTGTTCTAATGATGATCCTAGTTTGACCTTTGACCTTTTTTACTCAGGTGACTGAGCGATTCAGGGCCTCGTGGCCCTCTTGTTATTTAGGTATGTTGCATTAAACTGAACTCACTAACACTGTATGATTTAGTGGTTCTTTTTTAAACAATAACTGCAAGAAATAATTTTTAGTATAATTTTCAATTATTATTTTTCTAGGAATCTGCGGCGGTAGACACTATTATAAAATAGTTTTGACACTTGCACAGACACAGTGTTGGAAAGAAGGTGTTTATTCATTTCTGCGAGAAAAACGTATGCTCGTGATAGGCCGGACGGTAACTTGGTAAAACAAACAGGGAACTTGGTCCTGCTGGAGAAAAAAATACGTTAATTCATACAGGCGAAAAAACACATGAGCCGCGACACGAGAAAACCAACAAAGTGGCATGTGCGCCCAGCGCAGACTCAGATCAGCCTGGGCATTCGCCCAGTCTGATCAGAGTCTTCGCTGTCCGCATGGGGGTAGCTTAGACCCTTAGCTACCATTTAAGCGCTTAGCGAAGAGTCTGATCAGACTGGGCGGATGCCTAGGCTGATCTGAGTCTTTGCTGGGCGCAGAGCCACATTATTGGTTTTCTCGTGTCGCGGCTCACATAGTTGGGATGTCTGATATACAGAATTGACACTTGCAGGGCATTTAAATGAAAACGTGTTTATTCATACAAGAGTTAACCTGCGTTCTTGTGAAGCCTATGGTAAATAATTAAAAGAAGTTTATCACTAGAAGAGTTATATATACTTATTCATACAGGAGAGAAACCGAATGCTTGTGGTTTATGTGGAAAGCAATTAGTAAATCATTTGAATTAATAAGGCTTATTCATACTTGAGAGACACCACATACTTGTGCTGTGTGTTAAGCATTTTATAGTGGCAAGAAGCTTGAAGGACCATTTTCTTATAACTCTGGAGGAAAACCACATGTTTGTAATGTATGTGAAAATGATTTACACGTGAAAGATACCCGAAGAAACGTGTGAGTATTCATAAAGGATAGAAACCTCATTCTTATTACATCTGTAGAAAGCAATTTAGACAAGCAAATGTTTTGAAAGAAATCATGCTTATTCAGACAGGAGGGAATCTACGTGCTTGTGGCGTTTGTGGTACACAATATACACTGGCACATTGCTTGAAGCAACACATGCTTATTCATACAGAAGAGAAACCACACGCTTGTGCTGTGTGTGGTAAACGATTCACCCAGGCACAAAATTTAAAGAGACACATGCTAATTCATACAGGAGAGAAACCACACGCTTGTGCTGTGTGCGGTAAACAGTTTTCTTTGGCAGGAAATTTGAAGCAGCATGTCCTTACTCATACTGGAGAGAAACCTCATTTTTGTGATGTCTGTGCTAAACAATTTACACGAAAAACGACCTTGACGAGGCACATGCTTATACATCTTGGAGAGGAACCATATACATGTAATGTCTGTGGCAAACAATGGAGAAGTAAAGGGAACTTAAAGAATCACATACTTATTCATACTAATGAGCAGCCACATGCTTGTCATGTCTGCGATAAACAATTTTCACTGGTACATAGCTTGAAGAGACACATGCTTATTCATACAGGAGAGAAACCACATGCTTGTGATGTTTGTAGGAAACAATTCAGGCATGCACAAACATTGAAGCGTCACATGCTAATACATACAGGAATAAAACCACATGCTTCTCGTAGTGAACAATCTGAATAGGCATGGAATTTGAAGGTGTATGTGCTCATTCATACTGGAGAGAAATCACATGTTTGTGATGCCTGTGCTTAACAATTCACGTATTAAGTGATCTTGATTACGCATATGTTTATTTATAATGGAGAGAAACCATATGCTTGTGCTGTCTGTAGCAAAAATTGTAGAAGGAAAGAAAACTTAAAGAACAACATGCTTATTCATAATGGCGAGCAACCACATGCTTGTAATATCTGCTTTAAACAATTTATACTAACATATAGCTTGAAAGGACACATGCTTATTCATACAGGAGACAAATCACATGCTTGTTGTGTTTGTAATGAACAATTCGCACAGGCAGGAAACATGAAGAGACACATGCGTACTCATACAAGAAGGAAACTGCGTTCTTGTGACATCTGTGGTAAACAGTTAAAACATGCAGGTTACTTGAAGAAACATATGCTCAGTCATACTGGAGAGAAACTTCACGCTGGTGACGTTTGTGGTTAACAAGGTATACATGCACATCGTTTGAAAGAAAACGTGTTCATTTAATAAAAGTAAAACCATGTTTTTGTTATGTCTTTTTCGTGATCAATTTACACATGCACAAATTTGAAGTGACACATGCTCGTTCATACAGGAGTGAAACCACATGCTTGTTATGGTTTTTGGTAAAAAAATCCACACATGCACATCGTTTGAAGGGACACATGCTCATTCATATAGAGGCGAAACCACATGCGTGTGATGTCTTTTGGATAAACAATTTACAAAGACACATCAGTTGAAGAAACGTATGCTTATTCATAGAGAAGTAAAACCTCATGCTTGTGATGTCTGTGGTAAAACGTTTACACATGCACGTCACTTGAAGGGACCCATGCTTACTTATACAGGAGAGAAACCATATGTTTGTGATGTCTGGTAAATAACTTACAAGGAATAATATTTTTTCAAGGGGCACACGCGTATTTACACATTAGGGAAACATCATTTTTGTGTTTATGTTACAAAGAAACCATAACTTGAAGACACACTTACACATTCCTACATGAGGGAAACTTTATTCTTGTTATGCCTATGGTAAACATGCATAACATTTGAGTCGCAAGAAAACCAACAAAGTGGCATGTGCGCCTAGCGCTGTCTTAGGTCAGCTTGGGCATCCGCCCAGAGTGATCAGAATCTTTGCTCTGTGCTTTAAAGGTAGTGAACTTTAAGGTCTAAGCTAGCTTTATGCGGACATTGGGGACTCTGATCAGACTGGCCATGCGGCTATGGTAATTTATGAAGAGAGGCAGCGCATTTTAAAGAGACACATGCTTATTGATAGTGGATGACAGTTATAGGCGTATACTTGCAAAGTATCTTGTTAAATACAGGAGTCTTGAAGCAGCCTACCCGGTCTGGCCACATACTTTCGTTTCTCCTTCCGCTGATTCAAGAAGGGCAGTTGTCATTTACTGGCGAAAATATGTGCGCTTAGTACTGGGTCACCGCTTAGGAGGTCTAAGCCTGCCCAGGAATAGTGTGGTTAGGTTAACTGACCGTCCCGACATGACCATAGCTGTTTACCGTGGACGTTAAGCAAGAAATCAATCAATCAAATCAATTGAAGCAGCCTATCTTCATCGTTCACGAAGACAGGTTTGTAAATATCAGAGGATACAAGCTTGTTTATACCGGAGAAAACCTGCTTGTGAAGTCTTTGTGAAACTATTTAGAAAGCGAAAGTCAAACATATCGTAGATAAATCATGCCGTTGGATAACGTTTCAGAAGAAGCATGCATATTCTAATAGTAAGAAAAGCTTGTAGTAAATTGCTGATAGTGGCACAACGTGTACCTCGTTGGATGACTGTCTATTGTAAATCCTTATAGTTAGAATATAGAAATTAGACAGGGGCGTAGCTGCCTATACGCTAATACGTATGTGCGTATTGGCATTTTGTCAAACTGACAAAATTTCAAAATGCACCTGCGCATTTAAAGGCTAAAAGTTTGTTAATCAAACTGCATTTCAGTAGCAACTGTGAGTAAACACGCACTGCATTGCAGTATGAAATTTTCTGGGGCCAAGAAATATTAATATAGGTTTTCTCACAAGGAGTATAAAAATGATTGTTCGTATATAGTATATGCCCCTAGCTACACCCCTGTCAGTTATGCTGTAGAGAAATCATGACGTTGATTGAATTTTTTCAGACGAAACTTGCATATACTTAATGTAGAACAATAGCAGTCTTATAGTAGTTTGTTTTCAAAGCAGCTTTAAAGCAATCTTTACAGCTTCAGATGATTGTCTGTTTGTAACTGCTTATAGTATGATGTAAATAGAAATTTTAGAAAAAAAACGAAGAAAAAAAAACAGGTAAATGTTTGTTTTTACCAGGTAGAACACGTATCCCTTCATAAACTGCAGAGAAACCGTTTATGACAGTTTGGGTTTCAGACGTAGTTATAACTGCATGTGAGACGTAGTATTGCATGTAAGAAATAGAGGGTCTTACATGAGTGGTCATTTCATATGAAATTTATGAAACGAGCCTTTGGCGAGGTTCATACATTTCATATGAAATGACCATGAGTGTAAGATTCTGTTTATCGTATGACCCTTTGAAATAGGATTTTAACGCCTTCAAACTGAACATTATTTCAATAAGAAAACGCATTGTTGACACAGACGTTGTCAATGACGTTACGTGTACGCGCCAAAGTGTTATTACACGTGTGGTCATACGACGTCATATGATAAACGTCGTTATTTCCATATATTAATTGGAAACATTTTAAAAAGGAAATCCCTAGCATGAGGGAAGGAAAAAAGTCCTACCATGACAACAGGCTATGTTCTAATATCCCAGTGCTGCTACTAATTCTTTAGATTTAACCAGAAGTTTGTCTATTGATCTTTACTGACCTTTTCGGCCTCGTATTATGCTAGAATGGCAGGTTTTCTTTAAATAATTAGCAGCTTGAAGATGTAGATATTGACTGTCAGTCTGATAAGCCTAAAATTCTGCAGTAAACTGAGCCGCGACATGCCAAAAACAACAAAGTGGCATGTGGGCCCAACGAAGACTCAGATCAGCCAGGGCAATCGCCCAGTCTGATCCGAGTCTTCTCTGTCCGCATGGAGCAAGTTTAGACTCTTGGCTACCCTTTAAGCGGACAGCAAAGATACTTATCAGACTTGGTGGTCACCCAGGCTGATCTGAGTCTTCGCTCGGCGCACATGCCACTTTGTTGGTTTTCTTGTGTCGCAGCTCAACTGTTTTATAACTCTGGGTTTTGAGTTCCCCTTTGTTACACATGAACCTGTCTAACCCTGCGCCTGCCGATTTTCCATAATGGATTGTTCTAGTTCTAGTTTTGGACTGTCCGTTATATATTTGAGAAGATGATTAATTTTATTTAGAAGATGATTTACAGAATATAAGTAAATAGAGATCTCAGGAGCAGTCTCATCTTGATCTAAACTGCTTGCAGAAACATGTTTGTTGTAGAACAGGCCTTTTCAGTTAAGATTGATGTAAATTTTATATGCATGTTAACATGAAACTATCAAACGTGCGGCTATCACAAATAAACGAATAGGGAATTACACTCACAGATATAATAGCTAATAGAGCACTCAAAACTTAATACATCTCAAAACATTTGAAACTGCCTTAAGCAAGCAGGGAAAGCAAAAAATCTTTCAGAACAGAAGAAATTGCCTTTAAATACACGCCCAATACATTCGTCTGTACGAAAACAGATCTACTGATCTCATCAATTCTAGGCAACATCAGAGCGATACGTTTTAAGAGCAATCCTTTTTAGACACAATGCCAGGTTGTTGTGTTATTGTTTAACGTCCACGGTAAACAGCTATGGTCATGTCGGGACGGTCAGTTTACCTAACCACTATATTCCTGGGCAGGCTTAGACCCCCTATGCGGTTGACCAGTTCTAAGTGCACTTACTTTCACCAGTAACTGACAACTGCCCTTCTTGAATCAGAGGAAGGGGACATGAAAGTAAGTGGCCGGGCCGGGTATCGAACCCAGGACCTCTGGCTTACAAGTCAGGCGCCCTACCGACTGCGCAACGCGGCCCCTCCCCAGTGCCAGGTGATTTGACTGTAATTGATCAGGTTGGCACGGTGTACTAACAGGATCATTCATAAAACAGGCTGTCAAGAACGTGTCATGGGTGATGAAGATATGATTCGAATGTATAGTGTGATACAGCAGATTACTTCTTACAGGTTACTTTTTACTGGACAGGTTTGATTATAATATTAATTTATTAGCAGACTGTTAAACAATTAACCACCAGGTTCCGATTGTTCAAATCTAACGACATCGTTGGTTAACGTTTCGTATCTAGGTACTTTGAGAAAGGCAAAATTTATTGCCGCTCCAGGTCGTGTTACGTTTTCACTAACGGACGTCACGTTACTTGTTTTTTAAATACGGTCTAGTTTCTGAATAGAACGAAAGACGGAACGCTTAAACCTGTGTTATGCCTTATTTCTGGACTTTAAACGTTAATATCTCAAATACACCCGCATATTTTTGAAAAAAAAAAAAAAAACGTGAGAAGCTTTTATATTGCAAAAGCTTTCACATTTTTTTTCAACAAAAATATTAGTGTATTTGGTTATAAAGTCATAAAACATTTCACGAGTTCACCTCTTAACAAGCTCGTTAGGCGAACGATGTTTTGAACAACTGGGCCCAGACCTCTGCACCTTATCAAACATCTATGGTTTTCTCAATTTCAAAGATATAACTCATGGCATTGCTTAAACCATGAGTAACTGTGAAGATAGAAAAAGTAGTTTACTACAGCGCTTTTACAAGGAACAGACTTTTTGAATGTCTTTACTTTATGCAACTATCATTTGGTGTTTTTTGAGATATAGAGCCAGTGATAGAACGTTTTAGCTCGCCTGAGCCGAAGGCTTCGTGGGAGCTTATAGGATAGGCAGGCTCCGTCGTCGTCCGTCCGTCCACAATTTCAAACAACTTCTCTGAAATTACTGTGCCAATTGTAGCCAAATCTCATATGTAGCCTCTAGGGTTGATGGGAACGAAAAGTTGGTCAAATGGCTCTGGTCACATGACCAACATAGCCGCCTCGCCCATATATGGTAAAACCTATAAAACCCTTCTTCTCCAGAACCAAATGCCCGATGGCCTTGAAACTTGGTATGTAGCATCAGGTACACCAGTACTACCAAGATTGTTCAAATAATGGACTTGGGTTGACCTTGACCTTTTTTACATTAACGTTAAATTTGGTTTCTGGTGCTTTTATATGGGAAAATGCTAGAATGTAAGATTGCTTTGAGACTTTTGAAGATCTGGGCCTAAAAATTGTCCGAAGGCTCGTTTCATAAATGTCATATGAAGTTACAAGTCGTGTAAGATCCTCTACCTATTCTATAAGACGAAATCGGCGAAAAACCATTTGCTGAACATCATGCATCGAGCTGTAGCTGCTCGTCAATTGTTTTTGACCGCGTAGCGCAGTCGGTAGGGCACCTGACTCATAAGTCAGAGGTCCTGGGTTCGGTACCCGGTCTGGCCACATACTTTCGTTTCTCATTCCGCTGATTCAAGAATGGCAGTTGTCAGTTACTGGCGAAAGTATGTGTACTTAGTACTGATTAACCGCTTAGGAGGTCTAGGCCTGTCCAGGAATAGTGTGGTTAGGTTAACTGACCGTCCCGACATGGCCATAGTTGTTTACCAGGGAAGTTTTTTCCAGGGAAGGGTGAAGAGTCTACATTTAAGTTGCTCACGATTAATCTATCGCGGTCGAGGTATAGTTTTTTCGCCATTATAGAAACAGCAAGAAGGACCTCTGACGGTTGTAATGTTAATTTGCCTACAAAATCAGTCAAAATTAAATTTTTGATATACCCAAGAATTTCTCTTGAAATTTGTTGTTCTCAACTTCCCCTAACTGACTATGAATTTAATTTCTGATTTTGTAGCACATAGACTTCAGTTTTTGGTGGAAAAAGCCAAATTCTATCATCAAACGTAATGGAAACAGGAAAAGTTTTTTAAAGATACTTCCCCCCCCCCCGTGCCTCAGCTAGCCACTTTGCATGTATGTGTGTACTATCAAAATACACATTATATAAGAGTGGCTTGCTGAGGCACGGGGGGGGGGGGGGGGGAAAGATAGTCTACAACTGAAAAACTGAAAAAGTGGGTGGGGTACTTACACCCTTTATATCTATAAATAGGCTAAAGTCCTTATTATGCTTAATATCAGTAATAGTAGTCAATTAAAATTTCGATATCTTAGAAAACCAAAAGAATGGACTTCTTTTCAGAGACTGAAAAAATCACATACCCCTCTTGATAAAATCGGTTTAATTTAGTCTAGAGGCATACTAATTTTTCAAAATCACTCTTAAAATGTCTTTATAGTACACAAGGCTACATATTAATGCCAAATATTTCAACTTTTGCTGCCCAAGGAAGGTGCAATAATTTGTCGAAAAATAGGCAAATTTGTATTGATACTGTCAGAGGTCCTTTGCCTTTTTTTGGTTAAAGGCTGAACAGCATTGAAATAAAAAGACACTAAATCTGAAATTATAAACTGTCGACTTTAAACTTTATGATTCCCAACATGCATGGGCATTTACCAGAGACGCTGCATAATGTAACGGAACCCCAGTAGCTCAGTAGATTAAGCTCTGACCTGCTGATCTAGCGGTCCCAGGTTCAAGCCCCGCGAAAGGCGGGAATCCTTTCAATCGTAAACGAGGATCAATTCCACACAACCTTTCATTATCATCCATCGGTCGGCCCGATATGGCCGGGCTGCGTAGCGCAGTCGGTAGGGCACCTGACTCATAAGTCAGAGGTCCTGGGTTCGAACCCGATCTGGTCACATACTTTCGTTTTTCCTTCCGTTGATTCAAGAAGGGCAGTTGTCGAAAGTATGTACACTTAGTACTGGTTAACCGCTTAGGAGGTCTAAGTCTGCCCAGGAATAGTGTGGTTAAGTTAACTGACCGTCACGACATGACCATAGTTGTTTACCGTGGACGTTAAGCCACAATTCAAACAATAAATCGTCCCGATAGGACTGAAATGCTGATATAAATCGCAAATCTTCCATTCATCCATCCACTTATAATGTAACGCCAGAACACGACATAGTTGCAGTTGTAGTTATATTTATGCGGTCATAAACGAGAGTTATTTAAAGTATCAAGCATATCGTGGCTTGAAACGGTCAGATAGCTGAAATGATAGTCGCAGGGGGCGCTGCGTCAAGGTAGGTAACTCCAGTCGTTTCTTGGCAGATTTTTTTCAAACCGAAAGTAGGTATAAAACAGGTTGTTAATCTGAAGATCGGTAATTATTTTCGCTAAAGATCTTGTTAGTGTATGCCTGTTTTTGTGTTGTGTAAGTTCTACATTCGATGACACATAATTTCGTGATTTTAACTGTGCTAATTTCCCGGTTCCAGGATTCCGAACCGTTCCGGAAATAGGATTACGTCCCTTTCATATGTTAGGTATGTTTTGAAACTTGAAACTATTTTTCTAATTTCGCCGTTTTTAGCGCGTTAATACTTGTGTTTCTGGAATTTTCTCCCTCAAGAGAAGGACAACAGCCATTACTAACGTTTTGGGTCATTGAATTTGGTCAGTCAAAGTGGACAGGTAAATTCACAGGTGGATGACCTTACTATGCATACTGTGCATGATTTTCTCAAGACCATGTTTGGGAGCAATATGAATTTATAACAGGATATAACCAGAAAAGTGAGTTTTGTGCTGATATTACTCCCCCTGTTTTCTGCCAGTTTTTGGAGTGTTTACTTTGTATCTAAGGGTTTCCAAGGGCCCAAAAAGGACATTTGAAAGGATCCAATGAGGTGCTCAGTGGTAATTATGTGCTTTCTATGGTCATGTGATATCATTTCTATTTATATTTTGTAGGAAATTTTGCATCCTATTTTTAAGTACAAGTCCCTAGGTCAGATAGACAAATGTAGGTATTTCGTTTTCTGATATTTATTCAACGCTGATAAACTGTAACAAACTGTATAGTACTGTTTTAACAAGAGTAATGCACACACAGTAGGCACAAGATTCACTCTGGTGTAGTGTCCTTTGAGAAAGATAAGTAGGCATACTTGACCCTTGTTCTAGGACTAGAACTGATATTTGACTGCATATCAGTTCTAGGTCATTTGGCCTGAAAAATGAACAAAATTCCAGAGTGGCATTTTTGCAAAATTGCCACTAAACTACAAACCTGACTTCATTTAGACATTTTTCTTGTGGTTCAAGAATAATTTTTCTTTCGGAGCATAAATATTAGACCACCTCCTCTCATTTCAGATGTGTTTTGTAAAGTTTTTTTTCTTCATTTCCTGATTTCAAAACAGATTTGACAAACTGCAGGCTTTCCATGGGGGAACTAGTTGGGTAAAATCCCATACCAGAGCAGAACTGGTCATACTAAATACCACAAGGCGGGGTACAGGTCTACCTTGTGCTATCATAGCACAAGGTGGAAGTTACATATGATGACCACAATGTATAATAAAATAATTAAGCGCTAAATTAAATATATATGTGCAAACAGCTGAAAACAGACAGAGGTTTATCTATCTATCTATCTATCTATCTATCTATCTATCTATCTATCTGTCTATCAGGTTGTTGTGTGCAGGTGTTAAATTTATAATCTAGCATACAAAAAGATATGACAAGAAGCAAATCCCAGATATGCTCAACACATACCTCTGGTATGGCCGGGTAGTATGGAGCCCTGCAGTACATTCCACTGTACAGTAGTACAGAGGTCTGCCTGCACTTCTTCTTCTCCTCTGGCATTTGACTTTGGAACCAGCTTTCAGAGTTCCCTGCCATGTCAGAGACCCATGAGGGCTTCAGGAGAGATGTATCACAATACTTCACTTAGGAGCTGTCTATAGAGCTTTTCACTTGGGGTAGGGGGAGGGCATGCAGAGAGGAGGGGGTAAATACTTGGACGTCAGCATATGAACCAATTAAAGCTCTAATTCCAACCGATACCTACTGATGCTAATCTGACTTGGTGGGAGAATCCAAAAGCAGGAATGCCCGCCAGACTGTTAGTGATGCGGTATACCATCACTATGGATTCTTCTCAGTTGTTAGAGTGTTTGCCAGCTGATGACCTCTATAATTTGGGAGGTTCTATTTGCCGTGTGATAGTTGAGATCGATGAGATGCAGTGTGGCTTCATGCCTGGCCGTGGCACTACTGATGCAATTTTTATTGTACGTCAGCTACAGGAGAAGCACTTGGCTGCTAACAAGCTGCTCTACATGGCCTTTGTGGACCTGGAGAAAGCATTCGATCGTGTGCCACGGGGTGTCATCTGGTGGGCAATGCGCAAACTAGGAATTGACGAGTGGCTGGTGCGCTTGGTCCAGTCCATGTACCAGGATGTGAGAAGCAGGGTAAGAGTTGGCGATGGGTACAGCGAGGAGTTTGGTGTTGGAGTGGGTGTTCATCAGGGCTCTGTACTTAGCCCGCTACTCTTCATCATTGTGTTAGAGGCTCTATCCAGGGAGTTTCGCACAGGCTGTCCATGGGAGCTGTTGTATGCAGACGACCTGATGATCAGTGCTGAGTCTATGGAGGAACTGCTAGTAAAGGTGCAGACATGGAAGTCAGAGATGGAGAAAAAGAGCCTACGTGTGAACATGGGGAAGACAAAGATTCTGGTGTCTGGCATTAATCTGGACGTGCTGAAGATATCTGGAAAGGACCCTTGTGGTGTCTGTTAGACAGGAGTAGGTAGCAATGTAATCTTCTGTGGTGGCTGCAAGCGCTGGGTGCATAAGAAATGCAGTGGCATTAAGGGACCCTTGCGCCCTGACCCTGAGTTCAGGTGCGCCCGATGCCTTGGGACTGCTCGGGCCATTGATGAAAGAGAAAATACAGAGGTTGAGGTTGGAAACGAAAACCTTGAAGTTGTCCCAGAGTTCTGCTACCTTGGAGACATGCTGTCTGCAGGAGGTGGCTGCGAGCTAGCTGTGATCACACGCTGCAAATGTGCATGGGGCAAGTTCCGGCAATTGCTTCCCCTTCTCACAATCTGCCACTTCTGACCAGAGGTCAGGTGTACTCAACATGCGTGAGGAGTGTGATGCTGCATGCAGCAGAGACTTGGGCCATGAAGATGGATACACTGAACCGTCTCCGGCGTAATGACCGTGCCATGATCCGTTGGATCTGCAATGTCAAGGCAAAGGACGAAGTTAGCTCAGACTCCCTTCTCACAAAGCTTGGCATCCAGGACTTAGATGTGGTGCTCCGAACCAGTGGGATGAGATGGTTTGGACATGTAGAGCGCAGCACAGGCTGGATTGCAGAAGTACGCAAGCTGAATGTGGTTGCACAGAAAAGACCGGGCAGGCCAAGAAAAACATGGGATGAAGTGCTTATGAACGACAGAAAGAAGCTATGTATGGATTCCGCTGACCCTCAGAATCGTTCTGAGTAGAGAGGACTCCTTCGAAGAAACTTGTCAAACAAGCCCAACCCTCGGTAGAGGAAAACAGGGCTTTAAAATGGATATGATGATGATGATGATAGTCACCTTTGACAAATCTGGCTGCTCTAGGTTGTACTACCTCAAACTGTTGGATACATGATGTGGTATAGGTATCGTGCTGAAGTGGCATACTCGATGATGGGTCTGTCTACAGCCTTGTGGCTCTTGATAGCCTCCTATACCTCAAGATCTCAAGTCTAGCTGACACATCAGCGCTGCAGAGGGACTTGGAGTGGGAACAAGACTGACAGATGTCGTTCAACCCCAGCAAATGCGAATTGGTCAGGGTGACAAAAAGGAGAAATCCAGTCGAAGCCGCTTACAAGATCCATGGCCATGACCTAACAATCTCCGAGACTGGGAAGTATTTGGGCGTTGCCATTTCGGAGGATCTCTCATGGAAGGCTCATGTGGATTCTACCACTAAGAAAGTGAACAACAGCCTAGCCTTCCTGAGAAGAAACCTTTCCAGTTGTCCCCAGGAGGTAAACGCCCAGTGCTACAAGACATTGGTCCGGCCTGTCATTGACTACACCGCATCAGCATGGGATCCACACATCACATCATGCATACAGCAGTTGGAGGCGGTACAACAACGAGCTGCCCGGTTTGTAAATGGAGACTACCGTACCACAAGTAGCACCTCCAAGATGATACAGGACCTTGGCTGGCAACCGCTCCAACAGAGGCGCCAAGATGCCAAGCTCATCATGATGTACCGCATCACCTATGGACTAGTGGACATCCCTGCCTCCAGATTCTTACATCCAACTGGGACATGTACAAGAGGGTAGGCCCTTCGATATCTGGTACCGTGCTGCATGACAGATGTCTTCCTGCACTCCTTCTTTCCCTCGGGCATTAAACTTTGGAACAGCCTACCAGAGAATATCCCCATGTCAGAGACCCTTGAGGGCTTCAAGAGGGGTCTGGCAAGTCTCCATTAGCCCGTACAGAACTGTTTTTACAGATTTTAATCAGCAACAGTTGTTTTATCGTCACTTGTTCGTGCCTCACCACAGCCTTGTACATAGTTCAAGTAGACAATGCTCCAGAGTGGGCCCTGTACTTGACAGCTGTACGGGAAGAAGGAGAAGATTGTTGAGACTCCACATTCTAAGTAAATAAGTTAAATTTATTATCAATTTTACGATCAAAAGACTCATTAAAATACTCTTAGTCATCTAAAAATATGAAATAGTATGCTACAAATGATTCCCCCCCCCCTCCTCCTCGACTCCCCCGGTAACACCACCAACCCTCCCACATCCACTGTCTGTTTATGTAATTCCAGGTGCCCTTGCATTTAGTAATATTTATTAGTACTGGAAATGTAATACAGGTATTTCTTTAGATGTCTTTGTGGTGTTTCAGCAGTGTTTAGTAGGACCCAAGTTGGGTACTGGATTTTACCTAGCACGGATTTTTCGAGCGTATTTCCTACTCAACCAGGGCCCAATTTAATGGAGAATAAACAAACAGCTGTCAAAAGCATATATCTTTTTACTTTGACTGCATACTGCTTTGTGGTGTATTGATGCTTTGATATTTTATAATGAGTGTAAAATATAGAGGAATAACTTAATGGTGGACTAAAATTTGTATGGAAAAAAACTTCAGAAAAAGGTAAAATTTTGTCGCGACTTTTGTCTGCCCATATTGTTAAAAATCTGAACGGTTAAACTTACAGCTCTAAAGGGTCCATCAGAGTATAAAAAACCCTTTAGAGCTGTAATTTACATCTAACTTGACCCCAGCACCAATTTCCTGTCAAGATTGGGCTCCACTCATTGAGAAAAGGAAGCAACAATGAAAATGACAGAGTTCCTCCTCCTGAAAGTGAACCCATTTACCTTAAATTTGAACACAAAGTCAGGAGAAAACATACGAAAATAGGATCAGCTTGGTAGCCCCCCTCTCAAACAAAATGACCAAACAGTTACTGACACTCTGCAGAAGGCGAACATACGTAACTTGCAATTTCAGTCTGTTTTCACGACAAAAGAACCTCTTTCTCTTTCCCGGCTTAGTAGCATGAGGCTTCAGGAGTTGGCTGACGAAGGTAGTTTAAATCCTGACATCATCCCACCTGGGATCCTAAACTCAACACCAGTGATGGAAGAGTTTGGGATCTCAGTTGGGGGAATCCCGAAGATTCTGAAAAATCTTAAACCAGGTAAAGCAGCTGGTCCAGACAGACTCAAACCACTCTTGCTACAGGAGCTTAGAGAGGAGATCGCCCCAAGATACTTGGGGGTTGATATCTCTAGTGGCCTGTCATAGACAGAATCACTGCCAAGGCCAATAGCACCCTCGGATTCATTAAGAGAAATATCAAAACAAAAAATCAAAAGGTTAGAGAGACTGCCTATAACACGCTAGTACGCCCCCAGCTGGAGTATGCGGCACTGTTTGGGACCCCCATACTCAAGATAAAATACTCCAGCTGGAAAAAGTCCAACGTCGGGCTGCACGCTGGACCACCAGTGATTTCGACCAACGGTCAAGCGTAACAGCAATGATCCAAAATCTAGGATGGAGAACTTTGGAACAGAGACGGGCAGACGCGCGTCTTTGCCTCTTTTTTAAAATTGTATACGGACTTGTGGCAGTACCCCTCCCCAACTATATTCAGCCAACTCAAAGAATATCCCGGTACTGTCACCCTATGACTTTCCGACAAATTCATACCAGTAGGAACTTTTATAAATACTCCTTCTTTCCACTGACTATAGTACAGTGGAATGCCCTACCCGAGACTGTTGTTTGCTTGCCAACCCTTGAGGCCTTCAAGGAAGCAGTTGGAAGGCTGCAACACTCAAGGCCCTAGATCTTGAAGTTGTTGTTTTTATCCTGATTTTAGCTACACTTATCTATTTTTAACCTATCACCTTTTATCCACTTCACTGTCTTACTTTTACTTATCTTATTATTTCACCGAATATTCTGCCTTTTTCTGCTTGACGCGCGTCATTGCCTAGAATGCCCGTGAGGGCGTGTGGCAGTATATAGACATAGATAGATACCTTGTGCAGTCAAGTCCGTTGTGTAACTTTGGATTTCGCACATCTTACGAACCAAAATCAACGCGACACCACCTACAAACATTATATGAGCCGCGACACGAGAAACCAACAAAGTGGTTGTGCACCCAGCGCCAACTCGGATCATCTTGGGCATCCGCCCAGTCTGATCAAAGCCTTCGCTATCCGCATGAAGCTAACTCAGACCCTTAGCTTCCCTTTACGCGCTTAGCAAAGACTGATTGGACTGGGTGGATACCCAGGTCTACGCTGGTCGCACAACTACTTTGTTTGTTTTCTCGTATTGTGGCTCAAAGTCTGCATCATCTTCTGAATAATACAGGAACAAATTTATCGAGTAGGGAGGTGATCAAGCAACGAAACAGTAAGAATGGCGGGTTAAGATTGCGATGTGACCGGGGATTGAATCAGAAAAAGAACAAAGTGTCCTGTAGCCAGTTTTAGCCAAAGAAATTTTCTGTTACAAGACCACAGAATATCTCAAGTTTATCTTTTTATGAATATGCCACCCCACCCTATCCCAACCAACCCCAACCTCAATACACCCTACTCTAACATACCATACCCAACCTTCCCTACCCTTCTTATTGCTATTCCAGTTATCCTTTTTGGATACGTCACTCCGTCACACCCAAACCAACCGTCCCTACCCTACTCTACCCTACCCAGCCCCACCCATCCATCCTACCCTGCCTTTGTAATAGTCATGTACGGTGTTAATATACACAACTAACACATGGAGACTTAATTCATTAAAAAGTCACTATGATGTTTCCAATTTTATTTTCTTTCAATAATTTTAAACTTCCAAAATTGAAGATGGTAAAATGTGTATATATTATTTAACGTAGATGTTACTAAATTCTTAGGTCTTACTAACTAACTGAAATCCTCTGAATGAATGGTAAAAAAGAATGGTACAAACTCTCTCACAACATGCTCTTTCATGCATACAACTTCTCCCAAATATGGCTACTACGCTTCCACACACCAACTCACTGGTGGTGACAAATAAGGCTACTTTATTTTCTGTTACACCACTTTCTAACAGAAGATAAAAATAGACTGAACTCATGCTCTCAACAAATAAGGATCAGGTATTTCTGGGAATATGGAACCAACCCAGCACAGCTTGTCAGAAAGTTGATAGTTCAAGGGATAGGAGATCAAGATTAAAAACAGATAAATCTAATTTTGTAGGGGTGAGGTACAAAAGACCGGAAATAAACAGCTGTGCAGCAATATTAGAGAAAAGATAAATACAAATACATGCTAAATGAATATATTTTAAACCTCAAAGAAATATTTCTATGTACAACAATATTGTTGTTGCCAATTAATTTTTCGGAGGAGTTAGATAGGCCCTATCACAAATGATATTATTTTGTGAAGAAATACAATTTTTAGTGTCGATAAATATCTTAATATAAATTGAATATATTGATATAGGACAACTATATTAGCAGATATGATATTGCAACTCTTGTCACGCCATAGTAGTGTACACATAAAAAAAAGAGAGAAAGGAAAGAACAAAACGGAATCCAGTCTTTGGTTTTGTGGTTTGATGCATGTATCGGCGTTTGTTAGGCACGGCTCTCTGAAACTTCTCAAACACGCATTCTATCACACTTTAGATAACTGTCAAAAGTCTAGGTCAACATGGAAATCTCTACTAAAATTTACTTGAATACTTCACAGCTATGCAGTAGGGCTGACATTCACGCCGCGACCACCTAGCTTTCGTCCAGATGGTTTAGCTTTTTTATTTAGGTATGTTCCATTAAATTGAACTTATTAACAATGTATGATTAAGAGGTTCTTTTTAATAATAACTGCAAGAAAAGTTTTGAGTATAATTTTCAATTATTTTTTTTTCTAGGAATCTGCGGCGGTGGACACTATTATAGAATAGTTTTGACAGTTGTACAGACACAGTGTTGGAAAGGTCTTTATTCATTTCGGCGAGAAAAACGTATTCATTTCGGCGAGAAAAACGTATGCTCGTGATAGGCCTGAAGGTAACTTGGTAAAACAAACAGGGAACTTGGTCCTGCTGGTGGAAAAACGTACATTTATTCATACAGGCGAAAAACCACATGAGCCGCGACACGACAATACGAACAAAGTGGCATGTGCGCCCAGCGCAGACTCAGATCAGCCTGGGCATCCGCCCAGTCTGATCAGAGTCTTTGCTGTCCGCATGGGGTAGCTTAGACCATTAGCTACCCTTTAAGCGCTTAGTGAAGACTCTGATCAGATTAGGCGGATGGCCAAGCTCATCTGAGTCTTTGCTAGTCATATTCCACTTTGTTGGTTTTGTCGTGTCGCGGCTCACATAGTTGTGATGTCTGATATACAGAACTGACACTTGCAGGGCACTTAAATGAAATTATGTTTATTCATACAAGAGTGAACCTGCGTTCTAATCTTGTGAAGTCTGTGGTAAACAATTAAAAGAAGTATATCACTTGAAGAGTTATATATGCTTACTCATACAGGAGAGAAACCGAATGCGTGTGGTTTATGTGGAAAGCAATTAGTACATCATTTGAATTAATAAGGCTTATTCATACTTGAGAGACACCACATACTTGTGCTGTGTGTTGAACATTTTACAGTGGCAAGAAACTTGAAGGACCATTTTCTTATAACTCTGGAGGAAAACCACGTGTTTGTAATGTACGTGACAATAATTTACACGTGAAAGATACAAAGATACCCGAAGAAACGTGTGAGTATTCATAAAGGATAGAAACCTCATTCTTATTACATCTGTAGAAAGCAAATTAAACAAGCACATTTTTTGAAAGAACGCATGCTTATTCATACAGGAGGGAATCTTCTTGCTTGTGATGTGTGTGGTAAACAATTCACATATATAGTAAACTATCAAGATACACATGCATATTATTCATACAGGAGAGAAACCATATGCTTGTGACGTTTGGTAAACAGTTAACCTATGCATATACATTGAAGCAACAATGCTTATTCTTACAAGAGAGAAACCGCATGCTTGTGCTGTGTGCGGTAAACAGTGTTCTGTGGCAGGAAATTTGAAGCAGCATATGCTTATTCATACTGGAGAGAAACCACATATTTGCGATTTCTGTGCTAAAAAATTTACTCATAAGGCTACCTTGACGAAGCACATGCTTATACATATTGGAGAGAAACCATATGCTTGTGATGTCTGTGGCAAACAATGTAGAATTAAAGGGAACTTAAAGAATCACATGCTTATTCATACTAAGGAGCAACCACATGCTTGTCATGTCTGTGATAAACAATTTTCACAGGCACGTAGCTTGAAGGGACACATGCTAATCCATACCGGAGACAAACCACATACTTGTGAGGTTTGTGGTAAACAATTCACTCTTGCTAAAACATTGAAACAGCACATGCTTATTCACACAGGAGACAAACCACATGCTTGTACTGTGTGTAGTAAACAGTTTGCTCTGGCAGAATATTTGAAACAGCACATGCTTATTCATATAGGGGGAAATCGTCGTGCTTGTGATGTCTGTGGTAAACAGTTAACATGCGTAGTTTACTTGAAGAAACACATGCTTATTCATACAGGAGAAAAACCACATGCTTGTGATGTTTGTGGTAAACAATTTAGTTATGCACAAAATTTGAAGCGACACATGCTAATTCATACAGGAGAGAAACCATATTCTTGTCCATTGTGTGAGAAACAGTTTTCTCAGACAGGAATTTGAAGGAGCATTTGCTTATTCATACTGGAGAGAAACCACATGTTTGTGATGTCTGTGCAAAACAATTTACAAATAAAGCGAACTTAAGGAAACACAAACTTATTCATAATGGAGAGAAACCATATGCTTGTGATTTCTGTGGCAAACAATGTAGAAGGAAAGGGGACTTAAAATCTCACATGATTATTCATTTTAATGAGCATCCATATGCTTGTAATGTCTGCGATAAACGATTTTCACGGGCACGTAGCTTGAAGGGACACATGCTAATTCATACAGGAGAGAAACCACATGCTTGTGGTGTTTGTGGTGAACAATTCACTCATGCACGAACATTGAAGCGTCACATGCTTATTCATACAGAAATGAAACCACATGCCTGTGCTTCGTGAAGTTAACAGTTTGATGAGGCATGAAATTTGAAGGAGCATGTTTGTGACGTCAGTGCTAAACAGTTTACGCATACGGCGATCTTGACGACGCATATGCTTATTCATAGTGGAGAGAAACCATATTCTTGTGCTGTCTGTAGCAAACAATGTAGAAGGAGAGGGAAGTTAAAGACTCACATGCTTATTCATACTAAACAGCAATCACATGCTTGTAATGTCTACGATAAACAGTTTACACCAGCTTACAGCTTGAAGGGACACATGCTTATTTACACAGAAGAGCAACCACATGCTTGTGATGTTTGTAATAAGCAATTCACAAGGGCAGGAAACTTAGAGGGACATATGCGTATTCATACAAGAGGGAAACTGCGTTCTTGTGAGATCTGTGGTAAAAAGTTAACACAGTTATGTTACTTGCAGAAACTTTGCTTAGTCATACTGGAGAGAAACTTCACGCTGGTTATGTTTGTGGTTACCAAGTTATACATGCACGTCCTTTGAAAGAAAACGTGTTCATTTAAATAGAAGTAAAACCATGTTTTTGTTATGTCTTTTTCGTGATCAATTTACACATGCAAAAAATTGAAGCGACATATGCTCATTCACACAGGGGTGAAACCACATGCTTGGCATGGTTTTTCGGTAAAGAATCCACACATGCACATCGTTTCGAGGGACACATGCGCATTCATACAGTGGTGAAACCACATGCTTGTGATACGAGGGGCGTTCGAAAAGTTTTGCAAATGGCCTTAGAACTTTGTTTAGGGGCATGCTGGGTACACATGCTATGCATGAACTGAATGCACTACTTTTGGTCTTTACAATGGTACCAGACACTTTACAAAGGCACTTTTTCGTATTGAGTAACAATGCATTTTAGTAGACACCAGTCATGCCACTGGGCTAATTTCACATGTAAAATCTTTTCAGTGTTACGCTCTAGATTCAAATATCGTTGTAAATACAAAATATTTCTTTGTCAACTGCATGTTTATCGTTGCCTACATTATCCATACACAAGTTAGAAGGGTGGCAACTGTTATCGATTCATTCCTTGCAAAGCAATGTGAAGTTCTTATGACGCCATTAAAATCGACGTTAACCTCATTTTTGATAGATTGTAGCGTTTTCATATTTTGCATTAATTTTAATTTATTGACAGATTTTAGTTGATCAATGCAAATGCTCTTGCTGATAAGATTTGAAATACTGACAGACTTGTTTTCATTACAGAATCATTATACAGTGGACTCGACAGTATCGGATCAAGTTCAATAAAACTCCTGCTTTGTTGTATATGAATGCTAAAGTTATGCATGTTATGACACATAACAATTGCAAAATATCCTTTCCGTCTATCCATGTCAAAATATTGACGAAATTTATTCCTTTAAGGGCAGATAACCTACCTTAACCTGCAGGAGGGTCTTACGACAGTAACGAATCAAGTGCGACAGTATCAGATCATATGATATTATTTTATAGGAGAGTTTCTCGGAGGCATTCTGCCAACCATCTTAGCTTCAATAATTTTGTTACATAAAGAGTTGGACCTATTAAACTCCCAGAGAAAACTTTTGCGGCCTTTCAACGATATTTTTCATGTGGTCCTTCACCACCAAGGGTTATGTCTGTTAAATAAAAAAAGTAGCCTACAAGCAAGCCAAAATTCTTAACTCAGTAATCCGCTGCGCCCCATAGCACGGAACTACACAAGCAGTAAAGATCATAATCTGCATTTGCAAAGTGTAGACCCTGATAAGACCGTAGTGTCTGATCAGGATCAACAAATTTACGGTGATTTTACGCCTTAACGATATTTCAGTGCAATCAGTGTATAAACACTACATGGTCATTCAACGAGTTCTCCGGCATTAATCTGAGTCTACACAGTGTACAGAACGCCAGTCATTATTGGGTTCACAACACACATGCGAGCTGATCTCCAATGTTTCTTTGGAATGTTTAGCAGAAGCTTAGTTGTGTGACGCATAACCTTCATTATCATATGCTAGCACGTGGGGCGTAGGATGGCGGTGTTTTACAAAAGGGATGTTGTCTTAGTTTCATACTGAACTCCTTTGAAAGACACAGCAGCCACTCAGGTAGTTGATTTATGACTTGTTTTCAGCATCAGACCATACATCCAACATGCAGTTTTCCAGCTGAGGCCTCTATTTCAGTTCAAATTATATAATGATCCGTTACTGTCGCACATCGGTGCCCCAATTTTCAAGTCTGCAGTTTTATCAAATACTGGGATGTCACAAAAATAATGACTGCCTGCAATTTTAAGGATGCTAGGACACATTTCAAAGCAAAATTGGTTTCAATCGCCTAATGCTAAAATAGTTTAAATAACCGAAATCCATTTTGGGGTTGACGAGCAACAGGCAAAATGAAAGCGCCGCTGAAGAGAGACCAAGCTTTTCAACAACTCTGACTTGTTTCACGGCCGCAGATTTCGATCGAATTTTTCACCCTGCACTTTGCCATTGGTCTAACTTGATGACTGTAATATGATGATAAAAAATACTTGCTTCATTTGTGAGAAAAATGGGTGATAACTTACGAGTGATCCGATACTGTCAATGATCCGATACTGTCGAGTCCACTGTAACTTTAGTAGAAACGGAGAATTTGCTATTACATAAAATACGGAAAATACATATTTACGGGACTGTATGGAACCGAGATTAAATATAATTTCCGCGATATTTACAGGACAATATTGCCTGGGCATTGTATTTAAGCAGCAAAGATTTTAAAAAATCAAAGACTGTTCATATATGAATTACGGCCTACTAAAGTAAAATTCTGCAGTGCCTTTAGGGTATACCTCTTTCAAAGAAATTAAAAACGCGTCTTTTTCAGAAAAATATACCGCGTTTGCAAACATCTGTAGGCATAACATAGCTTTATGTGGTTTTGCTATCAATAGTTCTGTCTTTATGGTAGTTACCAAGAAATTATGTCATTTGCAAAACTTTCCGAACGCCCCTCGTATCTTTTGGATAAACAATTAACACTGGTACAGCAATTAAAGAAACATATGCTTATTCATAAAGAAGTAAACAGTGTCGCGTAGCGCAATCGGTAGGGCATCTGACCTATACGCCAGGGGTCCTGGGTTCGATACCCGGTCCGACCACTTTCATTTCTCCTTCCGCTGATTCAAGAAGGGCAGTTGTCAGTTACTGGTGAAGGTAAGTGCACTCAGTACTAGTTAACCGCTTACGAGGTCTAAGCCTGCCCAGGAATAGTGTGGTTAGGTTAACTGACCGTCCCGACATGACCATAGCCGTTTACCGTGGACGTTAAACAATAACACACAAGTCAAACCACATGCTTGTGATGTCGGCGGTAAAATGTTTACATAGCTCATCACTTGAAGGGACACGTGCTTATTTATAAAGGAGAGAAACCATATGCTTTTGATGTCTGGCAAACAACTTACAAATAATTAAATTTTCAAGGGACACACGCGTATTCACACATGAGGGAAACATCATGTTTTTGTCTGTGATACAAAGAAACCATAACTTGAAGACACACATACGCATTCATACATGAGAGAAACATAAATCCTGTTATGCCTATGGTAAATACGCAAAACATTCGAACAACGACACGAGAAAACAAACAAAGTGACATGTGCGCCTAGCGCTGGCGTAGATCAGCTTGGGCATCCACCCAGTCTGATCAGAGTATGCTTTGTGCTTCAAAGGTAGCGAACTATAGGGTCTAAGCTAGCTTTATGCGGACAGCGAGGACTCTGATCAGACTGGGCGAATGCTCAGGCTGATCTGAGTCTGCGCTTGGTGTCCAACCACTTTGTTGGTTTTCTCGTATCGCGGCTCATTTGAAGAAACGCTTATTAATATCCTGTGGTAAAATTGCATGGGTGTTATATCTGTGGTTAACAAGTCGCTTCGGCTCAAAGTTTGACGAATGTGCCTTATCGGTTATCGTCGCATAATTTTTATCACTCTTTTGCTTTGCAAACAAAGTCATTTTTCAGCACCAGAAAACCTTGTGTTCGCAACCCCTTCTACAGTTTTTTATGAATCGTTCTGAAACGATGCAGTCTTCTTTTTTTATGGTATGTAGTTGTATGTGCCTTCAGGGTTATCGTCAAATATTTTTTACTATTTTTTTCACTTTGCAAACTTAGTCATTTTTCAGCATCAGTGGATCCTTTGAGTACATACCTTGTGTGCGCAACTCCTCCTACAGTTTTTCATGAATCATTCTGAAACTGTGCAGGCTTGTTTGTTATGGTCTGCAGATGTGCATGTGTCTTAGGGGTTATCATCAAATAATTTGACGCCGACATACGAAGTATGTCAGAGGGTATATAGTTTTTGTCATTCCATCTGTTTGTTTCTTCGTTCGCCCTTCTGTCCGCCCGTCCGTTCGTCAACTTCACCTCAAAGTTTTGCGGTAAAGCTTTTTAGATTTTAGGAGCGGCTGTAGTGTAGTGTATAACTGTCCGGACTACCAATCCAGGGATCGCTAGTTCGATCCCCCGCTTCTCCGGTCTTTCGGATGAGACTTGAAACCGAGGTCCCGTCTCCATATGACTTCGTTGTTGGTCGGACGTTAAACCCGAGTTCACTCACTCGCTCACTTTTTAGATTTATCATGTCTATATGTAACCACCCATCAGATTCTTTTCATATTTGATTTATGGTATCTGCAGCATTACCTTTGATGTAAACTATCTAAGCCCCTGGGAAAGGCCCCAGGGTGGGACTAGGGGTCAATAATTAGGTCTTAGGCATTTTGATTATGTCAAAGCTTTGTGTTACACAGCAAAATTCAGATATGTAAAAGCGTTCTGAATTGAGCTAAGAGGTTTAAACAGGCGACTTAGAGCCACCGCCGCACAACTTATGCTAGTATTCTTCCGGTGCCTAGCAACGGCATTTGCATCATCATGACGTTAACCCATTAATGACTAGCGCCCTAAATTTGGGATATAGGCAAACAGTGCAGACCCAGTTCAGACGCCGCAAACGCGGCGTCTGATCAAGGTCTATACTTTTTTGCATACAACAAAAGGGTATTTTTCCTCAAAATAATACAAAAATTCTGAAAATAAACTTAACCTGACACCCCTTAAATGACAAATGAGCCGCGACACGAGAAAACCAACAGAGTGGTTGTGCGCCCAGTGCAGACTAAGATCAGCCTGAGTATCCACCCAATCTGATCAACCTCTTCACTAAGCGCTTAAAAGGTAGCTAAGGGCCTAAGCTACTTCCATGCGGACAGCGAAGACTCTGATCAGACTGGGCGGATGCCCAGGCTGATCTGAGTCTGCGCTGGGCGCACAACCACATTGTTGGTTTTGTCGTGTCGCGGCTCAAATAGACTCGTCCAATATATACAGATAGAAGAGTCCACTGGGCATTAATGGCTTAACTGTTGACTTGAAAGAAGGGAAGATGCAATGAAGGAATGTGGACCGTTTGATTCACTGATAATTATCATTTGCCTGAGACTCGGTAGTTTGCAGGACTTATTGGATGACCCTCGTACTTTTGATGACGTAATCATGCAAAACTGAGGTTCCCTAATTCGTGCATAATAGTAAATTTATACACATTTTAAGTCAATGTAGACCGTTTTGAGACTCGGTCGTTTGCAGGACTTATTGGATGACCCTCGTACTTTTGATGACGTAATCATGCAAAACTGAGGTTCCCTAATTCGTGCATAATAGTAAATTTATACACATTTTAAGTCAATGTAGACCGTTTTGAGACTCGGTCGTTTGCAGGACTTATTGGATGACCCTCGTACTTTTGATGACGTAATCATGCAAAACTGAGGTTCCCTAATTCGTGCATAATAGTAAATTTATACACATTTTAAGTCAATGTAGACCGTTTTGAGACTCTGTCGTTTGCAGGACTTATTGGATGACCCTCGTACTTTTGATGACGTAATCATGCAAAACTGAGGTTCCCTAATTCGTGCATAATAGTAAATTTATACACATTTTAAGTCAATGTAGACCGTTTTGAGACTCTGTCGTTTGCAGGACTTATTGGATGACCCTCGTACTTTTGATGACGTAATCATGCAAAACTGAGGTTCCCTAATTCGTGCATAATAGTAAATTTATACACATTTTAAGTCAATGTAGACCGTTTTGAGACTCGGTCGTTTGCAGGACTTATTGGATGACCCTCGTACTTTTGATGACGTAATCATGCAAAACTGAGGTTCCCTAATTCGTGCATAATAGTAAATTTATACACATTTTAAGTCAATGTAGACCGTTTTGAGACTCGGTAGTTTGCAGGACTTATTGGATGACCCTCGTACTTTTGATGACGTAATCATGCAAAACTGAGTTTCCCTAATTCGTGCATAATAGTAAATTTATACACATTTTAAGTCAATGTAGACCGTTTTGAGACTCGGTCGTTTGCAGGACTTATTGGATGACCCTCGTACTTTTGATGACGTAATCATGCAAAACTGAGGTTCCCTAATTCGTGCATAATAGTAAATTTATACACATTTTAAGTCAATGTAGACCGTTTTGAGACTCGGTAGTTTGCAGGACTTATTGGATGACCCTCGTACTTTTGATGACGTAATCATGCAAAACTGAGGTTCCCTAATTCGTGCATAATAGTAAATTTATACACATTTTAAGTCAATGTAGACCGTTTTGAGACTCGGTCGTTTGCAGGACTTATTGGATGACCCTCGTACTTTTGATGACGTAATCATGCAAAACTGAGGTTCCCTAATTCGTGCATAATAGTAAATTTATACACATTTTAAGTCAATGTAGACCGTTTTGAGACTCGGTAGTTTGCAGGACTTATTGGGTGACCCTCGTACTTTTGATGACGTAATCATGCAAAACTGAGGTTCCCTAATTGGTGCATAATAGTAAATTTATACACATTTTAAGTCAATGTAGACCGTTTTGAGACTCGGTAGTTTGCAGGACTTATTGGGTGACCCTCGTACTTTTGATGACGTAATCATGCAAAACTGAGGTTCCCTAATTCGTGCATAATAGTAAATTTATACACATTTTAAGTCAATGTAGACCGTTTTGAGACTCGGTAGTTTGCAGGACTTATTGGGTGACCCTCGTACTTTTGATGACGTAATCATGCAAAACTGAGGTTCCCTAATTGGTGCATAATAGTAAATTTATATACATTTAAAGTCGAACTAACGCTGTGAAAAGACAAGCAGTCTCGCTAATTGCAATATTTGCGAAATTCGAAGCTGAATTTAGATATGGACTTTTCTACATGTTCTAGATCAGAGAATTGGAAAACTATCTGAGCCGCGACACGAGAAATCCAACAAAGTGGTTGTGCGCCCAGCGCAGACTCAGATCAGCCTGGGCATCCGCCCAGTCTGATCAGAGTCTTCGCTGTCCGCATGAAGATAGTTTAGGCCCTTAGCTACCCTTTAAGCGCCTAGGGAAGACTCTTATCAGGCTGGGTGGATGCCCAGGCTGATCTGAGTCTGCGCAGGGCGCACAACCACATTGTTGGTTTTCTCGGGTCGCGGCTCATTTCTCCGGGTGTTTGTGATCTCACGAACGCCACAGCTAAGAAACTAGAAACACCGCCCCTCAATAAACACATCAACCAATCGGGTGTTTATCTTCCGAGAATGATAGTAGTATTCTAAAATTAACACCAAAATGCGGAATTTCCAGTTTTCATTATTACTTAAAGAAAATTAGAGAACAAAAGGCTTATGCCATTTTACAAACAGCAAGATATAATTGTGCAGACCGACGAAATTGTCCTATTCAAGGAGGTAGCTACCCATACGCAAATACGCGGGTGAGTATTGAAATTTTGTCAACTTGATAAAATTTCAATATACACCTGCATATTTGGATGTTGAAATTTTGTGAATTGGACATGATTTCAATAGCAATTGCAAACGGACACAATTTTATTTCTTTAATCCCGGCCAGTCTAGCAAATTTGTACTGTATGTATGGCAGTTTTGAGTTGGACAGACGTCTGATTACTTATGAAAAATTATTGGTATACTTTTGTTTTTTCCGGAGTTATCTAACTTATTCCTATTAAATAATTCAGATCAGAACTTTAATTTGCGCATGCGCAGCAGAAAGTTTTCTTGTACGCAATAAATAGTAGTTCCAGAACGCAAAGAAAAACGCTAATGCAAATTGTAATCACAACCGGAAAATAACGATTAAAGATTTAAAACTTTCAGATTATCTCCCTTTGAATTAAATATATAGAGATTTTAGATGCCATATTTTCTATACCAGTGTGTCTTTTTATTATTTTCTTCATCACTAAATTTATTTGAAAGCCATTTCTTAAACTGCCATAAAGACTTTAAAGAGTAATGGGAATTCCATTGAAACGGAATTTCCGACTTCATAATGGCATGGACTGAGATTTTTCATCTCGTCCTCACGGCCACCCTAGTCGACAGTGCATTGTCATAAACTTTAAAGTCCATACAGATTGTTAAGAATTGAAATTTGATTTTTCAGCGTTCATCGTGTGATGAAGCCAGTGGGCGGAGCTAAAATTCAATGAAGCGCGAAGCGCTTCTTGTAGAATTTTAGCGACGACCACTGGCTTCATCACACGATGAACGCTGAAAAATCAAATTTTACTTCTTATATTTACACTTTATTTTAGACCCTTCCTGTGCTGTTTTCGTGGTAATTTAATGTTAAATATATGAATTATGCATGGAAGAAAAGACAGAAACGACGTATTCGGCCATTACGTTAAACAGCCGTCGAAATAACGTGACGTCAGTCGAACGTTACGTGGACCAATCAGGACGTTTGTTTACCGTAGCTTGACGACAACGTCACATGATCAAATGTGCTTCATCGGTGTATGAAGCCAGTTGCTCTATACGGTTCACCTATGGGAAGTCAGTGGCAAGTGTAAATATGATTAAATAATGGAAAGGCATTTTCAACTGAATTTTAATATTTAAGCAGACTTAAACAATTTTAAATTCGGTAATTGTTTGGTTTTGAGCATAGAAAACAGAAAAGTACCCTTGTGACGTTTATACAATAGCCTCAATATTGCTGTATCGAAAAAATCTTGAATTTTGTGTGACTATGGTATTACCAAATGATTATTTTTTCTTAAATTAAAAGATTTTTTATGTCTCACTTTTTCCCGACTACCGTAGGATGAAAAATAGCGACTGTCAAGCTTTTATTTTCGCTAAGTATATATGATATATCTTTGGGGCTAAACTCTCATCCTTGCTCTCATGGGGTATAAAACAAGATAGTGCGTACCATGTAATTACCCCTAGCTACGCCCCTGCTGTTGTCAATTTCCAAGACCTGCCTAACTTTGCTAGCTGATGGGGTGGGAGGGTACTACTCAGTCTGAGACGTGTTATTTGGTGCTGCCTGATGATAAAGAATTTGTTATTTAAGGAATGAATTTCGTTTTTCTGATGTTTATCGAAGTATAAACTATATTGGGTCGCGTGCAAAGTAAGTGAACCCCGAAAGAGTTCATGTAAACTTTGCTAGCCACCCTTCGATAAACATCAGAAAAAGTAAGTTCATTGCTTATATTTACATTCTTTTCTGTCTATTATTTGACTACAAATTTGCGTTTAGGGGCTACAGTTGCAGAAAAACATCTATACGCAGTTTTTCTACTAAAAGCGGAACAAGGTCAACGACGTCATAACGTCGCCTCCGTCCAATTAGATTGGAGAACCATAGTTTATTTTGACGCCACTTAGCGTCATGTAATGTCGCGTGAACCGATGTGGGAGTATAAATACATTACGTTCTATTGGTTTACCATAGGGCTTTTCAATAAATGCACGGATAATGTAAATATATACACATAATTTTTTTTGGAAACTTTAGTAATCTTACTGTGATAAGGCAATTAGTTTGTACATGTACGAGTATATCTGAACATTTCCTAGACCTGTGGATTCTGCTGATCAGTAGCGATTAAAACCAGGCCCCGAGGATATAAAACTTGAGTACATTCTCAAACTCAATATAAAGCACACTCTGATTGGCTGCTTCCGAGCACATGCTCGGAAACAGCCAATCAGTGTACTTTATTTTGAGTTTGAGATTATTCTCTCGTTTTATAACCTCGAACCCAGATAATTTTTACCCTAATTGGCTCATAATCCACTCATAGCACTGCCACGAGTAAAATAAAGAACATGAAGTGTAGTGTGGGGCATGTGTGCGCCGGTGTAAATATTTCATGAATATTTACCATGCGGTACCAGTCGGCTTTTATTCCATCGTGGTTGAGTGTCGTGAGGATACTAATGTATGTACTGAGCCTGTAAATGTTTGGCAACTTAAAGTGCTAAATGTTGAATTCAGTGTGATAAATAATTTCAAAAAAAAAAAGAAAAAAAAAAAAAAAAAAGCCAGATGCCTTGAAAACCAGGAGTACTCCAAAGAAACGAAAGTCGCAGACTTGGTTAAATTGAGTCTGTTCATTACGCGTAATGAAATGTTCGACACGGGCCATGCCCACTAGGCATCCCTTATCTGAACGTTAGTGCAACTGCATTTGCAAATTCTGCCAGTATTGTCCGGGTATACCCTTTTTGGAAGCATATTATGGAGTGGAGTGTGAGGATACAACAAAAAAATTTCTTCAGCAACATGACAAATAACACTTTTTGAATGGGTTTTTATTGTGTTAATGTCGTTTGAAGCTTTTGAGATATAAAGCAACTGCCATAACTTTTTGTACCATCTCCGTACCCAGGATAGGCTACATAGAGATTATTATATGGCAATTTTCATATCATACCCCGTATCAACCCGAGACTCCCATATCAGCCCGAGGGCCAAAAGCCCGAGGGTTGATATGGGAGTCAAGGGCTGACATGGGAGTCAAGCGCTGATATGGGAGTGCTATACTTAGCAGTGAATTCAAAATTGCTATACCATAATCTATTTATCATATATTTTTATTGTGACCAAATTTTTCCTGTTAGATAAGTGCAAACCAGTTTCTAAAGAAAAGAACAGACTATACGCCGAGCGCTCCGAATGTGGTGATATCGCTTTTTCGCCGTAGGGATGATATGGGTCACGTGCGGTGTGATACGGATGATACGGGTTTTCTCCCTAGGGAGTGATATTGGTTTTGGCCACGTGGGGTCGTGATACGGATGATATGAGTTTTTCTCCCTAGGGAGTGATATGGGTTTTGGCTATTTTGGAATATATCAAGATATGCATGAAAGTCTTGCCTGTATCACATATGTAAAAAGAACGTATTTTCTAGTAAATATATGATAAAACCACAAAACACACCTAGTCCAAGACACCAAAACAAGATCGAGGAAACACAAAAGACTCAACAGCAGTAAAGGGATCAATCTTGGTTTTTCATGCATCAACATTTGCAAGTTCCCTTGTGGGATGTTGATAACCGAGGCTGAAGTCAGATGTTCTCAACATCTTCCAAGGGAACTGGCAAATATTACTGCAATGAAAAAATTGTGTTTGATCGCTAGTATTGTATAAATTCAACCACACTGCTACAATAGCAAGGAAATGTGTGAACACATTTTGGCCTCATCGCCATTACCTACACACACTGGCATTTCAATAAAAATACTCGTTTCAGGCCATGGTCAGCTATCGTGAGTTTTAGTCGGACTTTAAGCAACAGTTCACTAGTAAAATTCACTATATTTTTTCACTTCGATGTCTTCCAGTCTTACAATATTCGAATTTGTATTACCCTCGCATACAGTTTTTTATCGATAATTGCAACTACAAACTTACCGTCTGCTTCTGTGTTAATGGAGTATTGCCATGAAACTTGTGAGCGGAAGAACACAAAGCAGGCCATTATTAGCACATGACTCACCCTGTTAACGCATAGATTTATGTCCATTTAAACATGTTTGTTAATAGCGAGTGACGCTGTTATTAATGCAACAAAACATCGTATTGCATGAATACCTGTGAACGAATGACATGGCCACTTAAATCATTTGCTACAATTTGTCAATGTACAAGGTTCTCTCTAACATGGCGGTACATGTGATGTTACAAGAAGTACCAAAAATGCTGCTAAAACAAATTCTGTACGGCATAGTAGTGAATGTGGTTTCTTGAAGCCCTATTTTGCAAGTATATGAGCCGCAACACGAGAAAACCAACAAAGTGGCATGTGCGCCAAGCGAAGACTCAGACCAGCCTGGGCATCCGCCCAGTCTGATCAGAATCTTCGTTTTGCACTCAAAGGCTAGATAATGGTCTAAGCTAGCTCCATGCGGACAGCGAAGACCTTGGTCAGACTGGCCGGATGCCTAGGCTGATCTTAGCTTCTTCGCTAGACGCACATGCCACTTTGTTGGTTTTGTCGTGTCGCGGCTCATATGGTCTATCTCCAGCATGCCACGCAACAAGCCAAAAATAACCCAAAAGACTGACAGCAAAGTAGCTTCCTCGGGAACAATTGTTCACACCACTGTTTAGAGGGTCAATGTCTGTTTATCTACATATTTGGGATTTTTTCTATTTTGCTAATGGGTTTAGACAGTCAGACTGACGCTTTTTATCCACTTTTACTAATAAAGTGAGCCGCGACACGAGAAAACTAACAAAGTGGTTGTGCGCCCAGCGCAGACTCAGATCAGCCTGGGCATCCACCCAGTCGGCTCAGGCTCTTTGCAAAGCGCTTAAAGGGTAGCTTATGGTCTAAGCTACCTCCATGCGGAGAGCGAAGACTTTGATCAGGCTGGGCGGATGCCCAGGCTGATCCGAGTCTGCGCTGGACGCACAACCACTTTGTTGGTTTTATCGTGTCACGGCTCATAAGCATCCTCCAAAAATACCAGAAGTATACGAAGAATTTCTTTGGAATTAATTGGTATGTGTTTATAATGCCCTTGTGTCAAAGTGCTAGTGATGAACGCTGCTGAAGGTAATGTAAGCAGGAGCTAGCATCTATCCCCTAGCCAATGTTATCGCCTAATTAGTCAAACCTTACACAAAACTTTAATGCAACTGCAAGTTTTTAAAGTTGCCTAAAGTAAAAATGTACATGTCTATGGCCTCTTTGTGTGTAAGCTGATTGCCGCAAACATAACCGCAACGAGATTTCGCTTATGGATGTAGATATAAATGTTTTTTCAAATTCCGTTTGTCAATGTATTGTTTACCACACACATCACAAGCATGTGGTTTCTCTCCAGTATGAATTAACATATGCCCTTTTAAGTTACGTTTTACTCTGAATTGTTTACCACAGACATCACAAACATGCGGTTTCTCCCCAGTATGAATTAACTTGTGGTTGGTTAGGTGCCCTTTTTGTAAGAACTGTTTACCACAAACATCACAAGCATGCGGCTTCTCTCCAGTATGAATAAACACATGTTTATTAAAGTCCTCTTTGTATGTGAACTGTTCATTACATACGTCGCAACTGTAAGGTTTCTCTCCAGTATGAATTACCATGTGTTTGTTTAAGTTTTCTTTGAGTGCAAATCGTTTATCACAAATGCCACACTCATACTGTTTCTCTCCAGTATGTATTAATGTGTGCCTGTTTAAGGTATTTTTGTGAGTGAATTGTTTACTACAAAATCTACAAGCATAAGGTTTCTCCCCAGTGTGAATTAACATGTGTGCCTTTAAGGGCCATTTACGTGCGAATTGTTTACTACAAACACCACAAGAGTAAGGTGTCTCTCCAGTATGAGTAAACATGTGAGTTTTCAAGTGTCCTTTGTTACAGCACTGTTTTCCGCAAACATCACAAACATGAGATTTCTCTGCAGTATGAACCAACATGTGTGCGCTTAAGTCCCATTTGTGTATGAACTGTTTACTACACCATCCACAAGTATGAAGGGATTTTCCAGACTGAGTATGAATTTTCATGTGTGCCTTCAAGTATTGACAATTAGTGAACTGATTTCCACAAACACCACAGACATAAGGTTTCTCTTCACTATCAGTTAACGTGTGTATGTTACATTTCTGTTTACCACAAACATGTTGTTCTTTTCCAGTGTATATTAAAGTGTGCAAATCTACGTTTTCTTTGCGACTGAACAGTGTTCCACGAGAAATACAAGCACGCGGTTTGTCTCCAGTACTGTACGTGTGGTCCTTCATCATTCCTACTCTTGCAAGTTGCTCTTCACTAACATAACAAAAAGGAAATTTCTTGCCAGAGGGACCCAATACATATAGTTTGTCTCTAGTAAAACTGTACGTGTGGTCCTCCATCATTCCTGCTCTTGCAAGTTGCTCTAGACTAACATAACCAGGGACTTTCTTGCCCGAGGGACCAACTACGTATAGTTTGTCTCCAGCAAAACTGTACGTGTGGTCTTCCATCATTTCTGCTTTTTCGCACGTTGCACACCTCTAACATAACAAACAAGAACTTTCTTGCAAGAGGAACTTACTCTACTCTGTATAGCTTGTCTCCAGCAAAACTGTACGTGTATCCTTCATAATTTCTTCTTCATCACGAACATAACACACAGAACAGAAACTTTTTTTTTGGCCAGGGAGACTAACTCTGTATAGTTTTTTCTCCAGCAAAAGTGAACGTGTGGTCCTTCATCATTTCTGATTTTTTGTAAGTTGCTGATCACCACTATCATAACAAAAGGAACTTACTTTCTTGCTAGAGGAACGTTTGTCTCTAGTAAAACTATACGTGTGGTCCTTCATTATTTCTGTTTCATCACTAACACAACACACAGGAACTTTTTTGCCAGAGGGTACTAACTCTGTATAGTTTGTTTCCAGCAAAACTGTACAACGTCGTGTGGTCCTTCATTATTTCTCCTCATTTCTGCTTATTTGTAAGTTTCTCTCAACTAACATAAAAACCAGGAACTTTCTTGCCAGTGGGACTATCTACGTTTATTTTGGGTTCCATTTTGGAGGGAGACTACTCCATCGAGAACTATTTGTTTCAATGGTATTTCTGTCTGTCTCTCCTGAGGAGATGGCGGGGAGCTATTTTTGAAAATCATATATAAAAACCTCGTTGTCCAGAAAAAATCCTTTACATTAAAAAGGAGGAAAATATGTAAAAATGTACCCAGGATTCATAATCCAAATGAGTCGTGACATGACAAAACCAACAAAGTGACACGTGTACCCAGCTGAGAATCAGATCAGTCTGAGCATCCGCCCAGCCGGGTCAGAGTCTTTGCTGTCGGCATGGAGGTAGCTTAGACCCTTAGCTTCCCTTTAAACTCATAGAGAAGACTGATCAGTCTGGGCATCCGCCCAGGCTGATCTGAGTATTCGCTGGTTGCACTTGCCACGTGTCGCAGCTCAAATACAGAATCTCTGTGAACAATTTGCCCTAAGCAGAAAATACCGTCCTTTCTGTCTATACTGAATATGCTTGTTTTCTTATCAAGTTTCCGGATGAAGTGGGCTGAACTTTCCAGATACAAATATCTCCAGTAGCGACGGGCATATATTTTGGTTTTCCTTACAACTCACAACCGTCAAAATTCTGAGCTTGATTCAATGGGAAGTAAATTGTCATAACCTCTAATTTTGTCCTGTATTCCCTGGAAAGAGAACGAAAGCTTGATGTCACCAAGTACTCTTTCAAAACATTATAAACACACCAGGGTTCGAGGTTATAAAACGTGAGAATAATCTCAAACTCAAAATAAAGCACACTGACTGGCTGTTTCCGAGCACATGCTCGGAAACAGCCAATTAGTGTGCTTTGAGTTTGAGAATGTACTCAAGTTTTATAACCTTGGGGCCTGGTAAACTATGTTTATAAGGCAGTTACAAAAGGAATAAGAGACTGTTACAAAACGAAAGAGACTCATAGTCCCAAAATTACTTGATCATCGTAACTAAATAATATTTGTTTCGATACGATGACCAGGTCGTTTGGGAATTAGGACTCTTCATCATTTTGGTAGCAGTCCTTGTATATACATATGTAATCAGGGTGATCAGGTTTAATTTTCTCACAAAACTGAAATAAATTTGTGTTCATTTGACAGACCTATAAAGTGCCTGGTCATTAGTTATCCATTATGTTCAACCAGTGCTGACATCACCATAACTGTTAGAACAGAAGGCTCTAAATAAAGAGTAGACCCAGGACAGACTGCACAGTTTGCCTTTCCCGTCAGCAAGGTTTCAAGGGCGAGGGTGGTCGACCACAAAACCGGTTAAGCCGCCCAGTAATTTCATCACTGGCCGTCCCAAGGCATCAGTTCTGTTTTGGCTCTTTTTGGTTGTTTTATGTGATTTTATGTGTTGTTAGTTGCTATGTCTCTTATTGATATATTGTTTGTGATGTTCAAGCTACCCTGTTGGCCACCTACATGGGAAATGGCTGTTCACATGACTGCCGCTGGTGTTGTCTTTCGTACTGACTAATTTTGTGTTGTCTCTTTCCCACATGGTGTCTTGGGTTGGATCTGGAATTGAATTGTGTCAGTTCCTAAAACTTTTCCTCCTTACTTTTTCAACAAATATCCAGAAACTATCAAAGGGCCCAAAGCCCTGATATAACAGATTCTGTCTGAGTCTTGGTACAAATATATTGCTGGCTGCAGGATTTAATTATAAACCCTAAGCGAATGCGCGTACGGCCCTATTCGATTCATATGGTTCAGCTGTAATACGAAGCATGGCTCAATTGTGTACATGATTCAAGAGTCAATTGGCCCATATCAATTCATACATCTGCCAATCTGCTTTTTCTTCTCCACACGTAATTCCTGAGCCCCTTGGCTAGTTATTCCTGAATTTTAAGTTGTATTGATATTGTACACAGACGCCTGACACTCGGTGCTCGCGCTATTTATGCCGCTCGAAAGCGGTCAGGGATTTTACTGGCTTGGTACCTGTCGTGTGTATCGACGAAATTTACAAGTATATACAGTCAACTCCCGATATCTCGAACACCGATATCTCAAAGTATCTTCTTATATCAAAGAATGTAGATTTCCTATTTTTATTTACATGAAATTTTCAACTACTGTTATCTCAAACTACTGATATCTAAAAGTAAATTTTCTGAAATCAGAAAATTTAGTGTGAGATATCGGTAGTTTGGGCTGAAATTCGACTTCGAGATATCGAGAGTTGACTGTATTAGTTTCCTCATGTATACCCCCGGCCAGCGCCACCGCCTGGGGACACTAAAAATCCTCGTTTTATTGTACTTGAATGCTAACAAATGTCTTTGTCATGAGACATAATAATTGCAAAATATCTATTCTTTATTACATACATGTACCTAAAAAGGCCCCCAATCACTTTACATTGGGGCAACCGTGCAGTATTTTTCGCATATTGCACGGAGTCAAGTGCATATTGCACGGAGTTAAGAAGTCACGTTCACCAGAACTACTTTTGTGTTGGGAAGAGAAAATTTTGGCAGCCATTTTGTCGTCGACAGAAATTTAAAACGAATAAAATGATGACACTAGTGTCGGTTTCGCTGTATAAATTACATGAAAACGAATAAGTATGGTATACCTTTTATTCTATCACTCTTTTCAAACAAATTCTTAAAGTAATTATGGAAATTTTCGAAACAGCTGCAGCGAGTAAGAGTGGAAAATGACGCCCAGTGCTTGTTAACGTCAGCGTTTGTTTGCTGACGTCACGTCCGATACATAAACGTCAGTTTCACTTTCGCGCCGTGGGGCGTGGTTTTAGGATGTATGAAGACACTGGACGGAATACTGTTATTTCAAATTTAAACCAATTTATGGGCTGACATACAGATATTTTATTTTGATTTCTTATTAGTGAATACTGACGAAACTAGCAGATGAATATAAAAGGTACATTGAATTTATATTATGAAATATTCGGCACTCGTTCATATGGCGGAGACACACTCGTAAGCTCGTGCGTCCTTCGCCATATGAACTCGTGCCGAATATTTCCCAATATAAATTCAATAACTTATAAATCTGTCATTCTAAAAATATCATTAGACTTTGTTCATAATCACGTAAGGGCAGATAATCTAGAGTTACATGGGATCCTATGGCTATAACAGATCAAGTGGGACAGTACTAGATCATGTGCTTTTACTACTTAAGACGAAGTGCAACCGCCGCTGGAGAAGAGCTCAGCTCTTTTTTTTTACAACCGGATTATTTCAAAGCCAGATAATCATGATATTCTAGCGATTTTGTCACGGGTCCTTCATGTTGTTATTGGTAGATACTTTGAAGATTGTAATATACTGGTAAAAATATTTGCTTCTTTACAAATGAGAATAATGGATGAGAAGTAGGATGGATGGATGGCTTGAGATTTTACATACTTTTAAGCTTTAAGCAGTATTTCAGTTATATCAGGACGATGGGAGGGCGATAATGAAAGGCTGTGCGCAATGTAAATTCATGTTTTTACGGTTGAAACGGTTTCTGCCTCCGCCGAGAATGGAACCCGAGATCCCTATACAGATAAGCATACCAGCGATTAATCCACTGAGTACCGAGGCTCCCTAAGATGGTTAGATTGATGACTTGCAATTTTACGTCCCTTTTAACATGTTTGCCAATCATTTCAGGAATATGGGAAAGAGATAATGAAAGGCTTAGTGCAACGAAAGTAAGAAATGATCCGTTACTGTCGATGATCCGATACCGTCAAGTCAACCGTACTCGGTGCCGGTAACTGCTTAGATGCCAGTATAGCAAGCGGTGTCTTTCACGGGCACCTGATTTCAATATGCAAATGATCTACATGTCTTCTTGAAACAAAACACGCGGGGAAAAAGCACTAATGAAACAGCGTAGTTTAAGATAGTGTAATCAGAACAAAAATTAAGCTTTACCTACCTTTCAATATTTCTATATGATTTGGATCACTATATGTCAATGGATCATATTGATATAACAAATGTTTTATAGGTTAAACTCAACTCTTGTTGAATCAACATTGTGTATAGCAGCAACTGCAATTGTGTTTCCTTACGAGTTCCATGGCCGCAGCGTACTCTTGCAGTGTTTTTGTACAACTTGGTGTATCATAGCGGTAACACCATGAGTCTCCCCACCTTAAACACACCCCACCCCCCATCACCCGCGTAATGTTCAACACTACGACGAAGTAACATCATATGCGGCGCAAAACTGACAGTTCGGAAGCATACCAGATATGATAAATGTTTGAAAGATTTTGCATAAAAACAACGTCTTAGGTGTGTCGCCTGTACATTATTGATGCATGCACGAAGAATAAGTAGAGATAATTGGAAGTAAATCAGTCCCAGAGATTATGCATGCACTACAATTAACTGAGCTTTTTAATTGAGTTTGCTTGCCTTGGGGAGAGGGGTTGGGTGATATTTGTCTCATATTTCAGTTATTCATTCCATCAAAAGTAGGGTCGAGGCGGGTAACTTCGGACAGTGGTTAAATTCGGACACACCATTGCAAACAGTGAAAATCCAGATCAGGATTTTTACTGTTTGTCCAGTCATATTTGTTTTAATTCCAAACAACTGATATATGAAGGAAACAATGTCACTTTCCGAATTTACCTGCTGTCCGAAGTTACCCGACTCTAATCACAAGCTGCATGTATGCTCTTAGCAATTTGTTATACATGTATGCGACTGCAATTAGATTATACAAAATTGAAGATTTACATAACTTTTGAAGGTTGTGTCTGAGTCACGCAAGTAACAACATTGCGGTGCAAAGTAAGAAAAGTTGCGGCGCCTAAATTGGCCGAGTAATCAAACAGAACAGCGGCTTAGTTTAATGTACCGATGATTGTATTTTTCTTCATTTTCAGACGATATAGAACTTTGTTCTGTAATCTGAATGCATGTTTAGCTGTCCAGACTTGAGCGATATGTTTGTCGATACAGTGGGGCCAGAGTTAACACAAAATTAAATGACTTGAGAATGAATATTGTTTAAAAAATCTGAAATTTCTAATGAAAGAATTTCAGTTTATAATGTCTTTTAAAAATTGGAGAAGCATGGCAAATACTGTTTGCCATGCTCTGAAACCGAGAAGCATGGCAAATACTGTTTGCCATGCTCTGAAACCAATAACGTCATAGATTTGTTGCCATAGCAACAATGACTTTATATTGCTGTCAGAGTGACCTCATCGAGACATTATTCTGCAAAGGTACCAAGTGCAACAGTTAATAATTCAGTAGTTGTTATGGTAACATATCTATGACATCACTGGTACTGGAGCATGGCAAACAGTGTATGCCATGCTCCTCTCGAATTATAAGTGAGATGCAACATGAAATTCATACAATGGAAAAGTGTGATTTTCTGTTACGGTCGAGTCGGGTAGCTTCGGACAGCAAGTAAATTCGGACATACCATTGCAAACAGTGAAAATCCAGACATGGGCCGTCTTGTCAGGATTTACTGTTTGCTCAGTTAATTTTCTTTTAATTCCGACCATCTGACATATGAAGGAAACAATGTCATTGTCCGAATTAGCCTCCTGTCCGAATTTACATGACTTGACCCTACTTGAGTAATACCAGAATTTAGTAACGACAGCTCTTCCCGCCAGGACTTTCGCCAAAAGTATTTTGTTTTAACACTTGCGTTTACGTTGTCTGCATGAAAATGCACATACAGTGCTTGTAAACTTTTTACCGTATATTAAATAGATATAAAGCCTCCCGCGAGCAGCCAGGGTATCTAAATTCCTTCTACAAAGATTTTTCCATTTGAATTTTAAACATTTTGATACGTGCATGAAACCTGTACATGGCCCTTCTGTCCATCGGAGTGCTGCGATGTCACTGTGACTTAGAAGGTACAGTAAGCCAATACATGTGAAATAACATTTTGTTTCTCTGTCGATAAGATGTTACAAAACCTGAGGATTTTATGACGACTGATACAGTAGTTTAGTATATACTGCAAACAGACCAGACCTGTGTTCATAGCTGAGGTCACATAATATGACATTTAGAGCAAATAGTACAAACAGTACAGCAATATGAAACATGGCCGACTCAAATAGAAAGTATGTCGAAAAAGCAGAAAAGAAATAATGGTTGTAAATCTGATTGAGAGCTCCGAACAAATAGAGAGCCAGACAATATTATCATAAATTCTTACATGTATATGGATTAGAGAATTACTTTTCAAGTTAATTTCTTTGTCAGTGGACTACCTTGACGAGTACCTTAACATGGCGGGACTGCTCACGCAAGCTTAACTGTTTGAGTGTTTGCATTTTTTTATTTACTACAGCCAGTCCTTGTTTTCAAAGTATTACTTTTTTTAAAAGAACTTATTGAAACGAGCATATATCATTTTGTAACTATAGGTAGATCTCAACTTTGTATGTGAAAACCATACTGTTGCTGAAACTAAACCCAGCTCATATGATCAGTTTCCCTATACCGGTAATTGAAATCCATATAAAACTAAACCGCTTATCCAATTCATTGTTCCAAATTCATGCTACACTATATTAAATATAGGACCATGAAAACGAAACCGTGCTTAAACTTTACCTCTAATACTGCAATTACCCTGTCCTTCGACCGAACACACAAACGTGAGATTAAACTTTACCTCTAATACTGCAATTACCCTGTCCTTCGACCTAACACACAATGGTGAGATTAAACTTTACCTCTAATACTGCAATTACCCTGTCCGTCGACCTAACACACAATGGTGAGATTAAACTTTACCTCTAATACTGCAATTACCCTATCCTTCGATCTAACACACAATGGTGAGATTAAAGTTTACCTCTAGTACTGCAATAACCCTGTCCTTCGACCTAACACACAAAGGTGAGACTAAACTATACCTCTAATACTGCAATTACCCTGTCCTTCGACCTTACGCACAATGGTGAGATTAAACTTTACCTCTAATACTGCAATTACCCTGTCCATCGACCTAACACACAATGGTGAGATTAAACTTTACTTCTAATACTGCAATTACCCTGTCCTTCGACCTAACATACAATGGTGAGATTAAACTTTACCTCTAATACTGCAATTACCCTTTCCTTCGACCTAACACACAATGGTGAGATTAAACTTTACCTCTAATACGGCGATTACCCTATCCTTCGACTTAACACACAATGGTGAGATTAAACTTTACCTCTAATACGGCGATTACCTTATCCTTCGACCTAACACACAATGGTGAGATTAAACTTTACCTCTAATACTGCAATTACCCTATCCTTCGACCTAACACACAATGGTTAGATTAAACTTTACCTCTAATACGGCGATTACCCTGTCCTTCGATCTTACGCACAATGGTGAGATTAAACTTTACCTCTTATACTGCGATCACCCTATCCTTCGACCTTACGCACAATGGTGAGATTAAACTTTACTTCTAATATGGCAATTACCCTGTCCTTCGACCTAACACAAAATGGTGAGATTAAACTTTACCTCTTATACTGCAATTACCCTGTCCTTCGACCTAACACACAATACACAGTTCCGAGAATAGCCGCTAAGCTCCGCCTACTTAGTTATTGTTACTACGTCTCACAAGCTTTACACAAAGATGGCGGAAAACAAATGACAAATGCCAGTGTCTGCTAAATGTTGGCGATCTATGGCGAAGAATCAGCCTCCACATGACCTACACATGGCACGTGGAGTACCATGCATTTCCGATGCGTTCTGTTCTTGCAAAGCAGGGTAAGTTTATTGAAAGTGGTATTAGTTTGTTTTCTTTAAGCAGGTACATATCCCTCCATTGACTGTAAGGTAAAATCACGGACTTCTGTTGGATATTGGCCACGTGCGATTTGTTTGTGAGACTATGTCACGTGCTGAGTTGTCGTTGCATTGGCCAGGTATACGCTATCACGTGATTTTGTGAGACATTCTGGGTGTGGCTCGGAACTGTGTATGGTGAGATTAAACGTTACCTCTAATACTCACAGTGTCCGAACTCACTGTACCATCTCTGCCGGTTTTCATAGCGTTGAATCGAGAGTACAAAGTTCGCTTATAACCAGTAGTCGGAATTCGTTATGTATTGTGATTTTATCCGGAATCTGCTGCGTCATTTATAAATATTCAGCTTGGAAAATGTAAAGAGGTAAGTTTAATATAATTTGCTCTTCGGTCTTTTACTTTGTTACCCTGTACAATGAAAACCTCATGGCCGTCACAGAAATTTTATTCCGAACAGCTTAATTTAACACGTGTTTGTGTCGTGCAAAACCTAGCTATCATCCTATTACCAAAACTAACAAACTGTAGATTGATAACGCCTTCCGTTTATTTTAAAGATTTTTTATAAAACATGTAAGAAAAGGCTCAAAAAGGTTGTAGAATCATGCCAAGGGCAATTTGAAAACTGTACCGTTTACATCCACCCATACACGACATTGTACAGGGCAATAAAGTAAAAGACCGAAGAGCAAATTATATTAAACTTACCTCTTTACATTTCCGAAGCTGAATAACTATAAATGACGCAGCAAATCCAGGATAAAATCTCAAAACATAATGATTTCCGACTACTGGTTATAAGCGAATGTTTGTACTCTCGATACGACGCTATGGAAACCGAAAGAGCTGGTACAGAGCGTTCGGATACTGTGATACTGCAATTACCCTATCCACGCATATCACAATACAAAGCAATGATTTTCTTCTTGTCTGACTGGCTTTTAAACATGCAAAACCACAGTTATACTTCCGATCAAAACGGCCAAAAGAGAACGCTTCACTATAACTAAAATACAAGTACTGTCCCCCCCCCCCCGTGACCCAGCATTTCCTTCATGCAGCAGACTTTTGCGATGAAAGTACGCAAAATATATGAGGGGGAAGCTGGGTCATGTGGGGTGGGGGGGGGACGATACTCAGTAAGCCAAAGAAGAAGAATGGTCAACAGTAGCACTGTGATCTTCAAGAATTATATTGTGTAGCATGACCTTGAAATTAGGTCAAGGTCACGTAGATATAGTCAAAACTATCCAGTGTTGTCTGTTATGTAAGTCAAAAAAGGGTGAAATGTATACAATAAATCATTATTTCAACGATCAGCTTGAGGATAATTTACAATTTATCTCAACAATGACGCCAACGTCAACGTATGTTTAACGTACTTTACATAGACACAAACACTTGAAAATTCATTTGTCATGCAAGTAACGTGTCATAGTCATAAATGCAAAGCATAAGTCAGTGATCCGTATAACTTTTTAATCATGGGGAAAATTCACGCCTTAAGCATAGAAGTCCTTTGTCAATGTACAAGGTTCTCTCTAATATGGCGATACATGTGATGTAACAAGAAGTACCAACAAGAGCTGTCATCTGACAGCATAGCTCGCCTGAATAGGTGCTTGCCCATCACACAGTCACTATGGTGGTGTGGACTGCTATGCATAAAACTTCAGGCAAGCATGTCTATAATGACAACACATTTATAAACAAAAACTATCTCAGAAATGTCTTAAAATGAAATTAAAATAAGAAAAAAATTACATGAAATTTCAAAGTTCATGAGCTTGAGGTCAAAGAACTAAGGGGGTAGGGGGAGGGGTGGGGGGAGGGGGAGGCTGAGATGTATCAAACCTTGAACCATTATCTAACATCAGTCCAAGTACATGTTTAAGTATCAACTGAGTCCATTGTGGCACTGTGAAATTATGTCTTCATAGATATAAAACTTTAACCAAAATTCAAAGTCAATAACCTTGACTTCAAGGTCATCCAGTGGGGTAAGTATATAGTGTTTTGTAAAAACTCAAAAAAGTGTCTAACATCAGTTCAAGTGTAAACTAAATCTCTGTCAAGCATTATGGATCAGTATGCAATTAGAACACTTTAATAAAGCCCAAATTTCCTAAGTCCCTGACCTTGACATCAAGGTCACTGAGTGGGGTTGGGGTAGTACTATGTAAAAGTTTATACTAATATATAACTACAGTGCAAATATAAAAAGAATTAATCTATGGGTTCAGGAGATATGTGTCTTTAAAATACTTTAACCAAAACATCCAATCAATAAAAGGACAATTTTCTAAGTCCATGACCTTGACATCAAGGTCACTGAGGGGGTGGGGGTAGTACCCTGGAAAACTTTGGACCAATATCTAACTACAGTGCAAGTATCAAAGGAATCCATAGATGGGTTAAGGAGATATTGGGCTTTCTAAAACTTTAACCAAAACATCCAGTTCAAAAACTCCCAATTTTCAAAGTCCATGACCTTGGCATCAAGGTCACGGAGTGGGGTGGGGGTGGTACCATGTTAAACTTTGGACCAATATCTAACTACAGTGCAAGTATCAAAAGAATCCATCCATGGGTTAAGGAGATATAGGTCTTTAAAAAACTTTAACCAAAACATCCAATCCGGACGCCGACGCGGACGTGGACGCGGACGCTGACGCTGACGCCGACGCCAGGGTGACAACAATAGCTCTTCCTGAACTTTCGTTCAGGCGAGCTAAAAATGCGGCTAAAACAAATTCTGTACGGCATGGTAGTGATTGTGGTTTCTTAAAGCCCTACTAGTTTGCAAGTATATGAGCTGCAACACGAGAAAACCAACAAAGTGGCATGTGCGCCCAGCGAAGACTCAGACCAGCCTGGGCATTCGCCCAGTCCGATCAGAATCTTCGTTTTGCGCTCAGATAGGCTAGATAATAGTCTAAGCTAGCTCCATGCGGACAACGAAGACTGATCAGACTGGCCGGATGCCCAGGCTGATCTTAGTCTTTGCTAGACGCACAAGCCACTTTGTTGGTTTTGTCGTGTCGCGGCTCACATGGTCTATCTCCAGCATGAATATAGGTAATTTCCTTCAACTGAAAAGAACCTTTGCCAGACTGAGCACAAAAGATGCGTTTTTCAGTAATTAGGGTCTGTTTCGCTAAATCTGAAATATCTGAAAGAAAATATGATGGTTAAGTTTCAGCTTTCAACGACCATCCCTCTCCAAGCCACACTAAATGACGTAATCAGGGAGACAAAACAGTCACAGACATCAGGGGCCGTATTTATAAAGCCACTTAAGTCGTTGCTATGCTGTTGTTAAGGCTAAATATCTATTAGGGAGATTCCCTATAACTATGAAATTTGCTCTGGAGGAACAGTCTTTGTAAGACTGTTCCTCCAGAGCAAATTTCATAGTTGTAGGGAATCTCCTTCAAAGAAATTTAGCCTTAGCAACAGCATAGCAAGTCGTTTTATGAATACGGCCCCAGGTTTACGATGCCTTCGAATTAACTCCCAAGCATCTACCATAGACCTGAATAGCTCGAGAATGACGGCAGGGAAGGGCACCAGGAAGGAGTTGTCCGATGCAGATGTAACCGGCAACAAGCAATAAAAATAACCCAAAAGACTGACAGCAAAGTAGCTTCCTCGGGAGCAATTGTTCACACCACTGTTTAGAGGGTCAATGTCTGTTTATCTACATATTTGGGATTTTTTCTATTTTGCTATATGAGTTTAGACAGTCAGATTGACGCTTTTATCCACTTTTACTAATAAAGTGAGCCGCGACACGAGAAAACAAACAAAGTGGTTGTGTGCCCAGCGCAGACTCAGATCAGCCTGGGCATCCACCTAGTCGGCTCAGCCTCTTTGCAAAGCGCTTAAAGGGTAGCTTATGGTCTAAGCAACCTCCATGCGGAGAGCGAAGACTTTGATCAGGCTGGGCGGATGCCCAGGCTGATCCGAGTCTGCGCTGGACGCACAACCACTTTGTTGGTTTTATCGTGTCACGGCTATTTAGAATCCTCCTAAAATACCAGAAGTATATGAAAATTTTCTTTGGAATGAATTGGTATGTGTTTATAATGCCTTTGTGTCAAAGTGCTAGTGATGAACGCTACTGAAGGTAATGTTAGCAGGAGCAAGCATCTATCCTCAAGCCAATGTTATCGCCTAATCAGTCAAACCCTACACGAAACTTTCATGCAACTGCAAGTTTCTAAAGTTGCCTAAAGTAAAAAATATACTTGTTTATGGCCTCTTTGTGTGTAAGTTGATTGCCGCAAAGATAACAGCAAGAGATTTCGCTTATGGATGTAGATATAAATGCTTTTTCAAATTCCGTTTGTCAATGTATTGTTTACCACACACATCACAAGCATATGGTTTCTCTCCAGTATGAACTAACATATGCCCTTTTAAGTAACGTTTTTCACTAAATTGTTTGCCACAGACATCACAAACATGTGGTTTCTCCCCAGTATGAATTAACTTGTGGTTGGTTAGGTTTCCTTTTTGTGTGAACTGTTTACCACAAACATCACAAGCATGCGGCTTCTCTCCAGTATGAATACACACATGTTTATTAAAGTCCTCTTTGTATGTGAATTGTACATTACATACGTCGCAACTGTAAGGTTTCTCTCCAGTATGAATTACCATGTGTCTGTTTAAGTTTTCTTTGAGTGCAAATCGTTTATCACAAATGCCGCACTCATGCTGTTTCCCTCCAGTATGTATTAATGTGTGCCTGTTTAAGGTCATTTTGTGAGTGAATTGTTTACTACAAACGTCACAAGCATAAGGTTTCTCCCCAGTGTGAATTAACATGTGTGCCTTTAAGGGCCATTTACGTGCAAATTGTTTACTACAAACACCACAAGAGTAAGGTGTCTCTCCAGTATGAGTAAACATGTGAGTTTTCAAGTGTCCTTTGTTAGGGCACTGTTTTCCGCAAACATCACAAACATGAGATTTCTCTGCAGCATGAACCAACAAGTGAGTGCTTAAGTCCCATTTGTTCATGAACTGTTTACTACACCAACCACAAGTATAAAGGGATTTTCCAGACTGAGTATGAATTTTCATGTGTGCCTTCAAGTATTGACAATTAGTGAACTGATTTCCACAAACACCACAGACATAAGGTTTCTCTTCACTATCAGTTAACGTGTGTATGTTACATTTCTGTTTACCACAAACATGTTGTTCTTCTCCAGTGTATATTAAAGCGTGCAAATCTAAGTTTTCTTTGCGACTGAACAGTGTTCCACAAGAACTACTTGCACGCGGTTTGTCTCCAGTACTGTACGTGTGGTCCTTCATCATTCCTGCTCTTGCAAGTTGCTGTACACTAACATAACAAAAAGGAACTTTCTTGCCAGAGGGACCCAATACATATAGTTTGTCTCTAGTAAAACTGTACGTGTGGTCCTCCATCATTCCTGCTCTTGTAAGTTGCTCTAGACTAGCATAACCAGGGACTTTCTTGCCCGAGGGACCAACTACGTATAGTTTGTCTCCAGCAAAACTATATGTGTGGTCTTCCATCATTTCTGCTTTTTCGTACGTTGCACACCACTAACATCACTAACAGGAACTTTCTTGCAAGAGGAACTTACTCTGTATAGCTTGTCTCAAGCAAAACTGCACGTGTATCCTTCATAATTTCTTCATCACGAACATAACACACAGAACAGAAACTTTTGTTTTGGCCAGGGAGACTAACTCTGTATAGTTTTTCTTCAGCAAAACTGAACGTGTGGTCCTTCATCATTTCTGATTTTTTGTAAGTTGCTCACCACTAACAATACAAAAGGAACTTTCTTGCTAGAGGAACTAACTCTGTATAGTTTGTCTCTAGTAAAACTATACGTGTGGTCCTTCATTATTTCTGTTTCATCACTAACATAACACACAGGAACTTATTTGCCAGAGGGACTAACTCTGTATAGTTTGTCTCCAGCAAAACTGTACGACGTGTGGTCCTTCATTATTTCTCCTTATTTCTGCTTATTTCTAAGTTTCTCTCAAGTAACATAAAAACCAGGAACTTTCTTGCCAGTGGGACTATCTACGTTTGTTTTGGGTTTCATTTTGGAGGGAGACTACTCCATCAGAGAGTTATTTGTTTCACTGGTATTTCTGTCTGTCTCCTGAAGAGGTGGCGGGAAGCTATTTTTGAAAATCTGATGGCAAAACCTCGTTGTCCAGAAAAAATCCTTTACAATAAAAAGGAGGAAAAAGTGTAGAAATGTAACCAGGAATCATAATCCAAATGAGTCGTGACATGACAAAACAACAAAGTGACATGTGCGCCCAGCTGAGCCTCAGATCAGTCTTAGCCCAGTAGGGTCAGAATCTTTGCTGTCGGCATGGAGGTAGCTTAGACCCTTAGCTCCCCTTTAAGCGCAAAGAAAAGACTCTGATCAGTCTGGGCATCCGCCAAGGCTTATTTGAGTATTCGCTGGGTGCATGGCCACTTTGTTGATTTGGTCGTGTTGCAGCTCAAATACAGAAGCTCTCTGTACAATTTGCCGTAACCAGAAAATTCCTTTCTGTCTATGCTGAATATGCTTGTTTTATTACCCAGTTTCTGAATCAAGTGGACTGAACGTTCTATATACAAATATCTGCAGTAGCGACGGACATATACTTTGGTTTTCCTCACAACTCCCAACCATCCAAATATTGAACTTGATCCACCGAGTTATGAATGTAAATTGCCATGACCTCGAGTTTTTGTCCTGTATTCCCTGGAAAGAAAGCAAAAACTTGTTGTGACTATGTACTCTTTCAAAACATTATAAAGTTTAATTCAACAAAGTTGGAATACAATTGTGTTCATTTTACAGACCTATAAAGTGCTTAGTCATTATTTAACCAGTATGTTCAATCACTGCTGACATGACCATAACCGTTAGAACAGAAGGCCCTAAACAAAGAGTGTAGACCCAGAACAGACTGCACAGTTTGCCTTCCCCGTCTGCAAGGTTTCAAGGGCGAGGGATGGTCGACCACAAAACCGGTTAAGCCCCCCAAGTAATTTCATCACTGGCCGTCCCAAGGTTGCTATGTCTGTTATTGATAAATTGTTTGAGGCGTTCAGGCTAGCCTGTTGACCACCTACATGGGAAATGGCTGTTCACATGGCTGCCGCTGGTGTTGTCTTTCGTAGTGACTAATTTTTTGTTGTCTCTTTCCCACATGGTATCTTGGGTTGGATCTGGAATTGAGTTGTGTCAGTTCCTGAGACTTTTCCTCCTTATTTTTTTCAACAAATCTCCAGAAACTATTTTATGGCCCAAAGCCCTGATATAACAGATTCTGTCAGTGTCTTTGTAAAAATGTATTAATGGTTGCAGGATTTAATCATAAACCACAAGCGAATGCGCATACAGCCCTATTCGATTCATATGATTCAGCTGTGATACGAAGCATGGCTCATTTGTGTACAGGATTCAAGAGTCAACTGGCACATATCAACTCTTACATCTGCCAATCTGCTTTTTCTACTCCATATGTAATGGCTAGTTTTTCCTGAATTTTAAGTTGTATTGATATTGTACACAGACGCCTGACACTCGTTGCTGGCGCTATTTATGCCGCTCGAAGGCGGTCAAGGGGCTTACTGGCTTGGTACCTGTCGTGTGTATCGACAAACTTTACAGGTAAATATAACTTTCCTCATGTATACCCCGGCGAGTGCCACCGCCTTTGGACTCTAAAATCCCCGTTTTATTGTACTTGAATGCTAACATTATCCTTGTCATGAGACATAATAATTGCAAAGTATCTTTTCTATCTGTCATTGTCAAAATATCATCAGACTTTGTTCATTATCGTGTAAGGGCAGATAATCTAGAGTTACAGGAGGGTCCTATGGCAATAACAGATCAAGTGAGATCATGTGCTTTTACTACTTAAGACGAAGTGCAACCGTCGCTGGAGAAGAGCCCAGCTATTTTTACAACCCGATTATTTCAAAGCCAGATAATCATGATATTCTAGCGATTTTGTCACCCTTCATGTTGTTATTGGTAGATACTTTGAAGATTGTAATATACTGGTAAAAATATTTGCTTCTTTACAAATGAGAATAATGGATTAGAAGTAGGATGGATGGATGGCTTGCGATTTTACATCCTTTTAAGCAGTAATTCATAAATCAGGACGATGGGAGGGCGATAATGAAAAGCTGTGCGCAATTTAAATTCATGTTTTTAAGGTTGAAACGGTTTCCGCCTCCACCGAGAATGGAACCCGAAATCCCTATACAGATAAGCATACCAGCGATTAATCCACTGAGTACCGAGGCTCCCAAAAGTGATTGACGACTTGCGATTTTACGTCCCTTTTAACATGTTTTGCCAATCATTTCAGGAATATGGGAAAGAGATAATGAAAGGCTCAGTGCAACGTAAGTAAGGAGTGATCCGTTACTGTCGATGATCCGTTAATGTCGATGATCCGATACCGTCAAGTCAACCGTACTCGGTGCCGGTAACTGCTTAGATGCCAGTATAGCAAGCGGTGTCTTTCACGGGCACCTGATAATAGGCTGATTTCAATATGCAAATGATCTACATGTCTTCTTGAAACAAAACACGTGGAGTAAAAAGCACTACTGTAATGAAACAACGTAGTTTATATAGTGTAATCAGAACAAAAATGAAGCTTTGCCTACCTTTCAATATTTCTATATGATTTGGATCACTATCGTTTTAAGGGTTAAACTCAACTCTTGTTGAATCAACATTATGTATAGCAGTAACTGCAATTGTGCTTCCTTACGCGTTCCATGTTGCAGAGTTTTTGTACAACTTAGTGTATCATAGCGGTAACATCATGAGTCTCCCCACCTTAAACACCCCCATCACCCGCGTAACAACAATGGCACCAGAGTTAACACAAAATTCAATGACTTGAGAATGAATATTTGTTTAAGAAAATCTGAAATTCCTGTTGAAAGAATTTCAGTTTATAATGTCTTTGCAAAATTGGAGAAGCATGGCAAATACTGTTTGCCGTGCTCTGAAACCAATGACGTCATAGATTTGTTGCCATAGCAACAAGGACATTATATTGCTGCCAGAGTGACGTCATCGAGATGTCATTCTACCACTGTACCAAGTGCAACAGTTGATAATTTAGTAGTTGCTATGGTAACATATCTATGACGTCACTGGTACTGGAGCATGACAAACAGTGTATGCTATGCTCCTCTTGAATAATAGCCTACGTGAGATGCTACCTGTAGGCTGGAATTCATATCATGGAAAAGTGTAATTTTCTCAAACCTATAAGTTGTTCTTAAATAATTTGATTCTCTGTTAGTTGGGTTAAAACAGAATTTAGTAACGACAGCACCTGCCGTTAGGACACTCACCAAAAGCATTTGATTGCTTTTATATTGTCTGCATGAAAATGCACATACACTTTCTGAACACTTTTCAGCATATATGAAACAGACACAAAGACTCCCGCGACCATTTTCTAACTATATGTAGATCCCAACTTTGTATGTAAAAACATACTGTTGTTGAAACTGACACTAAAACCAGGTCATATAATCAGTTTCCCCTTTACTGGTAATTGTGATTCATATAAAATTTATCAGCTGATCTCTATTGTTCCTTATGTATGCCACACTATAATATTAAATGTAGGACTATGAAAATGAAACCATGATTAAACTTTACCTCTAATACTGCAATTGCACTATCCTTCGATCTAACGCACAATGGTGAGTGGCAGGTTAAGGAGGTAAAGTTTAATCACTTAATCTCTAATACTGCAATTACACTATCCTTCGACCTAACAGACAGTGGTGAGTGGTAGGTTAAGGAGGTAAAGTTTAATCACTGATTTGTATTTACTGAGTCATTTTCGAGAATGTTTTAACTGTGTTATTCTGATATTAATCTACTCATTATCATTTTCCCCGTTACAAAGTAACGAAGTTTGCATAGCTTTACAAACCAGGAGGGTATTCGTTCTGTCGCTCACCGTGGCTGATTCCATTCAGCAATTGGGATCAAATCCATTATGATTGGTTCCCCTGCCTAAAGATGCTAAATAAGATATTTTGTAATAATCAGCCCCATAGCTTTCGAAGAGACGTTGTTTGAAATGGCAATTATAAGTCAATAGCAGCTGGAACTCCTATAGACAGGCTTGGTGTTAATGACAGACTCGGTGCTAAAGACTGCCCGGCGTTAAAGACAGATTCGGTGTTTCAGACAAACTCGGTGTTACAGACAGACTCGGTGTTAAAGACATATTTGGTGTTTCAGACAGACTAGGTGTTAGACTCGGTGTTAAAGACAGACTCGGTGTTTAAGACAGACTCGGTGTTACAGACAGACTCGGTGTTAATGACAGACTCAGTGTTACAGACAGGCTCGGTGTTACAGACAGACTCGGTGTTAAAGACAGACTCGGTGTTAAATACAGACTCGGTGTTAAAGACAGACTGGGTGTTAAAGACAGACTCGGTGGACTCGGTGTTAAAGACAGACTCGGTGTTAAAGACAGACTCGGTGTTAAAGACAGACTCGGTGTTAAAGACAGTCTCGGTGTTAAAGACAGACTCGGTGTTAAAGACATACTCGGTGTTAAAGACAGACTCAGTGTAAAAGACAGACTCAATGTTACAGACAGACTCGGTGTTACAGACAGACTCAGTGCCAGGAGGTGCGAGTTGTAGATTCGATCCCTTGGGTCTCATTTGGTAACCTTCGCTGTGAGAGCTGGACAAAAATGAGAAAGGGGCCAACCATGCCACATTTTCTTTGTTAAACATAGTTTGTTCAAGCTCTTATTTGCTTTTGATCTAAGCACTCTGTCTTCATCTCCATAGCCATTTTTTTCTATACTGTCCAGCAAAATTTCTGTTTACACCGACACATTTTTTATGCCAAATAAACTTTACCATATATAATTAGCCAAGAAAATGTTGCATATATTTCCATTCACATGCAAATATTTTTCTGAATTAATTCCATTTTGTCAAACAACCTTAGATCGGGTGAACGATGCTTTTAATTGCCGGGCCGGGTAGCGCAATCGGTAGGGCACCTGACTCGTAAGTCAGAGGTCCTGGGTTCGAATCCCGGTCTGGCCACATACTTTCGTTTCTCCTTCCGCTGATTCAAGAAGGGCAGTTGTCAGTTACTGGCGAAAGTATGTGCACTTAGTACTGGTTAACCGCTTAGGAGGTCTAAGCCTGCCCAGGAATAGTGTGGTTAGGTTAACTGACCGTCCCGACATGACCTTAGTTGTTTACCGTGGACGTTAAGCATCAAATCAACCAACCAACCAACGATGCTTTTACAAAGGCATGCTAAAATCACCAGGTAAAAATCGCAATCACGTTGCCTTAGAACGCGGTAAAGTTGCAGTTGTAGTTATTTTATACTCGGACAGAAACGAGAGTTATAATATCCAATATATATCGGGGAAGAATCGAAAAGGACAAATGTAAGAACTTCCGTCATTCATTTTATAACTTTTAAAACGTTTTATCGTGTTTTATTTTTCGTCTGGGAAGCTATGCGACATCTAAAATAACGTGGTTTATTTTGTACCACTTCAGAAACTGAGGGTGAGGTTGGGCCCGTAAAATCGATTTAAGCCCCCCAGTAATTCATTACTGACCGTTCCAAGGCGGTAGTTCTGTTGTGGTTCTCTGTTGCCTGTTTTTGGTGTCAGAGTTTCTGTGATGTTTTACCTTATGTATGTTCTTATTATTTTTGGTTCGGTTTGGGTTGCTGAGTGGCCACCTTTTGGGAACAAGCTGCTCACTCGGTTGGCCATATGTTCTCTGTATCTTGATTATTTGTAATCTTAGTTGTTTCCAACTATGGTTTGAGGGCTGGATTTGGATTTGGATTGTTTCAGTTCCTGGTCTTTGCATACTTTTTACTTCTATCTTGGCGGCTAGATTTGTAACAGGCAATAATTTACATGTCTATCAAAAAGTATGTGACACGCATCCTGGAGAAATTTGAGAATCACTGAAAAAGAGAAGATAAGATAGCAGACTTATACTGCTTTACACAGGTCTGAAGGTACAGCCAATTTGTCCACAAATGACATTGGGCCACCAAGCAGGTATACCAGGCAGCATAATTTTCCTGGCGTTTCAATCAGATCAGGGTCAAGCTTGAATTGATCTACAGTAGATCAACTGGTCTACTTCTGATCAGTTGATCAACCAAAATGCACTGAAATACGTGCTTTAAGCTCTTTGCATGCCCATCACTGAAAATTGCAAAATTATTTTATAGCTGAGTTTTTACTTTAGTTTATAGCATTTTATAAGTGTAATACCGGGCCCGATAGCTCAGTGGTAGAGCGTCCGCTTCGGGACCAGGAGGTCGTGGGTTCGAATCCCGGCCGCGCCATACCAAAGGCGTTATAAATGGTACTAGGAGCTCCCTTGGCTGACGCTCGCCTATAAAGGGTAGTCCTAGGAAGATAAAGTTAAGTCATCGGGTAAGTATAAATTGTTACTGGATACCTTGTTTGTCGCAATAAAAGCTCTACAGAGCTTATGTTGTCTGTTTCTAATATGCGACGTTAAATAAAGCTTCTTTATCTTTCTTATCTTTAATAAAGCTTCTTGTAATAAGATAAAACTTTCGTCAGGACAGTTTTAGCAAAAATGCATTTTTCGATTAATTTACCTGCTAACTTCAGAAATAAGTTGGATTTTTCTGATTTTTTTGTTATGCTAGGTTTTTCAATTGATTTGTTAAAGCCAAATCAATTTAGTCATTTTGTCATTTTGGTACTAAAAAGCAATATTCGAAATTAGTTAAAAATGAAATTCCTGATTATATCAATGCATAATGAATTTATATCACCATGTTTTGTTATCGCATCTTATCACCATAAATTCAAAGAAATATGGGAAAATTGGTATTATGCATGGATCAGCAATATGCATAGAGAATAAGAGACAAAAAATAAACTTACTTCTGACAAAAATAAATCCAAATTGAGTATTTCCTGTCCATACTTTTTGAGACTTTAACTAAGATATTTTGGCCCAAACCTGGGTAGATAATGTATGAACCCACAATTTTATAAATGCTATATCATTTTGTAATAAAACAGGCTAGATTTTAAAACTTCTTTTAAATGCAATGTCAAGTGAGAATGTGGACCATATTTTCAAATGCTAAATGCTAAAAACAGAGTTTTAGGAAAATAAATAGCTTAAATCGTTCCTTATTGGTACCAAAATGACAGCTTTACCGTTGTATTCACCAAATCTTTTAAAAAATCTAACATATCAAACATTTTTTTAAAAATCAAGTAATATCTAGAATTAGCAGACAATTGATAAAAAAAAAACTTTTTTGCAAAAAAATCCCTGACAAAACTTTTATTTGATTACATTTATAAATTTCTCTCATTAAAAATTAACAATTCAGCCATAGAATAATTTTGCAATTTTGAATGATGGGCATACATAGAGCTCAAAATAAATATTTCGATGCATTTTGGTAGATCGATTAATCTAAAGTTGATCAATTGATCTACTGTAGATAAATTCAAGCTTGTCCCAACCTATCAGTATATACATGATATACAGCAATCACCTATCAAACGAACTTACGGTACTGCCTCATGAGGAGAATGAGCCACCCTAAATGGTTTTCTTTCGAGACTTTTCAAAAATCTTAATAGCCACTAGATACGAATTCAGCCATCAAGGTTTTACTTTATAGCTTTAGTAAAAAGCTTAGGTTAAACAGATTGCATTCTTCCCCACTTTAAAGGGCTGACCTCTCTCCAACCCAGTGATAAAAAATACAATGAAGCTATGTCTAAACAGGTCAGTTTATTATCTGCAACTAGAAGCAAAAGCCTTAGATCGTAGAATGGGGCGATTACTCGACGGAGAGGCTTGCTTCAGACTTAATGACGGCTCCCTTCACATGTATTATAGAAGGAAACTGTTAGGGAAGTCTGGCACCTGACCATCAGTGGCTGTGGTCGCGTCCATCATGGTCCAGCTACTGGAATTCATTTTACCAGGCTTTGGACTGCTGAAAATCTTCAGCTTTGGAGCCCAGCTGGTAGCCCAGTGGGTTAAGCGCTAGCCTTCTATTCAAGTAGTCAGAGTTTAGTTTTTACTATAGGCGGGAAGCTGTTCAAATGTAAACAGAGTTTAAGGTACACAGGTTTTCATTATCGTCCTCCAGTCGGTCTAATTGACTAAAATACTGTTGAAACAGACGTGAAATGCATTTCATCTGTCCATCGTAAGCTGTGCTTCATCATAGTTTTTTTTTGATGGTTTTACCTTTTTCTGTAATGTTTGTGATCAACTGATAAGTAAGGAGGCATCATATAAGAGAGATCACCATTTTGTTTATTGAGCTGCATAATGATAGAGTTTGAGTTCATGCGCATAAATTTAGTAAAAGCCCCTAACAGCTTATCATGGTTATACCGTACTGTCCTTTCGAAGGGGGGGACTTCTGAGGTAGATTCTGGTTGTATTCTTTGCCCTGTGGTGGCATGTATAAATTTCAGTGTTTATCAGTGCATGTGATGGGTTTAGCGCCCTCGTTGTTTAGTTGTTTAAATATGTATGCAACCAGTTGAACTCTGCGGTTCTACTGTTCATTGTTTAAAATAATAATATGTATTTTGGCGTTTTTTTTTCTAGGAATTCGCTGAGGAAGATGTTCTAAAGTTTCGACAGTTGCACAGAGGAAATTAATTTTGAAACGACACTTAGATGTTCTTTTTGGAGAGACACTGCACACTTGTTATGTTCATGGTGACTGCACAGGCAGGAAAGTTTATCAAATTGGCAGAACTTTTGATCATGTTGTTTGTGACATGTGTTGATCGATTTAAAGAGACGAGATTCTCAAAACAAGACATACTAATGCTACTGGTGAGAAAAACATGGTTGTTATGTGTGTGGTAAGACATTTACAAAGGCAGAAAAATAAACAAACACGCTCTTATTCTATCTAATATGCATTTGAGCCGCGACGCGAGAAAACCAACAATGTGGTCGTGCGTCCAGCGCAGACTCAGATCAGCCTGTGCATCCGCCCAGTCTGATCAGAGTCTTCGCTGTCCGCAAGGAGGTAGCTCAGACCCTTAGCTACCCTTTGAGCACTTAACGAAGAGTCTAGTCAAACTGAGCAAATAGCTAGGCTGATCTGAGTCTGCGCTGGGCGCACGACCACATTGTTGGTTTTGTCGTGTCGCGGCTCATTTGATGTTCGCACAGCAGTACACCTTAAGAGTCTGAGACACATGTGTAACCAAGGGCGTGGCTACCATTACGCAAATACGCAGGTGCGTATTGAAATTTTGTCAAATTGACAAAATTTCAACACACACCTGCGTATTTTCATGCTGAAACGTTGTTAATTGGACATAATTTAAATACTAACTGCAAACAGACCTCTGTTATTGCCCTCAAAGAGTATAAAACATGATTGTGCGTACTGTGTAAGTGGCCCTAGCTACGCCTCTGGTAATTATACTGCTTTTAAATCACATGCTTGTTTTTGTCTTTGGGTTTAAGTTTCCTGAGACAGAAAAACTGCACAGACCAGTGCATATTCATATTGAAGATTTACAACCACGTTTCTGCGGAAAAGAGAATAGTGAATAAGCATGATAAGAGCGTAAGTTTGTTCATACTGGAGGGACACTATAATTTGTTATGTATGAGGCAAGCAGTTCATAACCTGTTGTTTATTTGAGCCGTGACACGAGAAAACCAACAAAGTGGTTGTGTGCAAAGTGCAGACTCAAATCAGGCCCATGTTGACCGCCGGGACTCTGACCAGACTTGGCGGATGCCTATGCTGATCTGAGTCTGCCCTGGGCGTACAACCACATTATTGGTCCTGTCGTGTCACGGCTCATATGTTTATTTATTCTGGGGAGACCTTCAACTTGTGATGACAGTGGCAAATAATCAACAAAAGCAAACAGCTCGTTGAAGCACATTACTGGCGAGGCATCACACACACTTCACTTTCCTCTAAGAACCCTGTCTATTTATACTTGTAGGACACTTGTTGTCAGCTGCTACACATGCGGGAATCTTGAAGAAGCACATACTTATTCATACTATGGAGAAAGTGCATGCTTGTAATGTCTGTGATAAACAATTTACTCGGGCATATGACTTGCGGAGACACACACTTATTCATACAGGAGTAAAACCGTATGGTTGTGATGGTTGTGGTAAGCAGTTCACACAGGCAGGAGCCTTGAAAAGACACATGCTTGTTCATAATGGAGAGAAACCACATGTTTGTGGTGTCTGCTGCAAACAATTTACATATGCACATACATTGAAGGAGCACATGCTTATTCATACTGGTGAAAAACCACATGTGTGTGGTGTCTGTAGTAAACAATTTACAAGGGTAGGTGACTTAAAGCAGCACATGCTTATTCATTCTGGGGAGAAATCATATGCTTGTAATGTTTGCCATAAGTTGTTTAGACATAAAGGAACTTTAAGGAGACACATGCTTATTCATTCTAGAGAGAAACTGCATGCATGTGAATTCTGTAATAAGCTGTTTACTCATGCACATTATTTGAATACGCACATGATTATTCATACTGGAGGGAAAACGCATGTTTGTGATTTTTGTGGTAAACAATTTACATGGGCAAATAACTTGCGGGCACACAGGCGTTTTCATACAGGAGTGAAACCACATGTCTGTGTTGAATGTGGTAAACAGTTTACACAAGATGGAGACTTGCAGAGACACATGCGTATGCACACTGGAGAGAAACCACATGCATGTTTTATCTGTTGTAAACAGTTTTCAGAGGGACATCATCTGAAGAGGCACATGCTTATTCATACTGGTGAGAAAACACATTCTTGTGATGTCTGTGGTAAGGAATTTGCACGCTCCTACCAGTTGAAGAGACACATGCTTAATCATACTGTTGAGAAACCACAAGTTTGTGATGTATGTGGAAAATTTTTTACACATGCCTGTGAATTGGAAGAACACATGCTTTTTCATACTGGTGAAAAACCACATGTCTGTTATGTCTGTGATCAACTGTTTCTAAAGGAAGACACTTTGAAGAGACACATGCGTATACATACTAGAGAGAAAACTGCATGCTTTTGATGTCTATGGTTAAATATTTTATATAGGCGGGAAACTTGACATATGCTTATTCTTTACCGGAAAGAAACTGCGTGCATTTCATGTTTGTGTTAGACAGTTTACACAGTGAGCTATATACATTGACTTGCGTCTTCACCTTTCGGTTCAAAGAGGTGTGTCGCGCATGCGACTGCAGCGCCTCCTACCGGAGTGCCATTGTTAAAACAGGCTGAAAAAGCTTTAATTTTAATCAACAGTTAACGGCGTGCATCGCCCATTTTATCCGTGTTTTCATAGTGAAATTATTACTCAACGATGAGCTAAACTTGGAATTTAATAATGATGTAATAGAATATAAGTTTTGTGATGTTTTCGCTTGGGTTTGGAGTTAATTTTTAATGGATAAATTGTGAATTTTGGTCGCTCGAAACATAATTGCGACGACGCCGTGAAAACCATCGCTTCTTTTACGATGTACTCCGTCGTTATGGAGGTTTGGGGTAATATTTTAAGCATTAGAAAACGAAACTGGAAGGACCAAAAATATTGTTTGATATCATTTTCATGACAAGTATTTATTATTTTGATGGTCTTATGACAGTTCAGAAATAGGCTTATTCTGTGAGAGTAGTGAAATCCGGCAAATCAGGATTTTCAGTGCCCCAACCATCCGTTTTTGAATCAGCTCCCTAAATAACTGTTTTTGAGCATCGCGCTGATATTTTTCATAAAGTTGAATTCTTACAAACTGTTTGAGTGCTATTTTATGCAATTTCGTTCAGGTTTAATGGGTCTAAATATCCTAAAATAAAACTTGTTTTTCACAGTTTTTGCCATACAACAAATTCAGAGGGTTGTTTAGTTATGCATTGTAGATTTTGCCAGCGACCAAAGTTTCTTATTTCACATCAATAAAAATCAACTCAAAAACAAGCAAAATCATCACAAAACCTATATTTTAAGACAGCATCATAGAATAGAATTTGATTACGTAAATATTCATGAATTGGGCGATTCACGTCGATAACTTTTGATAGAAATTCCAACTTCCTCAGCTTGTTTGAATCTAGGTCAACGACTTACTTCAATTTTCACTGCATGCATATTCCTATGTAAGAGAGAGAGAGCTCATCCAAACGCAAAATAAAAGGAAAAGTTTGCCTGTATCAATGTGTCAATATTGAAAAGCCCGCCAGCCCGTTTTTCTTTTCTTTTTTTTGTTTTGCCTCGTAAACATGGTTAAGTAAAACCACCTTATAAAAACATAGCAAGTTTGGTATCAAAATTTCTGAAACTAACTACACAGTTTAACGCAAACGTTTGTAGGAACACATTATTTATACAGATAAATAAAACAATGACAATATTAAAATAAGTCTAGATGCAAAATAAGCGGTCGATGGAATTATCGATTTTTTTCAGTTACTCACCTGTCCAGCGGCGCGACAAGCGCCATCTGGAAAGAGATGCGAGTCACTCTATTATATAGGTCACTCGTTTACATTAGGAAATGTTTGGCTATTCTCATACCCTTTTTTTAGTTCATTTTGGTGAGTCCCTGTAACTTGTGGTGTAATTGATGAACAATTTACACTAGCAGAAACTTTGAAAAAGCACATACTTATCTATACTGGAGAGTCTTTGGATGCATGTGATATCAGTGGTGACCAGTTAGTTACATAGGTAGGAACCTTCTAGAGGCATATGCAAAGTCATACTGGGGGAACCTTAAGCTAGTCTGTAGTAAAGCATTTAAGGAGGCAAGACATTTTAAGGGACGCATGCTTATTCATACTGGAGAGACGCCATATGCTTGTTATGTCTTTTTATACAGTATAGACAAACAAGAACCTTGATGCAGCGTATGTTTATTCAAACATGCTTGTAGATGGTATTGGAAGACATACATGCTTATTTATGCTTGAGAGACACGGCAGGTGCATTACGTGCGTTGGAAGCAGTTACAGGGAAGCATGAATAAGCCCATGCTTGTTTGAACTAGACAGAAGCCACACGCTTGTGATTTGTGACTAAGAGAATGCCTTAAACGACACATGCTTATACAGACAGGGGATCAGCAGCATGTTTATGATCTCTGTTGAAAACGCTTTCCATAGTGATGGCACCAAAAGAGTAATTATACTTCCTGGTGATGAATGTTATGAACGTTTTCCACAGTGTCGACACCTAAAGAATAATATTCCTTTCTGGGGAATAAAAACACATTTGTGATAAGGATTTCTCTGCTAAAAATTTCACACGTAAAGGAGAAGTTTTATTTCTACTGGGGATAAACGTGTTTATGAAGAGTCCGGTGATAGATGAAGACAACAAGGAAGGTACAACAACAATCAGGCTAACAAATAGTATAGAAAAAAAAAACATGACTTTGGATAACACTTTGAATAGAAAACTTAAGTGTACCTATTATAGACTATCAGATGGCTAATTCTGGTTTGTTTCCAAAGGAGCAGCGTTTACAACGACCGGTGACGATATGCTCTTAACCTAATTTTTATGCTGTACATAAAACAGATTTTACCGACTTGGCTCATTAGGATACCATATCTTCACTTGAGCCGCGACACGACAAAACCAACAATGTGGTTGTGCGCCATGTGTAGACTCTGATCAGCCTGGGCATCCGCCAAGTTTGATCAGACTCTTTGTTATGTGCTTAAAGGGTAGCTAAGGGACTAAGCTACCTCCATGCGGACAGCGAAGACTCTGATCAGACTGGGCGGATGCCCAGGCGGATCTGAGTCTGCGCTGGGTGCACAACCACATTGTTGGTTTTGTCGTGTCGCGGCTCACTTAATAATACGCTGATAATTGTTGATATCAGAGTAATTCTGTTTAATGTTGTATTTTCTAAATACCAGGTCTGATAGAAGGTTTACTGTCGATTTAGGCTTCATAATGTTACGTGTAAACAATATTTTATTCAGAATACTGATACATTCGTAGTATTGAATTTACAAAGACTATTTACATACACAAATAAATATACCAGATATTTGAAAGGGATAGAGAAGTAAGTCAGTGACTTTTTAAATCTGTTTCCCGGGAAATAGATTTAGTATGCTTACCGTAGAATGTTCTTTAATCCTAGGGCCGATAAAGTTCTATTGTCTATCATCTTATTGTATGGCTTATGTGGTAAAAGCTGATTGACAACTACTGGGCCGCGAATTCAAGAACTTACCTTATTCTTTCACCAAGACATCCTGTTTGATGTATTCTTTGCTTCATGGACGCCTGCATAAATGCCCTCTTCCAAACCCCAAACGTCTTGATAGATATAAGATTTAAAAAAACTAGTCGTAAGTGTTTCATGTATACAATGAATAAAAAAATGATGGGCTGTAACTGATACTGTAAATAGTTTAGATTTTGTGGGTTTCGTTATTTAGGATTTTACTGACCTGTGAGCTCGAAAATTCCCCCATTATTTGCTAGCTTAAAGATTGTAATAAGAGAAAACAGCTGACTGAAGACTACTTTGATTTCAAGAGCTTGACAAATACCCATGTACTATAAAAAAGACCATCTGTCCTCCCAAATAAAATATACCGATTTGAAGTTACACAGTCCATCAGTTTTGAAAATAGAAAAATATATATCATTTTGTTAACAAGAGCACATAGAATTAAACTCTTAAAGACTTCCTTAAGAGCAGAGAACACATTCAGAAGAAGAAACATGGACCAGACTACGTAGTTTCGGCCAAATAAGCCTCCTCAGTGACCCTGACAATATCTGGTGACGAACCTAGAGGAAACATACTGTAAATTCTTAATTTTAATAGGCAGTCGATTCAAAGACTGATTACTATCGAAAAGGGTCCAAATAATATAAATTTCAGATTCCTCAGAACATATCCTCTGATCTAAAAGGACGAAAATAAAATATAAAATGAGCCGCGACGCGAGAAAACCAACAATGTGGTTGTGCGCCCAGCGCAGACTCAGATCAGCCTGGGCATCCGCCCAGTCTGATCAGAGTCTTCGCTATCCGCATGGCGGTAGCTTAGACCCTTATCTACCCTTTGAGCACTTAGCAAAAAGTGTGGTCAAACTGGACGGAAATCCATGCTGATCTGAGTCTGCACTGGGCGCACAACCACATTGTTGGTTTTCTCGTGTCGCGGCTCAAATTGAACAGCAAAGAATTAGCAATAGATAATATCATATAATGAATATATATCTGAGCCGTGAGACGACAACACCAATAAAGTGGCATGTGCGCCCAGCGAAGACTCAAATCTGCCTGGGCATCCGTCCAGTCTGATCAGAGTCTTAGCTGTCCACATGAAGCTAGCTAGCATAGACACTTAGCTACCCTTTAAGTGCTTAGCGAAGACTCTCGTCATACTCGGTCGCTACCCAGGCTGATCTGAGTCTTCATTACTAGCACATACCACTTTGTTTGTTTTCTCGTGTCTCGGCGTCACCCCACAAAAGTAAGGTTGTCAATGAGCTGTTGGAAGGATATGGCTGCTGGCTGGGAAGTGATTGATCACCCCCCGCCCCCGTATTCTCCAGATCTTTTTTCTCTCTCTCTCCTCCTCCTCTGCCCCCCCCCCCCCTCCCCCAACCCCTTCCCCCAACCCCCTCCTCCCTTGGCTTGATCTGTTCCCAAAGTTGAAACCCCTACGAGGAATTCGTTTTGCTAGTTTAGATGGATGAGTTAAAAAGTCCCGTGAACGGGGAGGTCCGACGAATCAACTTCAGTTGCCTATCAACCGGTATCCAGGCGTTGCCGAGGAGATGAAATTCGATGATTCGGTCCAGGGGGGATTACTTGGAGGAATTATAAACAAGTAAGTCGTCTGTTAAACTTATATAAAAAGGTTATGAAGTAGGTACAGTTACTTTCGACTGACCCTCGTATATTAAGTATAGTACCATGAAAACGAATCAGTGATTAAACTTTGCTTCCAATCCTGCAGTTCCCCTAGCCTTCTACCTAACATACAATGGGGAGTGACAGGTTAACTCTTTCAGTACCAAAAAGCAGACGACAAAATTTACGTCTGCAAAATTAAAAAAATGCTTTGTCCAAGACTTTTTATATTGAGAATTCAAAGACTAGAGGGCAAACAGTGTAGATCTAGATGAGGCGGCTCATTATGAGCCACCTCATCAGGATCTACGCTGTTTGCAAATTTTGCTAATTGCGTCACTGGGGCTTCAAGAGTTAAGGATGTAAAGTTTAATAAGTTTGATTTGATATACTGTGTCATTCCCGAGAATGTTTTAACTGTCATACTGTTATTAACCTTCTCATCTTTTTCCCCACTAAAAAAGTAGCGAAGTTTGGATAGCTTTATAAACCTGGCCCCGAGGTTATAAAACTTTTTTCATGCTCAACTCAGCTGAGCATGAAATTTTCTCTGCTGATAAATATGAAAATGCCAACTAATGTTGGCATTTTCATATTCAAAAGCAGAGAAAATTTCATACTCAGCTAAACTGAGCAAGAAAACAACTGCGCTTATGAGTAATTTGCTATTTATTAGCAGCTAAAATTTCATGCTCAGCTGAGTTGAGCATGGAAAAAGTTTTATAACCTCGGGGCCAGGAGAGTATTCGTTCTGTCGCTCACCTGATTCCATTCAGCAATTGGGATAAAAGACATTATGACTGGTTCCCTGACTATAGCTACTATATAAGATTTTGTAATAATCAGCCTCATAGCTTTAGAGAAGATGTCATTCTAAGGTGGCAGTTATAAGTCAGTTGCAACTGGAAATACTATAGACAGGCTCGGTGTTTAAGACAGACTCGGTGCCAGGAGGTGCGAGTTGTGGTTCCCCTGTCTGTAGACCCTTGAGCCTCATGGTAAACTTCGCTGTGAGAGCTGGACAAAAAAAGAGAATGGGGCCAACCAGGCCACAATTTCTTTATTAAACATACTTTGTTCGAAGTTTTATTTGCTTTTGATCTTTAAGTGTTCTGTCTTCATCTCCATAGCCATTTTTTCTATACTGTACAACTAAATATCTTTTCACACCGACACATTTTTTATCTCAAATAAATTTTAGCCAAGAAATTTTGCAGATATTCTAATTCACATTGACATAGTTTTCTTAACCAAATCCACTTTGTCAAACAACCTTAGATCGTGTGAACGATGCTTTCACGAATCCATGCTTAACATAACGCATCACCAGGTAAAAATCACAATCACGTTGCTTTAAAACACGGTAAAGTTGCAGTTGTAGTTATTTTATTCTCGGTTAGAAACGAGAGTTATACAGTACTGTAGTATCAAATAATTTATCGGGGAAGAGTGGAGAAAGATAAATGTAAGAATTTTATTTTTTTGAGTTCCGTGAATCATTTGATAACTTTTTTAGAAGGTTCTATCGTATTATTTTTCGTATAGGAAGTTATGGGACATCTAAAATAACAATGTTTCGATCTACAGGTGTCGTCACAAAGAGAAGTTGCCGTTTGAAACATCAATATATTTACACAAATTTTGTAAATATTTTTATAACAAAGCCACGGCAATAATCACAATATTTTTTCACCAGGTATATGCAATTTAATTAAGGCAATAAACAAGCATAACAAGAAATTCGATTATTTTGCTATTTTCTTGTACGAACATTTTCTTCTACCAAAACGAAACCAACATCTTCCAATTTTCGATGACGTTAACAACCCTACTGGCTACGTGGAAACGCGTGTAGCACGGGCAAGTGTACTCGTCAGTCCTATAGCACGGAGCCACAAGGCGTAGCACGGCGATTGTTTACCGAGGGTAGGTCACTTTAGATGACAAAGACAAAAAGGAAAGAGGTAGGTTGACATGCTGTTTTACTTAACTTGGCTTGTTATACCTTGGTGAGTATATACACCAAACTTTGAAATCCGAATTTATGCTCATACTGTATTCTGGAGCTGTTGAAGTCGTAAATACGTTTAAAATTTACCACATTATACCTTCGATGTTTATTCTCACTATAGGTCATTAAAATCTTGATATAAATACATAAATCAATACAAATATGTTTTAGGCATTTGTCAATGAAAGTTTCATCAAGATTTTTTATGATGCCACCTTGAAATGGATTATTGCAAGACACCACCCATTTTCAAAGTCACGGTGTAATAACGGATACCTTTCTGTGATGGTTACGGCTTTACCCGGAGCAGGCATCGGTATAACTCGGGTAACGCAAAAACAATTTCTTTCCTTTACGGTCTTTTTGTCCCATCTGGAGCAGAATAGAATCCTGCTTTAGACTAGTAGTAGACAATGAAAGATTTCTTAGACAAACACTGCTGATATAGGCCAGGCACATAGTCTTTACCTCCAGTATTACGAATATGAAGGTATTGAAAAAGAAAAAAAAATGAACCTCATTTGTTGAAATATACATCGACACATGCATTTGCACAAGGCAGGCAGAGTAGCTGAACGTTCAAGGCCACCAAATTAGCCAAGAGTAATGTGGTCTCACCTATTGAGATGGGCATCACACTACGTAAGCAGCGAACAAAACTGCGAGAATGCACAGGCCGATTTGCGTCTTTGGTATTCTCGAATGGCATAGACAGGCTTTGTTGAAAGATTCAGACTAGCATGCGCAACTAAAATGTGTCTGTAAATGTACCGTAGATTCTTCTTCTTCAGATGCAGGCAATAAAGACTGATCGTAATACGAGTTGCAACATAGAGAAAGGATGCTCAATGTACAGGCAAACAGCAAAGACTAAAACCAGCCTGCGCATCCACACAGTTTGGTCCAGCCCTTTGCTGTTTGCATACAGCATGTATGAACTCTGTGGAGTCCGCATTTTAAAATACAGTCTACCTAGATCTTACACCGTGGTAATACCAATTTCTCAATCTGTGCTGTTGACCAAGCCATTCATTTACCCCACATGAAAAAATGGCTGTGGACCGAGGCAATTACAGCAGTATCAGCTCGGTCGACAGCTATTAACAAAAGTAACATTTACCGTCAACGGTAATGCTGTCGACTGACTTCTCGGTCGACAGCCATTTTTATAGTACCGTCTACGGTCGACAGTGTAGGTGGTAAAATTGGTATAACCATTGGGCCGAAAGACATGTGTAATCAAACCCTTTGACAGCAGTTTGAAAGTTCTACATATTAATTGAAATACACCAAGCCACGTAAGACTGCATGGATTGCAGGAGGGGCTTAGCTTTTGCTCACACACAACGAGCGTACACAGTTAGTGCTCTTCAGGTACTCTACTCCGGCCATCTTCGCACATATGAGCTGCGTCACACAATAAGTTTTGGTAACTATCCGCGAACAGCAAAGACTCAAACCAGTCTATGAGTCCATGCATCTACGAACAGCCTTCATTTTGTGTCTGTAAAATTCAAGAACCCACATATGGTCTTCGTTAGAAGCAAAGACTCTGATTAGACTGCAAAGATGCAGACTGATCTGAACCTTTGCTATTCGCATTTCCCATAAGCACCACGTTGCGTGTCGCGGCTCATATAACAGTGCCTAGCACAGGTCGAGGCTCAAGCAAGCTAAATTGAGACGTTTATTGATGAAGATGCAAAATTCTAAGCTCAAGCCAGGAACCCAGTACATGATCAGTGGTACGCGTCCCTGCCCGCACCCGTATACAATGTATATGAGAGGCAGTCAAAATCACTGAGACATGTTCGTACTTCGGAAATTGTTCAGTTTTTGCTTGCCCATCTACTTAAGATAGAGACACGTACAGGGACCTCGCACCGTGTATAAATGGATTCTCGACTTTACAACTACTTCGTCTATTAAAAGTTAAAGATTTCCGGAAACAAGCAAGTTCACATTATTCATTTCTTCCCTTTTAATGATTCCAAAAGAAACAACGGTGCCCGTTTTATACCGTAGTCTTTCGAAAACACTGAGCCGTGTTACCCCGTTGCCACACCCATGCTATCCTGCAGCGCCCTTGAGGTATATTCGCAATTTATGTTTGATTCTGGTCGGTTCAGCGTCGGGATTCTAACTTGCTGAAGATGCTGATGCATGATTAACATGTAAAAAGTAGAATTGTCAAGAATATTGCCTCAAAAGAGCTGTTTGAAGGGAAAGTGGTGAGCTTGACTTTGTGGCAGCATACTTAAAAAAAATAGTGTAAGTTTTGCCAAATAAACCACTGTTGGTATATGAAAGATATATTGGTTGAAATTAAAAAGTGTTAGATGAAACTTACATCTTAATTTGTCGGTGAAATATAACATTTTCTGAAAAGTCACTCGTAAACAATCGCCGTGCTACGCCGTGTTTCTCCGTGCTATACGATTTACGAGTACACTTGCCCGTGCTACACGCGTTTCCACGTAGCCAGTCTATACGGGTTGGTTAACTCAGGGCTTCCACTAACTTTCAAAATTTGGAAGTCCAGACTTCCATGGTGTCAGATTTGGACGTATTGAGAGAATTTTTTTGGAAGTCTGAATATTTTAGGAATGACTTATGCATGTTGGTTATTTTTACCCCCTCCCCTCTCTCTCTCTCTCTCTCTCTCTCTCTCTCTCTCTTACTATAGTGAACTTTTTGTTCTACGAAAGGAAGCCTGAGCATTTGCGCAGTCTAATCAGAGTCTCTCCTGTTTGTTTGTGAACAATACGTAAGTCCTGAGCATTCTAAAAACTGGGCAGTTGCCCAACGATGTTTGCACTGTCTGTTATTGCATAATATTCCCTTTCATTGTCGCCGAATGGGCCGCGTCGGAAATAGGTGACTTACGGAACGTGTGAAGAGCGTTATATCGACACGCTTCCACCGAAGAACCCGGTTGTGGCTAGGTTGATGTTCATTATTCATGTTAGATGCGAACAAGAAAGACCGGTCTGACTGCTTAGTTGCGCTGGCTGATACGATTGTTAGTTATCAGAGTGTGTACTGAGGTACCTTTAGCCGCCTCACAGTTAAAATGACACTGCGCACGGCACGCGTATACTCACAGCGGCGTCTTTGCTATTTACATCAAAGCCAAAACGTGCTTGACCCATAATCGAGCAGGTAATTGCATATCAACACTACCTTTAGTATTATACCGAATATATAATCGCGTAGACCCTGATCGGATGCGCTATTTTTGTGCACTGTTCGGCATTATTTTCGCACTCGGTTGCATGACGATATGACGATACAACTAGGAAATAGGTGAAATGGAAGTTTCAATATTCGTATTTTAAAAGTACCATTAATTAAAACAATGTATATTACCAGAGTGTGGACCATAACGCGTCGGAAATAGCGACTATTAATATTAACAGTGCATCTTCGCTTTGAATCTACACTTTTCGCGTCAGAGGTTCGTATTCCTAAAAACTCCATTGCCGAAAGTATGGATCATGACGAGACCTTCCGTTGTTAGGACAAACGTCAATATGAATGTTGTGTTCGTAAAAACTTCGGATAGAGTTTGACAATACATGCTTCAGTATTCGTGTGTTGTGGCTTTTCACAAACTTTTGAATTCGGCATGTATACGCCCTACACATACACACAGGTCAGTTACATTATCGCGATAGTAAAAAAAGATGGACACCTTTCATCCAAACGCTCAGTCATGGTGATTTGATAAGTTGTTTTGCAGACTGTTGTAAGAGGTTGAATCTACGAGTGGGCGTTATTTTGATAATCATTTCCGACAGGTAGGTGGTCCGACGTGTGTTACCTGTTTCAGTGCTCCATACGGACTATCTCGATTGGCCCGTAGGCGGTCTTTTCGCCTGGCTGACACCTGCGTTAATCCGATTAATTATGACACGTGCTAGAATTTTAATTTTTATACGTCGGGACAAGATCAAACGGCCGTATGTGACAATTATCGGGCGTATGCCAGACGTCAGAGGTTCCATTTCTCGACGTACGAGAGCAAATCCTGGGCGTAATATACGGCCATACGTCCGTTAACGGAAGCCCTGGTTAACAATGACGTCCAAGGGGATCACGATTTTATTTATTTATTTTTTTTTCTTTTACATTCTTTTCAATCCCTTTGAACTCCTATAATATTTAGTTTGAATCGTTTTAACGTTTCATTTTATATTGCTGTTTTCAATGCGCTTTTTATCTATGCAAGTTTTATATCATTGCCTTATAAAACTTTGCGACAGTATTCTTTTAAAAAGTTATGGAAATGCACAGATTTAAACGGCGACGTCACTTTGCGACGAATACTTTTTTTCACCTACTGTAGATGGCTGGATTTGTAACAGGCATAAATGTCTATGAATATGAAAGAGTATGACTGGCTTCCTGGAGGAATTCAAATGGGAATGACTGAAAAAGAGCAGATAAGATAACAGATTCCTACTGCTTTACACAGGTCTGAAGGGACAACCAGTATATCCAAAAAATGACATTGTTCCACCATGCAGGTATACCAGGAAGCATAATTCCTGGCGTTTCAACGTATATAAAGCGATCACAGGTCTATCAAGCGAACTTATGGTACTGCCTCAGGAGGAGGATGACCCAGCCTAAATGGTTTTCTTTCGAGACTTTTCAAAAAGCTCAGTAATCACTAGTTAAGAATTCTGCCATCAAGGTTTTTTATTTATAGCTTTAGTAAAAAGCTGAGATTAAACAGGCTTCATTCTTCCCCTCTTCCAAGGGCTGACCTCTCTCCAACACAATGCATGATGCAAAATACAATAAAGCGATGACTAAAAAGGTCAGTTTATTGTCTGCAACTAGCAGGAAAAGCCTAAGGTCGTAGAATGGGACGATTGCTGGACGGTGAGTCTTGCTTCAGATTTAATGACGGCTCCCTCCCCAATACATTATAGAAGGAAACTGTTAGGGAAGGGTGTTAGCTGACCATCAGTTGCTTTGGTCTCGCCCATTGTGGTCCAGCTACTGGACTTAATTTCATCTGGCTTTGCAGTTTGGACTGCTTAAGATCCTCAGCGTTGGAGCCTTGGTAGCCCAGTGGGTTAAGCGCTAGCATTTTATTCTAGTGGTCAATGTTTGATTTCTGCTGGAGAGCTGTTCAAAGGTAAACAGGGTTTAGTACAGACAACCGTTCATTATTGTCCTCCAGTCGTTCTAATCGACTGAAATAGTGTTGAAACAGGGTAAAATTGCATTTCATCTGTCCATCCTTAGCTGTGCTTCACAATAGGTTTTTTGTTGATTTTATATTTTTTATGATATTTGTGATTTTATAAAGGAGAACACCTACTTGTTTTGGGGGGCTGCATAAGAATAGAATTTGAGCTCACGCGCATACATTTTGTAAAAGCCCCTTACGGTTTAAACGGTACTGTCCAAGAGCAAAGCTAGAGGCATTTACATATTACGCAAAATCATATAAAACATTCCTTGAGAGGTGGTTAAGGGCTTTAGCCCAAAAGATAGGTCATTCTTAGTATTGCAAGCTTGTCTAATTTAAAACGTGTCCGGCTGCAATGAACTTTTATCTTTTTTACAAAATTTCAATACGCACATGTATGCGTATTTGCATATAGGCAGCTACGCCCTTGCTGTCCTTTCGATGGTGGAAACTTCTACTGTGGATTCTGGTTGTATTCTTTGCCCTGTGGTGGCATGTATAACTGTTAGTGTTTATCAGACAGTGTATATGATGCAGACCTGTTTACAACTACGATTTTGGCGTTTTTCCACGCTTTTTTGGCTTAAAATACGCTCTACGTTTCAACCATCTGAAATTACGCAAGATTGCAAGTCCAGTTATTCAGTCCTTTTCCTGTTCGGACCATAATTGGACGTTTTGGTCCCGAATTAAAGCGTCTATTTAACACAGATAACTGGTCAACAGTGCATTTTACTGCAAACAAACAATCAAATTATGCTGCATGTGTAATTGCCAGTCTCTAATCTTCAGGAGAAGTTCAGCAGTGGCAATATTAGTCATAGTCTGTTGATTTAATATCATGATATCAAACTGATTTTGTCAGCTACACTCCATTGTCATGTGTTTTCGCGATCAAAAAAGGTGATCATAACTGAGTTAATGGCTGCAATGAAGCCAGAATATTATTATTGATCATCATTACAGATGTATGATTTATCCTGCGAAAATAAATTCATTAACTGATGGAGATTATTGAGGTGTGTTGAAATATTCCACTACTATCTATCAGGATGGAGACTAATTGCGCCCTCCCCCGTTGAGTAAACGCCAGGATTGGTATCTTTAATAAACTACACAGAGAGGCTGGAAAAGAGTGGTACTATGAACGCTGGCACTTGCCAAAGATGAGTCATAGTTGTCATCCCCAGCTCTTTTCCTCATTTCTGCCTTACTCATACCTATGAAAGACCCGATTTTAAAAAGAGAGAAACAGCCTCGGCAAGAAACCACTGTGTCAGATTTGTCAAATTAAAAAGAAAATAAGATCCCTTCTCTCCCCCCCCCCCTCCCCCCGCCCCCCACCCCACCACCACCACCAACCACCACATGCTTGGACTGCACATAAGTACTGTTAAGTACACTTAGCTGCCTTCCTGACTACACATGGTGAAGTCTGAGAGTAAACAGGTCTGGTGATGGGTTTTGCTCTCTGTTTGGTTGTTTAGTTGTATTTATATGTAAGCAGCTAGTGTTCAACTCAGCAGTTCTAATGATTATATTATTAAATAATAAAATATGTATTTGGCATTTATTTCTAGGAATTTACTGAGGAAGATGTTTTAAAGTTTCGACAGTTGCATAGAGGAAATGAGTTTTGAAACGACCCTTGTATGTTCTTTTTGGAGAGAAAATTCTTGTGATGTTCATGGTGACTGCCCAGGCAGGAAAGTTAATGGCATAAGCGGAACTTTTTATCATGTTGTTTGTAATATGTGTTAATTGAAAGGGACGAGCTTCTTGAAACAACGCATACTAATTAATGCGTACTGGTGAGGAACAGCATGGCTGTTATGTGTGTGGTAAGACATTTAAAAAGGCAGAAAAAGTAAACAAGGACGCACTCATTCTATGTGGTGACAGTTCGCATAGCAATAAACCACATGCCTGTTTTGTCTGTGTATTAAAGTTTTCTGAGACAAGATAGCTGAAGAGACCAGTGCATATTCATATTTGAGATTTACAACCACGATTAATTCTGCGGGAGAGAGAATAGTTTATAAGATAGTTAGAATGTTCATACTGGAGTGACACTATAATTTGTGATGTATGAGGCAAACAATTTATAATGACTTAGAAACATATGTTTATTTATTCTGAAGAGAACTACAACTTGTGATTACAGTGGCAAATTATCAACAAAAGCAGACAACTCGTTGAAGCACGCAGGCGAGGCAGCACACACTTTTCGCTTTTCTCGTAGAAACCTGTTTGTTTATACTAGTAACACGCAACCAAAATTGTGATCATTTGTGTGGTCGCACGGTAAAGCATTCTCAGTTTTGCTTGCATATTCATGTCGAGAGCTATTGCTTGCTTTATTTGATGAGCAGTCTACATTGACAGACATGTTAACATATCTGTATAGAAACCACGTGCTTGTGACATCTGCAGCAAACTGTCTACAAGTGCAAGCAACTTAGAGACACACGCGTATGCCGTATTTTTGTCATACTGCAATGGCATTACATGCTTGTGATATAATATGAGCCGCGATACGAGAAAACCAACAAAGTGGTCGTGCGCCCAGCGCAGACTCTGATATGCCTGGGCATCCGCCCAGTCTGACCATAGTCTTCGTTGTCCGCATGGACAGCTACCCTTTAGGCTCTAAGCGAAGAGTCTGATCAGACTGGGCGGCTGCCAAGGCTGATCTGAGTCTGCGCTGGGCACACACCCTCGTTGTTGGTTTTCTCGTGTCGCAGCTCATATGATGTAAACACTTTACACTTGCAGAAAATTCTGAAGAAGCACAATGTTGTAATGCTTGTGGTCAATAGTTTACACAGTCGACAAACTTGAAGAAGCACGTGTTTATTCACACTGGGGGCAAACGGTATTTTTGTGATGTCTGTGACTAGAAACATACTGATGTGGAAAACTTGAAGAGACACGAGCATATTCATACTTGAGAGAAACTCCATACTTGTGATGTCTGTAATAGGCTGTAAACTGCATGCTTGTGATGTCGGTTATAAGCTGTTACACATGCGGAAATCTTGAAGAAGTACACGCTTATCGATACTATGGAGAAAGTCCATGCTTGTGATGTCTGTGATAAACAATTTTCACGGGCATATGAATTGCGGATGCACATACCTATTCATACTGGAGTGAAACCGTATGGTTGTGATGATTGTGGTAAACAGTATACACGGACAGGATCCTTAAAAAGACACATGCTTATTCATACTGGAGAGAAGCCACATGCTTGTGTTGTCTGCTGCAAACAATTTACATATGCACATACCTTGAAGGAGCACATGCTAATTCATACTGGTGAAAAACCACTTGTGTGTGGTGTCTGTGGTAAACAATTTACATGGGCAAATAACTTGCGGGCACATAGGCGTTTTCATACAGGAATGAAACCGCATGGCTGTGTTGAATGTGGTAAACAGTTTACTCAAGCAGGAGACTTGCAGAGACACATGCGTGTACACACTGGAGAGAAACCATATGTATGTTTAGTCTGTTCTAAACAGTTTTCAGAGGGTCAGCATTTGAAGTGGCACATGCTTATTCATACTGGTGAGAAAACACATTCTTGTGATGTCTGTGGAAATGAATTTGCACGCCCTTATCAGTTAAAGAGACACATGTTGAAACACTGTTGAGAAACCACAAGTTTGATATGTATCATGCATCATTAGAAGATTTTACGGCGTAAAGAGCGGCAAACAAATGATAAGCAGACGCAGTTTTTTTTTCGAACTTGCTGACGTCACCAATGCGTTATGACCTAAGTCGGTGATGTCATTTAACATTTAACCCATCACACGTTGTTATCACAACCAACGTCAGTATGTAGCCAGTCGTCTTCAAATATCGCTTCTGCTTCTGTAGGCTGATAACATTTGCGCAAGCGCATTTCTAAAGGGACTTGATATCTCATCTCGTTATCATAACCCTGTTATCAGGTGAATTTGGCAGCCTATGCATGATGGCGTAATACCTTAAACGGCACATGCTTATTCCGAAAAGGGCCAACGGAATGTTTGTAATAAGACGAGAAAACATTCTTTTCCGTGTTTTAACGTTTGCCAAGCCCGAGTGTATTAACGTGTTGCAGCCCAAACCGCGCAGCGGTGGGGGCTGCAGTATGTTAATACACGGCTGTTTTCTGTAGTAAAGTCTCATTAGGTATATAACAATGTCTGTAATAATCCTTTCTGGAGAGGAAATACATGTTTGTAATGTCTGTTGTGAACGATTTTCACAGTGACGACACTAAAGAATAGACTTCCTTTCTGGAGAGGGATCACATATTTGTGAGTGTGATTTCCCTGCTAAAAGTTTCACACTACAGGAAAATTTGACAGGAGAAATCTTATTTCTACTAGAGATAAACGTGTTTTTATGTGTGCAGCCTCTGGTGATCTATTCAGACAGGAAGGAAGCTACAACAACAATCAGGCTAATCAGTAGTGTAGAAAAATCATGACTTTAATAAACACTTAAGATATACACATTTTAGAATATTAGATGGTTAATTCTGGTTTGTTTTCAAAGGAGCACGTTACAACGCCCGATGATTGTCTCAGCTTAAGCCCTTAGTGTTTTTCCCACTTATCATATTCTTCACGGAATTTGTCTCTGTTAATTCAGAGCTCTAGATAAGAGGGAGTATTTGGTGATAATTAGGGATAATTTTTGTGAATTCTGCATAAAAACGTATGTTGTGACCCCTCACCTGAACCGTCTCGACGAGACGGTTCAGATGAGGGGTCACAACATATGGTTTCAATGAGAAATAAAAAAAATTATCCTTAATTATCATCAAATACGCCCTCTTATCTACAGCTCTGTAATTGTCAATATCACAGTAATTCTCTGTAATATTGTATGTTCTTAAATACCAGGGCCCAGTGGTTCAAAGCATCGTTAGCTTTGAACATCGAGATCGTTAGTCATTGTTTCGTTAAACGTCTTCTAGTTGGCAAATATACAATATGCTTATTTTTTGCTAAAACAATGTCAGGAGCTTTTATAGTGAAAGTTAAAAAAAACTCCTCACATGTTTTCAGCAAATTTTTAAAAATGGCAGTTTTGTTGCGTATAATATGTTTGAAATCTTAATGTCTCATTTACTTACGTCGTGGTTAGTTTTGAACAACTTGGCTGGGCTGGACGTGGTGGCGGACATTTGTAAAAATACAATGACTAGGTCTCGTGAAATTAAAGTTATATAAGAGTAAGGAAGAAAGTCCATTAATCGAAGAAAAAAGTGGATAAGGAAGTTACTTTTTAAGATTTCGATTACCAACAGCACGGGGTACGATTAATGGTATTACAGTAATAGCATTAAGGGACACAGGTTTTACGGGATGTGTTGTCCCTAGAAACTCGGTTTCTAATGATCAGTTACTAGGTATGGAATCTGATGTAACTTGTAACTTTGATGAAACTACCCAAAGGTATCCCTTAGCAATGGTTGACAAATTGTCCATTTTTCACAGGAAAAAGAGGCATTATGTATGGAAGATACGTTGTATAAAATTGTTATTGGAAATATTGATGGGTCAAAACTCCCTGATATGTCCCATTTTGCAATGGCGGCGGTGACTAGGTTAAAAACTAAGCAAGGTGAAGAGGTTTATAGAAACTTAAGGTTCCTGATCAGATTATTAGTAGTGATAAAGAGGCACTAAGGCAATCCCAAGTTGTTGACCCCAAGTTGGATGGTATAAGGCAAACAGTGGAATCTGGTAATGTGACCATTAGTCGTGGATTGAACCGAGGTGAAACTAAGTTTGTTCGGAGGAAAGACTTGTATAGAGAGTTTACTAAGAAAAATAAGGTCACTTTGCAACTTGTTATCCCTAAAGGTTTTCGTGCAAAGGTGTCAACATCGGCGCACGAAACCTTGATTTCTGGACATTTGGGCATAAAAAAACGAAGGATGGAGTTTAAACTTAGTTCCTTTAGCCTGGAGTTGTGCTGATGTGGCTACGTTTTGTAAATCTTGTTACATTTGTCAGAGAACTATTCAGAAAGGTCGTGTCACTAAGATACCTTTAGGAAAGTTGCCACAGATTGACACACCGTTTAAACGAGTCGCTGTTGATAATGTCGGACCTATAGGACATCGTTCTAACAGGAAATCCCGCTGTATTTTAACAATGATAGACTATGCGACGAGATATCCCGAGGCGGTAGCGTTACCCGGCATTGAAACGGAACGCGTAGCCAAAGCGTTAGTTGAGATGTTTAGTAGAGTTGGCATGTCCGATGAAATGTTAACGGATTGTGGAAGTCAGTTTACTGCTGAATTTATGAAAGAAGTAAGCAGGTTGTTATCACTCCAGCAGTTAACCACGACGCCATATAATCCTATCTATAATGGTCTTGTAGAGCGTTTTCAGGCAACGTTGAAGCAAATGTTACGTAGGATATGCGTAGAACGTCCAATAGACTGGGATAAATCTCTCCCAGCACTACTTATTGTGATAAGGGAGGTTACGCAGGAGCCATTAGGGTTTTCTCCGTTCGAACTGTTATAACTACGGGATGTAACATTAAGGGCCCGATGGCAATATTACGAGAATTGTGGTCTGAAGGGGTACAGGATGAGCAGGTTCTGCCGACGTACCAATACGTAATTGAGTTAAGGGAACGATAAGAGCAGACATGTAAATTAGCGCATGATAATCTACGAAAAGTACAAGTAAAGCAAAAGGCTTACTATGACAGACGCGCCAGGTCGCGTAAATGTGACATGGGAGATAAAGTAGTTATTACTGCCAACTGACAGTGAAATGGAAGGATCCATATGAAGTAGTCGAGGTAGCTGATAGAATGGATTATAAAATTGACGTCAATGGCGTCGTGAGTACATATCATGGTAATATGCTGAAACAGACTGTTGAGTGTCGTAGTGTGCCGTCACGTTGCTTATTGTCGTCTGAGGCTACAGAGTCAAATGATGACGATGATACTGATGAATTTACTCTTGATGATTATGCATGATTGGATACGGCAGTATCGAGTGCCTTGGTCACAATATCGTCGGACAGACTGTACGACCGCAAGAGGACAAGATACGTGCTATCAGAGATGCCCCCCCCCCGTCCATCTACGAAAAGGTAACTTGAATCTTTTCTTGGGTTAGCTGGTTTTTACCGTCGTTTTATCCCAACTTTTTCATCCAAAGCTTCTCCTCTGACACATTTAACTAAACGGGATAGACCAAATTCTATCAAAGATTGGCAAGATCAGCATGAAAGAGCATTTCAGACCATGAAGAATAGGCGCACGTCTAGTCCTGTTCTTCGCTTACCTGTTTTTCGTGAAGGTAATCCCTTTGTCCTCCGGACAGATGCTTCAGACGTTGGTCTTGGAGCTATTTTTTCAGGGATTCGAAGGTGAAGGTTGTTTGTGGCTTATTTTCCTGACAATTTATAAGATCAGATTTGTTTTGGAAGTATGTTTTGTTAATACAGTATGTTCACATAAGCTGAGTTTTGGCTTTTGATACTTGTGGGTGAAACATTTTGTTTGAGGAATGTCTTTTTTTACGCATTCTAACATTCATTTAGACTCAGTTTTTTGTTCTTCAGTCGTTATATATTTTCTGTGCGTGTAGGACATTATTTTACAAAGTTCTCATTTTTTACCCGTTTTAAGAATTAAGAATATACCAGTATTCGGTATATTTATTAAAGGCAATTAGTAATACTATACTTGAGCTTGTATCTCAGGACAATCATTTTCTCTCCAGCTAGCTGTGAATAGCCATAAGCTGATGATTTGTGTACATACTTTCGATTCCGATTTTCGATGGGAGTGGCTGAAAATCTGTGTATGACGGAATATCTTAGTGCCTAGCTTTAGAACAATCAAGTCTAAAAGGAAAATCTAATATGATTTGTATTTGTTAGGAATATGTTTGACTAAATAGTTTTGAATGGTAATTGTTCAAAAACATATTCATTTTAAGGTATATCTATACAGTATGTATGTAAGGTAAATCGATTCGATTAATGACCATGCTGCGCATTGTATAACTGCATTCTAATGTTTTGTAATTTAAGGAAATAGTTTGTAACACGTATAGGTGTTGCGCTAATTGTGACGTCGAGCGACATCAGTTGCATTCACGTTATTACGGCGTCAGTACATTTAATATGATGTTGATTTGTTTCTTGTGAACGTAGCTTATAGAATTGGATTGATTTGTAATGAAACTGATTTACACTTTCGACGTCAATTGACGCCATCCACACGCACCGCATTAGAGTTTATTGTATGTACTTAACGGTAAAATTTGGTCGTCATACGTTTGATTTGCCTTCACTTTTACGTTTGATGGTATGACATAATTGGCGTCGTGATGTCAGATCAAACGAAATGACCACCAAATGTTCGAGTGATATCTAAATAGCTTATATAAAATCTATTGAATGGCAGGCGATCATACGCTTAGTTTGAAGAAGTTGAATTACTAGGCGTGCAAGTCAGATGTTTGGTAATTGTATTTAATGCAAAGTCATTGTATTGATCATTCATGTTTTATGTGGGATATGTATGTCGTGGTAATACTTCGTCAGTATAATTCTTGACAATATTTTGACGCCAGATTTTTCGCCGCATATGCATGGTCGGATCTGCGTTATTTGTAAGCACGATTCTAGCTTTTCATCGTGTGCGCGAGTTACATATTGTGGAACACAGGTGTTAGTACCTATCATACAGAGACTGGTCCCTGATGGTGTACAGGGAGTGACCGATCTCTAGGAGCCGGCAATGTTTTGAAAGGCCTTATTTTATTTTAAAATGTGGGGTTCAGTTGACTATTTTTGTTCTTTTGTGTATTTTCTTTCATGGCGCTGAGCCGAGTACGGTGTTAGCGTCAGTCTGTAATTGATTTGCGTAATGTACGCAAATCGACTACAGATTTGAGACGAACATCTTACTTTGGCCAGCGACATGATTAACATGTGTTGCATATCATTGTATATGCGTCAGTTGTAAATTGTATTGTTTGTATATAGAACCTACATTATCATATATAAATTTCCAGGGCCGCGTAGCGCAATCGGTAGGGCACCTGACTGGTAAGTCAGAGGTCCTGGGTTCGAAACCCGGTCTGGCCACATAAAAAGGAAGGGTAGTTGTCAGTTACTGGCGAAAGTATGTGCACTTAGTACTGGTTAACCGCTTAGGAGGTCTAATTGATTGATTGATTGATTGATTTGATGCTTAACGTCCACGGTAAACAACTATGGTCATGTCGGGACGGTCAGTTAACCTAACCACACTATTCCTGGGCAGGCTTAGACCTCCTGAGCGGTTAACCAGTACTAAGTGCACATACTTTCGCCGGTAACTGACAACTGCCCTTCTTGAATCAGGGGAAGGAGAAACGAAAGTATGTGGCCAGACCCTGCGCAGGAATAGTGTGGTTGGGTTAACTGACCGTCCCGACATAACCATAGCTGTTTACAGTGGACGTTAAGCATCAAACCAATCAAAATATAAATTTCCAAAATTCTAACGTTGTTTAAGAAATAGATCAGCTCTAGCAGTGAATTGTTGAGTAATAATTCACTGTTTGGAGATCAGTTGTAAAGTAGATCATTCACGAGCGCGGAGCGCGAGTGAAATATCTACTTACAACTGGCCGACAAATTGTGAATTATTACTCAACAATTCAATGCTAGAGCTGAACTATTTCGATTCTAACACTCAAAAACGCCGAAAAAGTATTCTTTTCATTCTAACTCTCCCAACCTTCCTGCCAGCGCGTTCATGCTCCCGCCAATATTCTCAACTGTATCTAAAGTAAATGTACGTTTTTATGGCGATTTTAGAAAGAAAAAGAGACGTTAGACCGTCTAACGTCTCAAAACGTCAAAAAAATACGTCAGTCATGCAAGTGACGTCAGCAACTAGACTCACGCGCTCCGAGACAGTGAATTGTTGCAGAATAAAACACGGAAACTTTCCATTGCTTCTATAGGCGCACTGTGTTAGAATAGATTTTGATTGTTGATTTTGGTTGATAAAGCCATTAACCGGTAGTCACCCTCCCCCGTCTTGGCGACGCACAAAGCTCTACACTCCGGTGTAGACTTTTCTGCGTTACAATGGCCCTTCGTACCAGGTGAGCTACAAATGACAGGTTGGGAAATGTGAGTGGGGTAAGGGATGTGAGGTGGACTTGGGGAATTGATTTTTCCGTACAAAAGTCATGTTAAAGCTTATGTATATTGTATGTCTTGATCAAATGGATGGCTTCTATTTCTTTCTAACCTTATATGAACATATGAAGCGCGTGTTTTCCTTAAGATATGTACAAGCATAGTCTGTCCTTGCGAGCTGTTCAAGCATATCGTTTCTCTCTGTTACACAGAAAACTTTATGCATTTGCGTACAGTTTTTGTGCCGAAAAATGACTGAGGGTGATATCCGGCTAATGGCGCTGTCAGCCAGTGTTCGACAAACTAACAGGAAAAGCACTATCAAAGTTAGAATACTTTACATAACTTAATATGAAATGAATTATATTTACAAACACCACATTGTACAAACTAAACATGCATTATCATACAGATACAAATGAGCCGCAACAAGAGAAAACCAACAAAGTTGCATGTACGCCCAGCAAAGACTCATACCAGCCTCGGCATTGGCCAAGTCTGATAAGTCTTCACTGTCCGCATGGACATAGCTTAGAATCTAAGCTACACATTAGAGCAAAGACTGATAAGACTGGGCGGATGTTCAGGCTGATTTTAGTCTTCGCTGGGCACACATGCCACTTTGTTGGCTATCTCGTGTCGTGGCTCAAATCAGTTCATTTGGCCGGCCCGAGGATGGACGCTGCCTAAAAAATGCACTTGATATGATTATAGCGTGCAATCAGTTTACAGAGTGATGTAAGCACGTACTCGGCTCAGCGGTATGAACTGGAGAAAAGAGAGAAAAAATGAAATTCGAAAGCCTTTTTTACTGACGGGTTATTCTATACTTACCTTGGACTAGTCAGTTTTTTGACTCCAGCATAATTACGCGTTTACGCGACTTTCCACAATCGGAGCATCATCAAGAATAATTCTTTAGCTCAGCTTCAGTGTGTGTCACACTTGGAATCTGATATAGCCCGCTTCTGCAGGGCTTCTGGTATCACTAAGGAACGGCAGATACTCTTGAGGGAGGCGCGGCAGAAGTCATACATCTCATTTGAAATGCCTTTCAAAAGTAAAAAGTATGCAAAGACCAGGAACTGAAACAATCAAAATCCAAATCCAGCCCTCAAACCATAGTTGGAAACAACTAAGATTACAAATAATCAAGATACAGAGAACATATGGCCAACCGAGTGAGCAGCTTGTTCCCAAAAGGTGGCCACTCACCAACCCAAACCGAACCAAAAATAATAAGAACATACATAAGGTAAAACATCACAGAAACTCTGACACCAAAAACAGGCAACAGAGAACCACAACAGAACTACCGCCTTGGAACGGTCAGTAATGAATTACTGGGGGGCTTAAATCGATTTTACAGGCCCAACCTCACCCTCAGTATCTGAAGTGGTATAAAACATTTAGTTGGTTGTTCGGTTCGCATGATAACCCTCTAACTCGTCAATGAATCATCACGGTAAACACATAGATCAAATTTCAATACCATGAAAAAGCAAAGACGAGGACTCAACAGATACAACGGGCCGTCTGACAGGTGGAGATCCCTGTCCTGGCAAACAACCCCACTGGAAACCTGAAGCAAAAGAAGGTCACCAGTTGAGCCCCGGTGGACCAAGCAACAGACAAAAAGGCTCCGGTCCCAACAAACTAAAATATATAGCTTTAGGTCGGGGCCATCATAGAGTCTGACGCCCGATCCCCCGGTGTGCAATTAAAGAGTGCAGCAAAGTTATCAACCGTGATTGGGTTAATCAAAACCTCTGTTTTAGAAACTACATGTAGGCACTAAACTCAGATACTCAACTGATACTTCACTTGTTATAGATCCGTTTCTCACAAATGAGCCACGACACAAAACCAATAAATTGTTTACATCGGATTATCTAACGAGCATCTGTCGCACTAAATTTGGTATGGATACGTTCATAGTATACAAGCCTTTTTTTCTTTTGGAAATCCTGCTTAATAACCGAACTTCGCTCATGCATAATTACTGCTAAAACTTTTAAAAAGTGTTGTATCGGAGACGAAAACAAAAAATAATAGGATTTTCTTGAAATAGAATTTTAGACCCCTAAGAAATTACTTATAACATCCTAGACATGAAAACTAAGTATACACAAAAATTGTCAGAAGAATTACGGGAGATTGACTTCAACAAGCGCAAGTTTAACATGGATAATACCGGCCAACTGAAATGAATCAACGGCAGTGTCAGAATAAACAACTCTCCTAAGAATAATTCAAACCAATAAAATGTCGCCAGAGATAAGACAGTCACAATGAAATGTCAAATATAGGTCACAATGACCTAGAAAGCGCAAGAGGTCAATTACTGTATCTGAATGTACCATTTTACCAAGTGCAATGCAAGTCATTGAAATAGTTTAAGAGACATTGGCTTAAATCACTGGACCATGAAGATAGGTCACATTGATCTACAATAAGTATGAGGTCACTCATAGTGTCAGCCCAATGCATTAGCCGTAATGTGATGTAAATCTATATCAAGAAGTAAGACATATTTACTTCAATCACTAGACCCAGAAATATAGCTCACACTGACTTAAAATAAGTATGAGGTCACTCACAGTGTGAGCAGGAGCCACGCATTCAAGTATAATGCAAATCCATGAAATAGTGTTAGAAATAAGAGGAAAAATCACTAGACCATGAAATAAAGATCAACGTGATCGACTGTTAGCTTGAGGTTAAACATTGGGTTATACTGGGTCATGCTCTCAAAAATCATTTTCGTACATCAAATTGTCATCCAGTTATAAAGCAAAATCACTGGAACATGAAATATATAGGTCGTGTTAACTACTGTTAGTTTGAGGTCGAACAGCGGATCATACTGAGTCATTATTCAAAGAAATCATATTCGAACAACATCAGGCCATACTGAGTCATTATCCCAAGCAATAATGTTCGTATATCAAATAGTCCTTAGGATATAAGGCAAAATCACTGGACTATGAAATACATGTCAATGTGACCTCCCGTTAGTTTGCGGTCAAATATCAGGCCATACTGAGTCCTTATCCCAAGAATCATATTCGTATATCAAATAGTCTTCAAGATATACTTGACTAAACAGTGTACCATGAAATAAAGCTCACTGTGACCTAGTGTTAGCTTGAGGACAAATATTGGGTCATACTGTGTCATTATAAAAATCAATCATGTTTGTACATCAAATAGTCTTCAAGATATAATAAAAATCACTAGAACATGACATATAGGTCACTGTGACCTACTGTTAGTTTAAGTTCGACCATCAGGTCATACTGAGACATTAACCCAAGCAATCAAGTTCGTGCATCAAATATTCTTCAAGATATAACGAAAAATCACTGGACCATGAAATGTAAGTCACTGTGACCTATTGTTAGTTTGAGGTAAAACATTAGGTCGTACCGAGTCATTACCTCAAGTAATTATATTCGTACAGCAGATATCAGGCAAAATCAATAACTCATGAAATAAAGGATATGGCCCTATACGCATCGCTGCTTTCAGTAGATCTTCCTCAGACATATATATTGTGTGCGTTTGAAGACTTTTAGCCCTTGCGGTTACTTAAAAACTGCCCATTTCTCTATGTTCAATCAACCGTGAAATATAGGTCATGGCCGTGTATGTATCGCTGCTTTCAAAAGGTCTTCCCTAGACGTACCTCTGGAGCAAGTTTGAAGACTCGAGCCCTTGCGGTTACTTAGAAACTGAGCTAAAGCCAACAGGTTAATATTTTTTCATGGTCAGTCAACCGTAAAATATAAGACTTGGCCAATATGCATCGCTGCTTTCAGTAATCTTCCCCACATGTATCTATGGAGAAGTTTAAGGAATCCAGCCCTGAAAGATCGGTTACTTAGAAACACAGCTAAACGCAATAGGTGAATATTTTTTTCTATGGCCTATCAACCGTTAAGTATAGGCAATGGCCCAATATGCATCGCTGCTTACAGTAAATCTTCTCCAGATGTATCTATAGAGCAAGTTTGAAGACTCTAACCCTTGTGGTTACCTAGAAAATGAGCTAAGTGCAATAGGTGAATATAAGGCGCACGGCACGCAAACAAAGGTTATTGCATAAGCACACTTTTGCTTAGCAAAATAGCGCTAGAAATAAATGCTACATTTCATCAACAAAAAAACATATTGCTGAAAGCATTATGTATCCCCTATTTTACAAAACACCTGCACATTCGCCTATGGGAACTTACTGCCATATGCAACGGAAACCAATCCATCTCATGAATCATCCGTGCGGGATAATACTTCAAGAGGGTCATACATACTAAACATTATAACGTTGTCTTGCCGTAGGACTTCGAAACGACGTCCAAAACAAATTCTATTTAACAGATGATTTAGACTGAAATATCTGCGACTAAATACATTTCGAAACACCCTCCAGTATGAATAGAACTGCGCCACATCACGTGACTTCCAACAATATGGCAATTTTGTCATGTGATATTCAGATCATCCTTCTCATTTATACAGGGTTATCAGAGACCTCACTGTTGGCTCTATGGCTTGGGTTACTGCCACAGACGGCTGATGTGACAAGCTAGGGCTCTGATCAGACTGCGCAAGGGTGCAGTCTGATCAGATTATTTGCTTGTTACCAATGCCAAATTGGTTGAAATCACATGATGTGGATTAAATATGAGTTGTTGGAAGGTTCAATTCTGTTTTCACTGTCTGTAACAGACCTAACAAGCATACAATACATGTAACATGTCAATTTTTCTCCAGTATGAATAACACGTGTCTTTTCAAGTTTAACACACGTGTAAATTGTCAACCACAGTCATCACAAACATTCGATTTTTTCTCCAGTATGAATAACACGTGTCTTTTCAAATTTAACGCAAGTGTAAATTGTCAACCACAGTCATCATAAACATTCGATTCGAGTTTTGTCCAGTATGAATAACACGTGACTTTTCAAGTTTAACGCATGTGTGAACTGTCTACCACAGTCATCCACAAAAAATTATTTTTTTCCATTATGAATGACACGTGTCTTTTCAAGATTAACGCACGTGTGAATCATTTACCACAGTCATAACAAACATGCAGTTTCCCTTCTGTATGAACAAGGTTAGTGTCCGTTCAAGTTTACTGGCTGTGAAATTTGTTAACAACTAAAACACAAGCATGTGGCTTCTTTCTAGAATCAATAACCATGTGTCAAAGTGGTTGACTTTTTTGTGTAAATTTGTGCCGGACATTAAATGCATGCAGCGATTCTCCAGTATGAATATGCATGTACTTGTTTAAGTTTCCTCCCTTTGTAAAATGTTTATCTCAGACATAACAAGGATGCAGAGAGGCGTTTGAACAAACAGGCATGAGAGCGTAGTGTCAATCTTTGTGCAAATGAGATTTTTTTTTTCAACAGACAGTACAACCCTGCAGTTTTACCCACTCAGTATGAGTCTGTGTGTGGTTCTTCAATAAATGAGCCGCGACACGACAAAACCAACATGGTGGCAAGTGCGCCAAGCAAAGACTCAGATCAGCCTGGGCATCCGCCCAGTCTTATTAGAGTCCTCGCTGTCCGCATGGAGGTAGCTTAGGCCCTTAGCTACCCTTTAAGAGCAATGCGAAGACTCATCAGACTTGACCGATGCCAAGGCTGATCTGAGCCGTCGCTTTTCCCATAATAACTTTGTTGGTTTTCTCATCTCGCGGCTCAGATTCTTAAAGGTAGGTTCCTGTACTTTGGAATGCATCATAAGTTTGATGATTTTTCATCCAAGTTGTTGACTTATAAAAGGGAATGAATAAGTTTCACTAAAAAGTATAAATCAAAAAAATATTAGAAAAGTTGTTTAGTAAGGGATTTCCTAACTCTGCTTCGCACACCAGTTAGCGCTATTTTTAGTTCGCGCCAAAAATAGATAACGCAGCTGACGTCATGCGGCATTGCATTTTGGGATAGTTTTAACCCATCCGCCATGCCAGGACCTCTAGGAGAGCCCAGGACAAGGGAAAATTGACCTTTGGAGAATGGCATCAAAATTGCGCACTTAAAGACATAATATATATAGTTATTTTTAGAACTGGAATTCCAACGAAAGAAAATAAACCAAAGGGGAAAACGACTATTTTCTTCAACATCTGACGAGTTTCTCAGTAGCAACAAATTCAGAAAAATAAGAGAATTCAATACTGCTCAGAAAAAGACGAAATTATTTTGTGGACATAATTGTTATCGCTAGTCTAGGAACCTACCTTTAACAGTTAGATTCCATAGAAGCAAGGAAAACTACAATGAAAAGAAAAGAGCAGACAATAGAGTGTTCATGACCCACCACAGACATTACAAGCTGGCATCTCTGTCTGTATGAATAAGCATGTGTCTCTTACAGGTTCCTGCCTGTGTTATAGAAAAAAAAACATAGTGTCTTTTGATATCAAGCTTATCAGGCGAGACCAGATACAGCGTAGGAATGGCGAGGCCTGTCAAGCCAGTCCGACGTGTTTCTGGTCGAGCCTGATAAACTTGATATCAAAAGACACTTACATGGTTTTCTATTTTATCATGCATCATCATCAGATTTTACGGCGTAAAAAGAGTCAAACCGATGAAAAGCAATCATATCCCTGTTATCAGGTGAATTTTGTAGCAGTTGCATGATAAAACACTGTTCCATAGGCATTACAAGTATGCGATTTCTCATTGTATGCATAAGCTGGTGTATATTCAACAAAAGTGTTTGTGTGAATTGTAAACTATGGGATCACGAGCATTTGGTTAAATTCAAATATGAAAAAATGTGGTCATTCAAGTTATTTGCCTGTGTTAACTGTTTACAACAGGCATCGAACGGCTTTGAAATCTCTACAGTGTGCAAGTGAAAATTGATTACCACAGGCCCATATCAAAACCATGAGCTTTCTATCCTCTATGGATAAGCATGTGTTGCTTCAAATGCTGTGACTGCTTATCACACACATAGCAGACATGTTGTTTCTCTCCAGAATGAGTAAACATGTGTCCCTTTAAAAGGTGTGTTTGTATAAATTGCTTCCCACAGACAACACAAGCATGCGGTTTCTATCTAGTATGAATAAGCATATGTCTCCTCAAAAGGTGCACTTCCGTAAATTTTCCCCCACAGACATCGCAAGCATGTGGTTTCTCTCCAGTATGACTAAGCATGTGCCTTTTCACGACTTGTGCCTGTGTAAACTCTTTACCACAGACTTCACATGAATAAGGTTTTTCTCCAGTATGATTAAGCATGTGAGTCTTCAAGCTTCCTGCCTCTGTAAAGTGTTTACCACAGATGTCACAGATATGTGGTTTCTCTCCAGTATGAATAAACATGTGCTTCTTCAAGTTTCCTGACAGTATAAATTGTTTACCACAGACGTCACAGACATGTGGTTTCTCTCCAGTATGAATAAGCAAATGCTCCTTTAAGGTTCCTGCCCGTGTGAATTGTTTACTACAGACACCACATGAATGTTGTTTTTCTCCAGTATGAGAAATCAGGTGTATTTTCAAATTGTCTGCACGCATAAATCGTTTATCACAGAAAACACAAGCATGTGGTTTCTCTCCAGTATGATTAAGCATGTGCTTCTTCACGCTTCTTGCCTCTCTAAATTGTTTACCACAGATGCCGCAGGCATGTGGTGTCTCTCCAGTATGAATTCGCATGTGTCCCTTCAAAAGGTAGGCATGTCTAAAATGTTTACCACAGACATCACAAGCATGTGGTTTCTCTACAGTACGAATTGACATTTGTCCTTTCAAACGGCATATTTGTATAAATTGTTTACCACGGACGTCACAGGCATGCTGTTTCTCCCGAGTGTGAATAAGCATGTGTCTCCTCAAATGGTCTGCCCGTGTAAACTGTTTACTACAGACAGCACATGCATGTGGGCTCTCTCCAGTATGAATAAGCACGTGTTTCTTCAAGTTCCCTGCCTGTGTAAATTGTTTACCACAGACATCACAACCTGTTGAACCATATGGTTTCTCTACAGTATGAGCAAACATCTTTTTCTCAAAGCTTTCTCTCAGTGTAACTGTTCACACAGTAAACATGCAAAACAGTTTCTGATAGAAAATGTGTGGGATCGTTCTAGTGTTCTTGCTAAGTAAATCGTTACTATATCTTCAGAAGTGTGAAGTGTCCCTCCAGTATGAATAAACGTATTTCTACAGAGGCCCAGTCTTTGAACTGTTAACCATGGACATTAGAATCATGGGAGGTCCACTGAAGGATTGATGAAATTGAGTGTTACGTCCCATCAAACAGTTTTTCAATCATAAGAGGCGAAGACATGATGACAAATGAAGACTTGTGTTCAGTAGAACCTTGTTTAAAGTGGCTGTGAAGAATTACGTCGTCGTGAGAATCGAAAACGCTACAGCATGGGTAAGCACTGGACGCAAGTTCCCTGCATGGGGAAATTTCAAACCACAGATACAGCAAGCAAATGGGTCATCATCAATATGATTATGCCGTGTCTTTAAGATTACTGGCTGTTGAAACTGTCAATAGAGGCATCACATGCTTTCACTGGGTTTTCCGTTTGAATAACACTGCGACTGTTTCATCAGTAGTATGCAGTTTCCCTCCAAGTCAAATCAGCACGTGACTAAAATATCTTCTCTAGCAAAGTCCTAGAAAAAAATGACAAATCATATTATACTCTAATTATTTCTCAAGGTATCACTTGAATACTGTGTAACGTATTCCATAATTACCTAGTCTTTCAGGGTAGACATTGTTTAAAGGTCAAAGAACGACTTTGCCCATGGATTTACCAACTTATGCATAAAAGGTTTCTACAAGTTCCATGAAATCTTATGTTTAAGCATGTTTTGTTTTGTAAAAGCATCAGAAAGCAAATTTGACCTTGAAGCAAAACGGTCAGGGTCAACTCAAGACCATCATTTGACCAATCTTGAAAGAGCTCGGGTCTCCAATGATATATACCAAGTATCAATACCATCAGAATATTGGTTCTGGAGGAGAGGATTTTCAAAAAAAATTTATCATATGTGGGCGTGGCGGCAATGCTAGTCATTTCACATGGACTACTTGCACAAATTTTCGTTCCCACAAGCCCAGGAGGCTCTATAGGACATTTGGTAACAGGACAACCCGAGGACATCATTGATATAATTTTGGTAATACTCAAGTACCTGATGTTAAATACAAAGCAGTTAAAGGCCTAGATTTTGTTCTATCATTTTGACCCCCAATCTAATCCCCTCCAATAAACAAGTGATAAGAAAATCAAAGGCACCTCCTAATCACCTCATTATTAGGGTCATAAAACAATGCTGTACTGAAACCACTGCCTGCCTGTGGGGCCCCAGTGTGATAAATTCATGCATCAGTCAAAATGTAGGAGATCAGAACAATATATTCTATAATTTGTAAAATATAATTTGCTGATTAGCAGTCAAAGAATACTCAAATATTAATTTGAAAAAAGAAGAAGAAAAAAAAAAAAAAAGGGGGAGAAAAATGAAGGAAAAAAATAATAACTTCAGGAAGACAGAAAAAAATAATTGAATATTTATTTTACAAACATTTTCTTGTATTATCACTTACTACTGGAACTTTTTTTTATATATATTTTTAATATGTTATTTTTAATTTTACTTTATTAAATTTTATTTACTTTTTAAATTTTTTAGTTTTTTATTCTTTATTCTGTGTATTTATACATTTATTTATTATTTATTTTTGTGAAGTAAGTCAAATGCTCTGTAATTTAATATATCAGCCATTATAATAATCTCAAGAAGAAAAAAATATGCAAGATTTGAAAATGAAATTTATTTCAAGGATCACTTCACAGACCCAAAAGACTCCAATTTAATTAGATTGTGAAACCTGTGTTTTGAGTAGTTTGGTGACATTAAACATGTTTTTGACACCTTTTGAAAACAGTGAATTGGTCAAAGTTCATTTGTTTATACAAGAACTGACACTGTGGTTTGAGACTGCATTTTGTCAATTATGTATTTATCAAATATCAGTATTTTGTTTCCACAGAGTATATTATTCTATTTTGGCTTCTCTCATAATGAATTTTGATTGTGAAAAAGGATAGATGGGCATGTTCAAAAAAAATGTGACCGAAGCATTTCAGCGCATTTTAAAGAAAACAGGGCTTTAAAAGTTCATTGTTTTTGTAGCTGAAGATGTATCATGTCACCTTGAAGATACTTGCCAAAATTCGTTCAAACAGTTTGAGTAATGAAAAAGTTACGGTCAAAAATATAGCCAAAAAACTCAGGAGTGTAATGCTTTTTGTGTGACATTTTTAGATTACTGAATTTTCTGCTTGCATTTTTACAAAACTCTGCCGGTAACCATACCTATTAGCCATCTTTTTGACTTTCAAGTCCTTTGGGCTGCATGAAAATGTAAGATTTATGTCCTTTCATCATCGCCCATGGAATAAGTAAGGCTAAACTCAACAGCACTATGCTGGATTTCTGGTGCACCAAAAAAGAAGAGGTTCTTATGTAAATGGATGTCATTTTTATATTTGATACTTCTAATCTCTATAACATGGTCTGAAACATTGAATAAAGATGGTATATTGTATTGCAAATTTTCCAGTTGCTGTACCAGCATCCATCTCAGAATGTAAATCACTTCTTCTCAAGTACCCCTTGAACTCAGGAGTGTAACATTTGACATTTGAAACTCAATAACTTTTTCCAGGGGTAGCTTTAGTCAACTTTCATGCCATGTATGAAAAGTCATTGACCCATCATGGTTATTGGTACACAGGAAGTCTTCATCTTGGCTCTTATTTTCTTCATACGTACCATTTAAGCCACTCAGGAGTGTAACACTTTTTTGAAAAAAGACAAAAATAGCTTATTTCTTTACCACAAGCAGTGTTATTTTCATTTATTAGGCACATACATGCAAACCAAGCCCCCCTCAAGCGATTTTGGAACATAAATTTAACTTCTAAACGTAAATAAAGCTGCACTGCCATGAAACTGACCAAAAGTTGAAGATTTTGAGATTCCGTTTTCTTCATATCTATAACTATGAGGCATTCCAAATGATATCCTTACATGGCTATCAAGTGTTTTGTGAGAAATAATAAGATAAAAGTGACCAAGATAATGATATTATGTGATTTAATTCGGGTTTTGCTGTGACACGTATTGTGCAAAGTGTTACACCCCTGAGCATTTAAGTTAAATGCCATTTTGGACACTTTTTCTTCCCCTACATCATCAAATTTGGATTAATTCATGCTAAATATAATGTTTCCAACATCTTAAAATGTTTTTTGATGCAGTGCCATCTGTTTTGATAAGATTTTAAGGTTAATGATATTTTAGGAAGGGACATTTTCTACTGATTTATAATGTGACCATCAGCTTCTGAAACTGGTATGGAACTTAATTTCTGTAATGTCTTTTGTCAACAGGTAATGATATTCAGATAAAGAAAACTGTTCAATTTCCAAAAGAAAGAGTGAAGAAGAAATTAATTAAATTCAGTATTTGTTTGATTTGTGTGCATTTAGACAGCTGAATAGCAAATATATTGTGGCATACCCAAGCATGAATTCATAGAGTTGAAAGATATGATTTTGGTTTTTGCAACAGCAATGAGTGCAAGTTACATTTATAGTGAAGACAACATCGTAATGAAATCTATAGGCAGAATATTCAACCTTTTTCTACAGTACTAACAAAAGGCTGAAAAGTGTTACACTCCTGAGCAACAGACCAAGTTTTCTTGTTAAAGGGGCCAATAAATTTGGAAAAAAAATGATGTTAACAACATGCAGTCAGCGTTACTTTATTGCACAGAACATTTAATCAATGATTTAAGTTCTTGTGATGCTAATTCCAGCATTTAGAAAATAATACTCAGGAGTGTAACACATTCTTTGAAACTCTTAGCACATTTTTGACATACATGTAGCATCATCACTACCAGTATGTTTTTATACCAATAATCATTCTCTAGATTAGTTCTCTATTCATATGCCGTCATCCCAATGCACAGTTTATTGAAGCACAGCCAAGTAAAGAGAAGATATGGAAGTTTTTATAACTCTACTTCTAAAAAAGTGTATCAAAATGAAGTTAAAACTCAAGTTTTCATTTCATTCAGGGGTATCAGCTAGAAAACAGCACTTATGTACATAATTTAGAAGTGCCCTGCATCAAATAACAAAAACTTAAAGTGTTATGATCATGATTTTAGCTTCCAAAGCTTTCATAAAATTTGGTCATTTTAACAGATTTTTGGTGTAAATCTCTTCACAAAAATTGACATAAAATTTTTATTAGTAATGCTATTATTAAAATTTATACAGTTTTGTAAACTGTAAGCACTGTAGATAAATCTGGAATGAAAATTAAACCTATGGCAGAGTGTTTATTTTTGACCTCCAATGTCACACTTGGGTCACATTTTTTTTTAACATGCCCAGATGTGAACTGTTACGGGCCAACTCTCCTACCTTCCAATATCTACAATAGTAGATTTGCGCATAGCTTCGCATATATTCAATCTCTGACAACTGCGTCAGGGAGTTAACTCTTTGGCTCAGTGGTTACAGCATTGGACTATCACCCGGGAGTTCCGGGTTCGAATCCCAGCAAACGTCTGGAATTTTTTCAGCTATGCTCTGTTTGAAATTGTCTAAATATAAGAGACCATGGTCAAACGTCAAAGAATGACCTTGACCTCCTGTGCTCCTAAATTGCCATGTGCCCATAAAGATGACTGTATATACCAAGTTTAGACAAACTCACCAATTCTTACCATGAGCTTTATCGAATGTCATTTTCCTATAGAAAAACATCAGAAAGCAAATATGACATTGCCTTTAACAAGACCTGTCAGGGGGACAGGACAGCTCGCCTGACAGCGTCTTGTCCATCAACTAAAAAACTTTAACGTAAAACTTTAACATTTTGCTTACGCGACCGCCGCCGCCAACGCCGACGCTGACGCCGACACCGGGGGTAGTGTAATAGCTCTTCCTGTACATTCGTACAGGCGAGCTAAAAAGGTCAAGGTTAACTAAAGGTCATCATCTGAACAATCTTTGTACATGTAGTACTCAAGTTCCTGATGCTATGTACCAAGTTTCAATACCACCAGACTTCTGGTGCAGGTTTTAAAACACATGGGCGTTTCTGCCATGCTGGTCATCTGACCTGTACCATTTGAAAAAAGCAGTTTCAACAAGCATGGGGGCTCTATATGCAATTCGGTTACAATTGGTCCTGTGACCTTTGCGGAGCTTTTTGAAAGTTTCGAAATATCAGAAAGCTTGGAAAACGGTCAAAGAATGACCTTGACCTCTTGTTATCACATATCTTCATGTACTCATTGCGATGACTGTACCTACCAATTTTATGCCAAAATCTTCAACAATCTCCATGAAATCTTATGTTCTAGCATTTCCCCACATAAAGCACTGACATTGTCGTAAAAAATGTCAAGGCAAGCCCAAGATCATCATCTCAACAATCTTGGTAGTACTCCTGTACCAGATGCTACATACCAAGTTTTAAAGGCATCGGTTTATTGGTTCTGGAGACTGAGATTTTGAAGACTTTTACCAGGGCGTGGTGACCATTTTGGTCATATGACCCAGACCATTTGATCAATAATTTTTTCACGTAAGCCCCATCTATAGATCAAACACGGCAAAGTGGTTTCAGAGGAGAAGTCATTTCAAATTTCGGAAGGACGGACGACGGGGCCTGCTTTTATATAAGCGCCCGTGGAGCGCCTGACTCAGGTGAGCTGGAACAGTTAAACAATATAAGCATTTAAAAGTAATTTTAGAGTAAAGAATAAGAATATGATTATGCAGAAAAAAAATAATAGGATTTAGGTTTTGAATCACTTGTCTGCTAACAGAACTAGAAACAGGGTAACTTATAGGGCCCGACTTTATTGGACCGTTGATGGCATTTTAGTCATATGTCCCCCAACCAGAAATAACAATAACGGCTTTCTTTTATCATGCTGTTCCTTCGTATTGTTTGCACCGAAGCGGAGGGTGGGGGTGAAGGTTTGTGTGCACCGCAGCGGAGGGTGAGGGTGAAGGTTTGGGCACAGTAAACCCGGTTTAAACCCCACAGTAGTTATTACTGACCGTCCCAAGGCGGTACTTTTGTTGCGGTTGCATTTGTTTTATCTTCGCTGCTGTTTAATTTATTGTGTTCTCAGTTTAATCCTTCTATCATAAAAATAGAAAATAGGTAAAAATAATTGTTATATGTTTTTCATATAATTTGCTTAGTCCGTTGTAACCCGTCTGTTGGTCTAAATTATTTAGTTCAATAAAGATAGCTGACTTGCCATCTATTTGGGAAAGAGCTGCTGACTCGGCTTATCACTTGTAATTTATTGTTTGTTGGGATGTCTTTGTCAATCTTTCCCTTTGATGTTGGGGATAGGGTTTGGGATCTGATTCAGTCAGTTCCTGAAGTGTAGTTACTCTTTAAATTTTAATACGTTGTTTGAAATTAAGCCTCTGGTAGAGTCACTGAGATATGGGCAAAGTACAAAATCATGACTGATAAAAACAAAAGCAACAACTCTGTAAAGCTGGAAACTGGTGTTACCATTCTTGCACTCTGCACACCTTCAGATCATTTGATGATGCTTTACATTTGTACCAAGTTTTGTGAAAATATCCTCAAAGGATTTAAAGTTATAGACCGGACAAGCTCTCACTACTTATATTTACAAAGGGATATAATTTCTTTAAAATTGTAGGTACAGTCATAGTTCTTATTCTCTGCGCATCATTTGATGATGCTTTATAAATGTACCAAGTTTTGTGAAAATATCTTCATCAGTTTTTAAGTCAGAGAGCGGAATGATTCCTATACTGAAAATTACAAACGGGCATAATTCTGTAAGCAAATGTAGATGAAGTTACAGTTATTATTCTCTGCACATCGCTGATAATGCTTTATATTTGTACAAAATTTCGTGAAAATATCTTCGAAGGTTTTACAGTTATAGAGCATACGTGCTTTTATACTTAAAATAACACTGGGACATAAGTCTGTAAAAAATGTAGATGGACTTATGATTCTTATTCTCTGCACATTGTCAGACGATGTTTTGTATTTGTGCAAAGTTTCATAAAAATATCTTTGAACGTTTTAAAGTTATAGATGGACACAATTTCCGTACTCAAAATTGCAAAGGCGCATAATTCTGTAAAATTGTAGGTAGAGTATCAGTTATTACTCTCTACACAGACGCTCTAGCTGAGGAAGAGCAGGAACTAGAAGCTCTAGTTGAAAGCCTTGGCCCAACCTGCACAAGGTATAAGATGGAGATCAGTGCTGAGAAGACCAAACTGATGACGAACAGCGCAGATGGCATCCAGAGGGAGATCAAGGTAAAAGGGCAGAAGCTGGGTACCGTAAACAGTTTCAAGCAGTTGTCTCAGATGATGGCTCAAAACAGGAGGTTCTCTCAAGGATTGCACAAGTCACTTCAGCTCTTACCAAGCTGAAACCAATTTGGAGAGATAACAACATATCTCTTGGGTCAAAGGTGAAACTTATGCGCTCCCTTATCATTTCCGTATTTCTGTATGCCTGTGAATCTTGGACCTTGACAGCAGTTAGAGAAAAGAACGCAATGCCTTTGCGTTGAGATGCTACCCAAGGTTACTGAACATTTCGTACAAGGACCATATAACCAATCAGGAGGTTCGCAGGAAGATCCAAGCAGCCATTGGAGAATATGATGTACTCTTGACACCGGTCAAGGAAGGGAAACTAAGGTGGTTTGGCCAGGTCTCAAGGTCTTCTGGTATAGCAAAGACAGTTCTTCAGGGCATTGTGAAAGTGAAAAGAAGAAGAGGTAAACAGAAAAAGAGGTGGGAAGAAAATATCAAGGAGTGGACAGGAATGGATTTTGCAAGCTCAACTAGGGCAGCTGAAGACAGGACACGGTGAAAGGGATTGTTTTGTAGTCATCTGTCATCTGTGGTGCCCCAACGACCTAGTAAGGTAATGGGATAGACTAGAATAGAATAGAATAGACACATCGCTGATAATGCTTCACATTTGTTCCGAGTTTCGTGAAAATACCTCAAACGGTTTCAGTTATGCAGCGGACACGATTACCATTCTTAAAATTACAAATTAAATATGTAGGTAGAGTTACGTTCTTGTTATCTGCACATTTTATAATAATGCTGTACATTTATACAAAGTTTCGTGAAAATATCTCAAATTGTTTCAGAGTAATGGAGAAGACACATTTTCCATAATAAATATTTCAAGGGATCATACGTCAGCAAAAATGTAGGTAGAGTTACTGTTCTTGTTCTCTGCAAATCTTCTGATGATGCTTTACTTTTGTAGCATGTTTCATGAAAATAGCTCAAACGGTTCCAGAGTTATGAAGCGCGCACGATTTCCAAACTTAATATTACAAAGGGGCATAATTCGGTAATATATAGGTAGAGTTACGATCTTGTAATCTTCACATTGCCCAATGATGGTTCTTATTCTCTGCACATTGTCAGATGATGTTTTGTATTTGTGCAAAGTTTCATAGAAGTATCTTTGAACGTTTTAAAGTCATAGAGTAGACACCATTTCCGTACTCAAGATTACAAAGGGGCATACTTTTGTGAAAACTGTAGGTACAGTTACAGTTATTTTTCTCTGCATATCGCTGATAATTTGTATCAAGTTTCGTGAAAATAAATCAAACGGTTTCAGAGTAATGGAGCGGACACAATTTCCATAATAAATGTTTCAAGGGGGGCATTCTTTTGAAACATGCCGTTTTTAGCACTTTATGACGGGGGTTACACGGAGTGATTTTACTACTGGATTTACTATAAAGATAGGTAAAACTACTAAATGAACATTATTGCCGTATCTGCAGCTAAGGGCCTCATAGGACTGTCTCCAGGTACAGTTCCATACCTGGAGACCCAGAGTTTCGGGAGACAATTTCGTACCAGGAGACTCAGGGTCTAGGGATATTGGTACCGTACCTCGTGACACAACCTTAACGTAAAGGCCGAACACGTCGTAACTTACTTTTCTACAACCCACATTTTGTAGCACGTCCTACTCGAGAGCCAGAAGTCCCGGGTTCAATACCCGGTCCGGCCACATACTTTCGTTTCTCTTTCCGCTGATTTAAGAAGGGCAGTTGTCAGTTACTGGCGAAAGCGTGTGCACTTAGTACTTCTTAACCAATTACGAGGACTAAGCCTGTCCAGTAATAGTGTGGTTAGGTTATCTGCGTTCATCACGTGAAGAAGCCAGTGGTCGTAGCTAAAATTCTACAAGAAGCGCTTCGCGTTTCATGAAATTTTAGCTCCGCCCACTGGACTCTCACATGACGAACGCCGAAAGTACCTTCAAACCTTAGTACATTTTCAATGACGATGTTAAATTTTTTATAGATTTTTTTCAGAAAAAAATGACCCTTTGCTCTTTCCTTGTAAACCCATTTTAACATCATCACGTCAGACATTTTTGGCTTCTTAATTATAAAAAAAATCATATAGAAGGCATATGTTAAGTGTTGGGAAGACCTGTTGTATTTTTAGTATTTGATGCAGACTTTTGTATGCCTATTTTGCTTTAATTTTGAGCAAATTTTCTTGTATTCATCTCTTTACCTACATGTCCTTTTTATGCCTATTCCAGCTAAGACTGAACCCCTTTCACATGTTTAAGAACTCTTTTACGCTAGGACAGTATAAACCTACTGTTGCCTACTTATAATTTCAAGAGTTATATGTTAATCCTCATATGTCATGTTTTATATGACTTGAGTGAAATAAAAGTTTTTGTCTGTCTGTCTAGTGAAAGTGCAGTAACTTGCGATTCAGTGGAAAGCTTCTGGAACATCATAACGAAAAGAGACTAATGTCGCCCTGCCCCCCCCCCCCCCCCCCCCCCCCCCGTTGAGTAAAAGCCCGTTTTGGTATTTCAGATACAGATTCCTAACCAAGCACTTACTCCTAGATATCAGTTACCTGCTATTTTAGAATTATAGATATTTATCTTCTCGGGGTGGAAAAAAACAACACAGCCATTTAAACGCTATGTGGACAGAATGAAGCCGTAATGGAACAAGAGAAAATGAAATACTCACGTTTGTCTAGAGCTTGACCTTTCCACAGCACATATACTGTATACGTTAACTCTTGTTTATGACCCAGTACAAAATAGCTACAACTGCCATTATACCGTGTTTTGACGTTATGAGCGGTCACGCGTCGATTCATGTTTCATTTATATGGTAAAGTTATTTGACAAACAAAATATGTCCGTGTGTTAGAAAGTATAGAAAACACATGTAGCCATGGGGATTAATACAGAAAACTATGCTCAAAATCAAATCAAAATTTGAACAAAGTCTATGATATAGAAAAATTGACATTGTTGGCATTTCACCTCAGTATGTGTTGTGTTGCTTAAAAATGTAACAATATTATCGTTACAGGTTTTCCATTGCCTAGTGTGCGATGGGGCGGTGGTGTTTAGCGACCCACTTTATCTTGGGCACGGCATATGAAGGCGGAGCCAATCCCTCTCCTTTCGCTGCATTATCCTTCATGATTTTGTTTGTACATGTACAGTTTTTTTACGGTCAGAAAGGGTGGATGTCACCGTTGACTGTCAGCCACACCGTGAAATCAATAACCACCATCCTGATACTCATTTTTCAAACTCAGGGCACACTAGTAGTATACAAAAGGAGAGTAACAGGACAAGGGGAGATAAATCATGACAAAACAATTGAGGAGCAAATTTTGTTTCCCAAGTTTAAGAAAGTTATGACATCAGTGGTTTTTTTTATCTTATTTTTGCTCTTGTAAGAATAAGATAATAAAGCCCCGATGTCATAACCTTTAGCGGCGTAATCAAAAATTAGAATTACTTAAAGAATTATAGGTATTTTATTTAAATAGATGAAAGGAAAACTAATTATTGCAATTGAAATAGACAGTGATAGAAATGAAATCCATAAAGATATAAAAGTATATATGCAACCGGTTTAGACCTTAATATTAATCAAGGGTTAATTAAATATTGTTGTTATGGACACAATATTGTAAAAAGTGGTAGGCTAGGCTTCTGGTATCACCAAAGAACGGCAGGTCCTCTCGGCTGAGCTTCTGGTATGACCAAATATCGTCAGGTCCCCTCTGCTGGGCTTCTGGTATCACCAAAGAACGACAGGTAACCTCTGCTAGGCTTCTAGCATCACCAAAGATCGTCAGGTCCCCTCTGCTAGGCTTCTGGTATCACCAAAGATAGTCAGGTCCTCTCGGCTGGGCTTCTGGTATCACCAAAGAACGGCAGGTCCCCTCTGCTAGGCTTCTGGTATCACCAAAGAACAGCAGGTCTCCTCTGCTAGGCTTCTGGTATCACCAAAGAACGGAAGGTCCCCTCTGCTTGGCTTCTGGTATCACCAAAGATCGTCAGGTCCCCTCTGCTGGGCTTCTGGTATCACCAATGAATGACAGGTAACCTCTGCTGGGCTTCTGGTATCACCAAAGAACGACAGGTCCCCCCTGTTGGGCTTCTGGTATCACCAAAGAACGTGATTTACCCCTGCTAGGCTTCTGGTATCACCAAAGAACGACAGGTCCCCCCTGCTGGGCTTCTGGTATCACCAAAGAAAGACAGGTAACCTCTGCTAGGCTTCTGGCATCACACAAGATCGTCAAGTCCCCTCTGCTGGGATTCTGGTATCACCAAAGAACGGCAGGTCCCCTCTTCTAGGCTTCTGGTATCACCAAAGAACGACATGCCCCCTCTGCTAGGCTTCTGGTATCACCAAAGATCGTCAGGTCCCCTCTGTTGGGCTTCTGGTATCACCAAAAAACGACAGCTAACCTCTGCTGGGCTTCTGGTATCACCAAAGAACGACAGGTCCCCTCAGCTGGGCTTCTGGCATCACAAAAGAACGACAGGTCCTCTCTGCTAGGCTTCTGGTATCACCAAAGAACGACAGGTCCCCTCTGCTAGGTCTCTTGTATCACTAAAGAATGGCAGGCCCGCCTCTAGTAGGCTTCTGGTATCACCGAGGAACGGCAGATACTCTTGAGGGAGGCACAGCAGAAGTCCGTATATCTAACTTGAAATGCCTTTCAAAACCTGTTTCAGAAACTACAACTGGCCACATACTTCCGTTTCTCCTTCCGCTGATTCAAGAAGGGCAGTTGTCAGTTACTGGCGAAAGTATGTGCACTTAGTACTGGTTAACCGCTTAGGAGGTCTAAGCCTGCCCAGGAACAGTGTGGTTAGGTTAACTGACCGTCCCGACATGACCTTAGTTGCTTACCATGGACGTTAAGCATCAAATCAACAAACCAACCAACCAACCAAAGAAACTACATGTAGGCACAAAACTCAGAAACTCAACGTTATAGATTCGTTTCATAATAATTGAGCCGAGACACGATAAAACCAACAAAGTGGCTGAGCGCCCAGCGCAGACACAGATCAGCCGGTACATCCGCCCAGTCTGATCAGTCTTCGTGTCTGCATGGAGGTAGCTTAGACCCTTGGCTAACTTTTAAGCGCTTAGCGAAGAGTCTGATTTAACTTGGAGGATGTCTAGGCTGATCTGAGTCAACGCTTAGCGCACCTCTTTGTTGGTTTTTGTCATGTCGTGGCTCAATTATGCTATACCGCTCCTGACAATTTATTTCCAACGAATTATTTAAATGCAGAAACGCGTGCCTGTCGCACTAAATTTGGTATGGAAACGTTTATATTATACGTCAAGCTTTTCTTTCTTTTTTTCGTAAAAATCCTGCTTAATAACAACTTCATTCACGCATAGTTACTGCGCAGATTTAAGGGTTGTATCGTAGACGAAAAATATATAAGATTTTCTTGAAATAGAGTTTTAGACCTTTAGAATTCTTTGTAACAACCTAGACATGAAAACTAAGTCTACAAAAGAAATGTTAGAAGACAATAAAGAGGACTTGCGGGAGTTTGAATTAAACAAGCGCAAGTTTAACACGGATAATACCGGCCAATCGAAATACATTAACTGCAGTCACGTGTGTCAGAATAAACAACTCTCCTAAGTATAATTCAAACCTATAAATTTTGCCAAAGATAAGACAGTCACAATGAAATGTAAAATATAGGTCACAATGACCTAGACAGCGCATGTGGTCCATTACAGTATCTGAATGTACCATTTCTCCAAGTACAATGCAAGTCAGTGAAATAATTTAAAAGCTATTGGCTTAAATCACTGGACCTAAAAGATAAGTCACATTGATCTACAATTACTTTGAGGTCACTCATAGTGTCAGCCCAAGGTACTAATCAAAATATGATGCAAATCCTTATCAAAGAGTAAGACATATTGACTATAATCACTAGGCCCAAAAATATAGGTCACACTGACTTAAAATAAGTATGAGGTCATTTACAGTGTCAGCAGAAAGTATAATGCAAATCCATGAAATAGTGCTACAAATATGTGGAAACAGCATTGGGCCATGAAATATAGATCAATGTGACCAACTGTTAGTTTGAGGTCAAACATTGGGTGATACTGAGTCATGACCACAAGAGTCATGTTCGTACATCAAATAGTTATCAAGATATAAGGCAAAATCACTGGAACATATAATATAGGTCGTGTGAACTTCTGTTAGTTTGAGGTCAAACATCGGGTCATACTGAAATATTATTCCAAGAAATCATATTCGCACAACATCAGGCCATACTGAGTCATTATCCCGAGCAATCATGTTCGTATATCAAATAGTCTTCAAAATATATGGCAAAATCATTGGGCCATGAAATATAGGTCACTGTAACCTACTGTAAGTTAGAGGTCAACAATGGGTCATACTGTATCATTATCACAAGAATCATGTTTGAACATCAAAAGGTCTTCAAGATAATGGCAAAATCAATGGACCATGAAATATAGGTCCTGTGACCTACTGTTAGTTTGAGGTCAAACATCGGGCCACACTGAGTCATTATTCCAAGAAATTATGTTCGAACATCAAATAGTCTTCAAGATATAAGGCAAAAATACTGGACCATGAAATACACGTCAATGTGACCTACCGTTAAATTGCGGTCACACATCAGGCAATACTGAGTCATTATCCCAAGAATCATGTTCGTATATCAAATAGTCTACAAGATATAAGGCAAAATCATTGTACCATGAAATGTAGGTCAGGACAAAATTTGGTCATACTGAGTCATTATTACAAGCCATCGTGTTCGTACATCAAATAGTCTTCAAGATGTAACCAAAATCACTGGACCATGACATATAGGTCACTGTGCCATAATGATAGTGTGATTTCAATCATCAGGCCATAATGAGACACTATCCCAAGCAATCAAGTTTGTACATCAAATAGATTTCAAGATATAACGCAAAATCACTGACCCATGAAATATAAGTCAGTGTGACCTATTGTTAGTTTGAGGTTAAACATTATGTCATACTGAGTCATTACCTCAAGTCATCATATTCGTACATCCGATATAAGGCAAAATCACTAACCCATGAAATAAAGATTATGGCCCTATAGGCATCGCTGTTTCCAGTAGATCTTCCCCAGACGTATATACGGGGTAAGCCCTTGCTATTGCTTAGAAACTAACCTAAACGCATCAGGTTAATACTTTTATGTTCAATTAACCGTGAAATATAGGTCATGGCCCAGTATGCATCGCTACTTTAGAAGGTGTTCCCCAGGCGTACCTCTGGAGCAAGTTTGAAGACTCGAGCCCTTGCGGTTACTTAGAAACTGAGCTAAAGCCACCGGGCTAATATTTTCTTTTCATGGTCAATCAACCGTAAATATAAAACTTGACCGATATACATCACTGCTTTCAGTAGCTCTACCCTAGATGTATCTTTTGAAGAAGCTTAAAAGTAAGAAGTTTGCAAAGACCAGGAACTGAAACAATCAAAATCCAAATCCAGCCCTCAAACCATAGTTGGAAACAACTAAGATTACAAATAATCAAGATACAGAGAACATATGGCCAACCGAGTGAGCAGCTTGTTCCCAAAAGGTGGCCACTCAGTAACCCAAACCGAACCAAAAATAATAAGAACATACATAAGGTAAAACATCACAGAAACTCTGACACCAAAAACAGGCAACAGAGAACCACAACAGAACTACCGCCTTGGAACGGTCAGTAATGAATTACTGGGGGGCTTAAATCGATTTTACAGGCCCAACCTCACCCTCAGTTTCTGAAGTGGTACAAAACATTTAGTCGGTTGTTCGGTTCGCATGATAACCCTCTAACTCGTCAATGAATCATCACGGTAAACACATAAATCAAATTTCAATACTATGAAGAAGCAAAGACGAGGACTCAACAGATACAACGGGCCGTCTGACAGGTGGAGATCCCTGGCCTGCCAAACAACCCCACTGGAAATCTGAAGCAAAAGAAGGTCACCAGTTGTGGCCCGGTGGACCAAGCAACAGACAAAAAGGCTCCGGTCCCAACCAACTAAAATATATAGCTTCAGGTCGGGGCCATCATATAGACTTCAGCCCTCTTGGTTACTGAATAGGAACTCAGATAAACGCAAAAGGTGATTTTTTCTATGGTCAATCAACCGTTAAGTATTGGCAGTGGCCCAATATGCATCGCTGCTACCAGTCGATTTTCTCCAGATGTATCTTTAGAGCAAGTTTGAAGACTCTTACCCTTATGGTTACATAAAAATTGAGCTAAGTGCAATAGGTGAAAATAAGGCGTACGGCACACAAACGAAGGGTATTGCATAAGCACACTTAGCAAAATAGCGATAAAAATAAATGCTACATTTCATCAACAGAAAACCATATTGCTGAAAGCATCATGTCCCCCCTAACTTAAAAAACACCTGCACATACGCCTATGGGATCTTAGTGTCGTATGAAACCGAAACCAATCCATCTCATGAATCATCCGTGCGGAATAATACTTCAAGAGGGTCATACATACTAAACTATATAACCTAGTCATGCCGTAGGACGTCGAAAAAGACGATCAAAACAAATTTTGATGATTTAGACTAAAATATCTGCGACTAAATACATTTCGAAACACTCTCCAGTATGAATAAAACTGAGCCACACCATGTGACTTCCAACAATATGGCAATTTTGTCAGATCATCCCTCTCATTTATACAGGACAATCGGGGACCTCACTTTTGGCTCTATGGCTTGGGTTACTTCCATAGATGGCTGATGTGACAAGCGAGGGCTCTGATCGGACTGCACAAGGGTGCAGTCTGATCAGATCCTTTGCTTGTCACCAATGCCACATTGGCTGAAATCACATGATGTGGCTTAAATATTTGTTGTTGCAAGGGTGAATTCCGTTTTCTCTGTCTACAACAGACATGTACCTGTAATATGTATGCTTTCTCTCTAGTATGAATAAAGCATGTGCCTCTTAATATTTTGTCTCTCTAAAACTTCATTAAGAGACAACATATGAAATTAAGACACTGCGAGTTTCCTATCTGTGTAAAGTGTTCACCACAGAAACAACAAGCATGAAATGGTTCTCCAGTATGAGTAATCATGTGCTTCTTCAAACTGTCCTATCAGTGTAAATTGTTCATCAGAGACATCGCTTCCACACAGCTTCACTCCAGTTTGAACGCGTAGGTGTAATTTTAAAAATTTTATGCCTCTGTTGATTGTTTATCACAGACATTAAAAGCATGCAGCTTTTCTCCTTAATGAAATAGGTTGCGTGCAATCGCAAAAAAGTGTCGTTTTTAGTACATGTATTAAGCTTTTGAACACTGAAGTGTCTACATGTGTAAGCTGTCTACCAAAGACATCACAGGTAAGCGGTGATTCTGCTGTAGATATAACTAGAAAATGTGTTTATGAAACACTATACCCCCAACCTTATGCTTGCCTCTAAAGAAGATGTATCCGTTCATCTACATCTTAGCCTGTAACTGTACGCCAAATATATAAGGAAAATAGCTTAGCGGTCCTTCAGATATTTTGTTCACAAAGTTATTCATATACACATGTAGCTTCTTTGTATTCAAAATGCCTATGTCTGAAAATGGGACAAATTTTACCAAACAATTTATGAAATAGGCTCAAAAGTTAATCAGGTCATCTGCACCTTAGTCCAAACCTGCATGCCAAATATAAGGATCTTAGCTTATGCGATTCTTCAGATATTTTGTTCACAAGCTCGTTCCTATACAAAATGCCTATGTCCGAAAAAGGGGCATAACTCAGTCAAAAATTAACCAATGTTTTTTTCAAAACTTAATTAGGTCATCTACGCCTTAGGCAATGTCTGCCTGCAAAAAAAAATCCTAGCTTGAGGGGTTCTCAAGATATGTTGTTCACAAGGTTCCATAGGCTTACAATGCACTAAGTCGAAAAAGGGGCATAACTCCGTCAAAAATTCACGATTTTTTTTCCAAAAGTTAATCAGGTCATCTACACCTTGGGCAATGTCATCCTGCAAAAAATCATGATCATAGCATCAGGGATTCTTGAGATATTTTGTTCACAAGGTTCAATAGGCTTACAATGCATTAAGTCGAAAAAGGGGCATAACTCGATCAAAAATTCACGAATTTTTTTCAAAAGTTAATCAGGTCATCTACACCTTGAGCAATGTCTTTCTGCAAAAAAGCATAATCCTAGCATCAGGGGTTCTTGAGATATTTTGTTCACAAGGTTCCATAGACTAAGTCGAAAAAGGGCCATAACTCAGGAAATACATGACCGGCGGAAAAAGGAAAAAATACGGGTCTGCTCATTTTTCATGTACTTGCCACATATAAAATTTCAAGATCCTAGCATAAGCAGTTCTTGAGTTTCGCAGCTGCGAAAATGCGTTACGGACGGACAGACGGACGGACAGGCCCAAACCAATATGCCCCCTCAACTTCTTCGAAGTTGGGGACATAAAAATGCGGATTTTGAGTTGTCAACCACAGTCATCATAAACATTCAATTTCATTCCAGTATGACTAACACGTGACTTTTCAATTTTAATGCACCTGTAAATTGTCAACCACAGTCGTAACAAACATTCGATTTCTATACAGTATGAATAACAGGTGTCTTTTCTAGTTTCACGCACGTGTAAATTGTCAATCAGTCATCACAAACATTCGATTTTTCTCCAGTATGAATAACAGGTGTCTTTTCAAGTTTAACGCACGTGTCAATTGTTTAACACACTGTCATAATAAACATGCGGTTTCCCTTCTGTATGAACAAGGTCTGTGTCCGTTCAAGTTTCCTGGCTGTGAAATTTGTTTGCCACAAACAACACAAGTACATGTATGTGGCTTCTCAATAGAAATCAATAACCATGTGTCAAAATGGTGGCCTCTGTTTGTGTAAATTTATACCAGACATTGCACGCATGCAACGATTCTCTAGTATGAATAAACATGTACTTGTTCAAGTTTCCTCCCTTTGTAAAAATGTTTATCTCAGATATCACAAGGATGCAGAGAGGTGTTTGAACGCACGGATATGACAGCGTAGTGACAATCTTTGTTCAAATGAGTTTTTTTTTCCAACAGACATTACAACCCTGCAGTTTCACCCACTCAGTATAAATCAGTGTGTTTCTTCAATAAATAGGCCACGACACGACAATACCAAAATGTGCATCCTGCATGCGCATCCAGCGAAGACTCAGATCAGCCTTGGCATCCGCCAAGTCTGATCAGAGTCCTCACTGTCCGCATGGAGGTATCTCAGACCCTTAACTACCATTTAAGCGCAATGCAAAACCTAAAAAGTATGCAAAGACCAGGAACTGAAACAATCCAAATCCAAATCCAGCCCTCAAACCATAGTTGGAAACAACTAAGATTACAAATAATCAAGATACAGAGAACATATGGCCAACCGAGTGAGCAGCTTGTTCCCGAAAGGTGGCCACTCAGCAACCCAAACCGAACCAAAAATAATAAGAACATACATAAGGTAATACATCACAGAAACTCTGACACCAAAAACAGGCAACAGAGAACCACAACAGAACTACCGCCTTGGAACGGTCAGTAATGAATTACTGGGGGGGGGCTTAAATCGATTTTACAGGCCCATGCGAAGACTCTTATCAGATCGGATGGATTCCCAGACCGATCTGAGTCTGCGCTTTTCCCACAACAACTTTTGCTTTTCTCGTGTCGCGACTCAAATTCTGAATAGTTAGATTCCATACAAGCAAGGAATTCACCAATGAAAGGAAAAAGATCGGACAACAGACTGTTCATGATCAACCAGAGACATTACATTCAGGCATCTCTGGCCTGTAGGAATAAGCATGTGTCTCTTAAAGCAGAGCTTTTGATGAGAGGTAGTATTTTATGATACTAAGGGATAAATTTTATTAGTTATGCACAAAAACGCGAGACGGTTCAGATGAGGGGTCACAACATATGGTTTCAAATGAGAAATAAAGATAATTATCCCTCAATTATCATCAAATACCCCTCTTATCTAGAGCTCTGCTTAAAGGTTGCTGCCTGTAGCAACACTGTTCCATAGACATCATAAGCATGCGGTTTTTCATTGCATAAGCTTGTGTGCATTCAACAAACATGCCTGTGTGAATTGTAAACTATAGACATCACTAGGATTTGATTTAATTCAAATATGAAACAAGAGGGCCAATGACCCTATATCGCTCACCTGAACAATGAGGTTAGGCCCTATGTTGCAAAAATTTTAAGTTGCCATTGCAACAAAACAACATGCACAACAGCAATAAAACACACCATTTATGTACAGGATAATATCACAAACATTTATGCAAAAAAATAAGCTTTGTCCCCCCCCCCCCCCCCCCCTTAATGGCTTCTGAGAAGAAGATCTTTGGCAAAATAAAAAAATAAAAAATAAAAAAATGAAAATTTGGCCTTTCAGCTGCAATGGCAACCAATCAAAATCAGGTATTTGGGCAAAATTAATATGGCTGGTAGAGGACTACTCCAGGAACATTTCTGTAAAGCTTTTGTTAAAATATCTGCAGTAACACAGAAATAAATACCAAATGTCCACTTTCCCCATTGTAAGTCTATGGAAACTTTAAGTTGCCATAGCAACGAATTCACACGGGAAATAAAATTAGGTAGAGGCTAATATTATTAACATGTATGCAAAGTATCAGCTTCATCTCCCTCATGGCTTCACTTTTCCCATTATAAGTCAATGGAAACTATAAGTTGCCATAGCAACCAAAGTTCTTATGGGATTGGAAGAAAGAACAAAATTTATGTAGAGGCTACTGTCATCAACATGTTTGCACAATATCAGCTTCATCCCCCATATGGCTTCTGAACAGAAGGTTTTTTTATTTATTTTTTCGAAAATGTGCCCTATATTTTGCCATGGCAACCAATCAGATTCAGCGATTTGGAGAAAATTCATATGAATCGTAGAGGACTACTCAAGAAACATTTCTGTAGAAAAAAAAATCTGAATAACTGCGGTGAGACAGCAAAAATTGCCAATTTTTCCATTTCCCCATTTCCAGGTCAATGGAAACTCTTAGTTGCCATAGCAACCAAACTGCTGGAGCAATTGCCATGAAAAACAGTAATTCTATAGAGGCTAGTATTAAGGTTCTTTCAGTGAAGTTTGAGCTTTATTGGCCACACAGTTTCTGTGAAGATGTTTTTTTAATATTTTTCTATTTTAAACTATTTGGTTGCAATGGCAACCAGCCAAATTGCGCAATTCGCATGAATTAAACAAGGCTGGTTAAAGACTACTCAAGGTACATTTCTATGAAAATTTTGTCAAAATATCTGCAGTGGCATAGCAATAAATGCAAATTTTCTATTTTGCCATTGTAAGTCAATGGCAACTTTCAGTTCCCATAGCAACCAAACTGCTAGAGCAATTGCCAAGAAAACGGTACTTTTATAGAGACTAGTACTAAGATCCTTTCTGTGAAGTTTGAGCTTTATTTGTTGCATAGGTTTTGAGGAGATGATTTTTTTAATATTTTTTCTATTTTTTACCATTCGGTTGCCATGGCAACCAGCCAAATCTTGCAATCTATATGAATTTCAGGTGGTTGATAGAGGACTACTCAAGGAACATTTCTGTAAAAGTTTTGTCAAAATATCTGCAGTGACATAGCAAAAAATGCCATTTTTCAATTTTCCCCATACAAGTCAATGGAAACTTTAAGTTGCCATAGCAACCAAAGTTCAAAAGGGATTTGGATAAAAAACAGTTTTATTGGTTCCCCCTGTCTATAGATGCTACATATGAAATTTGGTAACAATGGGCCTTGTAGTTTCAGAGAAGATGTCGTTTGAAAATGTTGACGGTCGACGTACGGACGGACGGACAACGGATGCCTGTCTATACTATACTCAGAGGCAATAGAAAGTATACAGTTTTTGATTTTGAATACTGGGTCTCGTGTAAATGGCTGCATTGAAATATAAATAATGTCATTTTGGGCAAACGTCTAGCTGTGCAAAACACAAACAAAAATTGTTTTGCAGTCACTAATGATGGAGTTAAGGTCCTTACTTCATATTAAGCAGTTCTAATCAAAACTCGCTTTGCACATGACAAATAGCATTTTGCACTTCACGAATGTCTAGCGCTAATGTCTGTGAGTAAAACCACATCGTCATTTAAACTGAATCCCGCACCAAACTTCTTCAACCATCGTACGAAATGCTACATGCCTCAAATTATCTCCCTTTTAATTAAAAGTATAGAGAATTAAATGTTTCTCTGCCTTACCTGGTATCAGAAGTTTTCACTTTAAATTCTCGGAAAATTGTTGTTTGGCTTCTTGCTTTTGTGTGCACTTAAAAGGAACCTCTTTGACTTGTTTGTTTGAAAGAAAATTGCAAATTAACTTCCCATAAAAACTCAATGCATATTCAATGCATGTTGCCAGAATACGCCAAATGCATCATTTCTTGGTACGAAAAATTGATACTTTAACCTGTTTTTCATATGAGAGTTTGATATGTCCTTACAAACCTTTCATCCCGTTTTCGAAGTAATGCATAAAAATACACAGAATTAATCTCTATTGTCCAAAGTGTATGTTTCAAGGGGAGCTACTCCAGCAACAATATTGTCTCAGACCCCTTGTCTGTCTAAAACCATGTTATTTCCTTATCTTTTAGCCGATTGTACAGAAAATTGTCGCAAATCATGTGAAATGGATTGTATTTATCAACAGTGCCATGGTATTATCAGATGTGAAGACATCTGAAGGAAAAGCAAGACTGCGTTATCTGTATACTTTCTTTCGCCTCTCAGTATATAAGCTCACCTGTGAGCCTTCGGCTCAGGTGAGCTAAAAAAGCATGTGGGCCTTCAAGTTATTTGCTTGTGTTAACTGTTGACAACAGGCATTGGACGAATTTGAAGTCTCTACAGTATGTAAAAGCGTGTACTTCTTCAAGCCTCCTGGTAGCGAAAACTGATTACCACAGGCCCATATCAAAACCATGTGCTTTCTATCCTCTATGGATAAGTATGTTTGTGTTGCTTCAAATGCTGTGACTGTGCAAATTACTTTTCACAAACATAACAGACATGTTGTTTCTCTTCAGGATAAGAAAGCATGTGTCCCTTCAGAAGGCGTGCATGTATAAATTGCTTACCACAGACAACACAAGCCTTTGGTTTCTATCCAGTATGAATAAGCATATGTCTCCTCAAAACGCGAACTTCCGTAAACTGTTTACAACAGACAACGCAAGCATGTAGTTTCTCTCCAGTATGAATAAGCATATGTCTGTTCAAGATTTGTGCCCCTGTAAACACTTTACCACAGACTTCACAAGAATATGAGCCGTTCTCTGTGAAAACCGGGCTTAATGACATGACGTTATAATTACGTTGTGAACGGATGAAAACCACTAAAATTAATCAATTTTCGGACCTCTCTTTATTACATGTATCATGAAAATACCTTAGGCGCGAAGCTATAACAGAAAGCCATTGATTTTGGACAAAATCCAGTTATAAATATGACATATGTTGCCATGACAACGCTTATTCCATGGTAACCCCAAAGCCTTGAAAACGCATGGTATACCATCACAAAGACCTATCACTGGAGAAAGAGTGTTAATTCATGCAAATTGTCATGTGTATACTATGAAATAGACATTGAAAATGAGCAAACACACGTTTTGTCTGAGTTATTTTGTGTAACAAGCACCGACAGCTCGTTCAAACAAACGTATTGACGTTGACGTCAAAACGTACTTGCTTGACGTTAATAACGTCATATAAAAAAACTGCACTACCTGTGTGCTTCTAAAGTCTGTATCTCACTAATGAATAATGGTAACCATCCCAAATTTTCAGGAAATGTTTAGAAATGCTAATACTTTTCAGTGATGCAGTAAATTAATTTTTTATGATTATGTCATTAAGCCCGGTTTTCACAGAGACTGGCTCATATGTTTTTTTCTCCAGTATGAATAAGCATGTGAGTCTTCAAGCATCCTGCGTCTGTAAATTGTTTAGCACAGATGTCACAGATATATAGTTTCTCTTCAGTATGAATAAACATGTGCCTCTTCAAGTTTCCTGCCCTTGTGAATTGTTTACCGCAGACGTCACAGACATGATGTTTCTCTCCAGTATGAATAAGCATGTGTTCCTTTAAGGTTCCTGCCTGTGTAAATTGTTGACCACATACACCACAAGAATATTGTTTTTCTCCAGTATGAGAAAGCTTGTGTTTCTTCAAATAGTCTGCACGTATAAATCGTTTCCCACAGGAAACACAAGCATGTGGTTTCTCTCCAGTATGATTAAGCATGTGCTTCTTGAAGCTTCTTGCCTCTCTAAATTGTTTACCACAGATGCCGCAGGCATGTGGTTTCTCTCCAGTATGAATAAGCATGTGTCCCTTCAAAAGGTAGGCATGTCTGAAATGTTTACCACAGACATCACAAGCATGTGGTTTCTCTACAGTACGAGTAAACATTTGTAATTTCAAACCCAATGTTTGTATAAATTGTTTACCACGGACGTCACAGGCATGCTGATTCTCTCCAGTGTGAATAAGCATGTGTCTCCTCAAGTGGTCTGCCCGTGAATACTGTTTACTACAGACAGCACATACATGTGGGCTCTCTCCAGTATGAATAAGCACGTGTTTCCTCAAGTTCCCTGCCTGTGTAAATTGTTTACCACAGACATCACAAGTATGAGCAAACATGTTTCTCTTAAAGCCTTCTCTCAATGTAACTCTTCACAACAGTAAACTTGCAAAACAGTTTCTGATAGAAAATGTGTGTGATCGTTCTAGTGTTCTTGCTTAGTGAATCTCTTGTCCAGCAAAGTCCTAGAAAAAATAACAAATCATATTATACTCTAATTAATTCTCAAGTTATCACTTGAATACTGTGTAAAGTGTTCCATAATTACCTAGTCTTTCAGGGTAGACATTGGTTAAAGGTCAAAGAACGACTTGTCCCATGGATTTACCAACTTATGCATAAAAGTTTATCGAATGTCATTGTCCTATACAAAAACATCAGAAAGCAAATATGACATTGCCTTTAACAAGACCTGTCAGAGGGACAAGATAGCTCGCCTGACAGCGTCTTATCCATCAACTAAAAATCTTTAACGTAAAACTTAAACATTTTGCTAACGCCGCCGCCGCCGACGCTGACGCCGACACCGGGGGTAGTGTAATAGCTCTTTCTGTACATGCGTATAGGCGAGCTAAAAAGGTCAGGGTTAACTAAAGGTCATCATCTGAACAATCTTTGCACAAGTAGTACTCAAGTTCCTGATGCTATGTACCAAGTTTCAATACGACCAGTCTTCTGGAGCAGGTTTTAAAGCGTTTTAAAACGTATGGGCGTTTCTGCCATGCTGGACATTTGACCTGTACCATTTGAAAAAAAAACGTTTCAACAAGCATGGGGGCTCAATACAACTGGTCCTGTGACCTTTGCGGAGCTTTTTTGGAAGTTTCGAAATATGAGAAAGCTTGGAAACTGGTCAAAGAATGACCTTGACCTCTTGTAATCACATATCTTCATGTACTCATTAAGATGACTGTATATATCAATTTTATGCCAAAATCTTCAACAATCTCCATGAAATCTTATGTTCTAGCATTTCCCCACATAAAGCACTGACCTTGCCGTAAAAAGGTCAAGGTAAACCCAAGATCATCATCTCAACAATCTTGGTAGTACTCGTGTACCAGATGCTATATACCAAGTTTTAAAGGCATCGGTTTATTGGTTCTGGAGACTGAGATTTTGAAGACTTTTACCATAGGCGTGGTGGCCATTTTGGTCATATGACCCAGACCATTTAATCAATAATTTGTTCATGTAAGCCCCATCAATAGATCAAACACGGCAAAGTGGTTTCAGAGGAGAAGTCATTTCAAATTTCGGAAGGACGGACGACGGAGCCTGCCCTTTATATAAGCGCCCGTGGAGCGCCTGACTCAGGTGAGCTGGAACAGTTAAACAATATAGGCATTTAAAAGTAATTTTAGAGAAAAGAATAAGAATATGATCATGCAGAAAAAATAATAGGATTTAGGTTTAGGTTTTGAATCACTTGTCTGCTAACAGAACTAGAAACATAGTAACTTATAGGGCCCGACTTTATTGGACCGTTGATGGCATTTTAGTCATATGTCCCGCCGCAACCAGAAAAAACAATAACTTTCTTTTATCATGTTGTTCCTTCATATTTAATACGTTATTTGAAATTAAGCCTCTAGTAGAGTTACTGAGATATGGGCAAAATACAAAATCATGACTGATTAAAACAAAAGCAACAACTCTGTAAAGCTGGAAACTGGAGTTACCATTCTTGCACTCTGCACACCTTCAGATCATCTGATGATGCTTTATATTTGTACCAAGTTTTGTGAAAATATCCTCAAAGGTTTTAAAGTTATAGACCGGACAAGCTCTCACTACTTATATTTACAAAGGGATATAATTCTGTAAAATTGTAGGTGCAGTCATAGTTCTTATTCTCTGCACATCGTTTAATGATGCTTTATAAATGTACCAAGTTTTGTGAAAATATCTTCAACAGTTTTTAAGTCAGAGAGCGGAATGATTCCTATACTGAAAATTACAAACGGGCATAATTATGTAAGAAAATGTGGATGAAGTTACAGTTATTATTCTCTGCATATCGCTGATAATGCTTTATATTTGTACAAAATTTCGTGAAAATACCTTCGACGGTTTTACAGTTATAGAGCATACCTGATTTTATACTTAAAATTACACTGGGACATCAGTCTGTAAAAAATGTAGATGGACTTATGATTCTTATTCTCTGCACATTGTCAGACGATGTTTTGTATTTGTGCAAAGTTTCATAAAAATATCTTTGAACGTTTTAAAGTTATAGAATGGACACAATTTTCCGTACTCAAAATTACAAAGGGGCATAATTCTGTAAAAATTGTAGGTAGAGTATCAGTTATTACTCTCTACACAGACGCTCAAGCTGAGAAAGAGCAGGAACTAGAAGCTCTAGTTGAAAGTCTCGGCCAAATCTGCACAAGGTATAAGATGGAGATCAGCGCTGAGAAGACCAAACTGATGACGAACAGCGCAGATGGCATCCAGAGGGAGATCAAGGTAAAAGGGCAGAAGCTGGGTACCGTAAGCAGTTTCAAATACCTTGGAGCAGTTGTCTCAGATGATGGCTCAATACAGGAGGTTCCCTCAAGGATTGCACAAGCCACTTCAGCTCTTACTAAGCGGAAACCAATTTGGAGAGATAACAACATATCTCTTGGGTCAAAGGTGAAACTTATGCGCTCCCTTATCATTTCCGTATTTCTGTATGCCTTTGAATCTTGGACCTTGACAGCAGAGTTAGAGAAAAGAACGCAGACCTTTGAGTTGTTATGCTACCGAAGGTTACTGAACATTTCGTACAAAGACCACATAACCAATCAAGAGGTTCGCAGGAAGATCCAAGCAGCCATTGGAGAATATGATGAACTCTTGACGCTGGTCAAGGAACGGAAACTAAGGTGGTTTGGCCACGTCTCAAGATCTTCTGGTTTAGCAAAGACAATTCTTCAGGGCATTGTGAAAGGGAAAAGAAGAAGAGGTAAACAGAAAAAGAGGTGGGAAGAAAATAACAAGGAGTGGACAGGAATGGATTTTGCCAGCTCAGCTAGGGCAGCTGAAGACAGGACACGGTGAAAGGGATTGTTTTGTAGTCATCTGTCATCTGTGGTGCCCCAACGACCTAGTAAGGTTATGGGATAGACTAGACTAGAATAGAATAGAAACATCACTGGTATTGCTTCACATTTGTTCCGAGTTTCGTGAAAATACCTCAAACAGTTTCAGAGTTATGCAGCGGACACGATTTCAATTCTTGAAATTACAAATTAAATATGTAGGTAGAGTTACGTTCTTGTTATCTGCACATTTTATAATAATGCTGTACATTTGTACAAAGTTTCGTGAAAATATCTCAAACCGTTTCAGAGTAATGGAGCAGACACAATTTCCATAATAAATATTTCAAGGGTTGGTTGGTTGATTTGATGCTTGACGTCCATGGTAAACAACTAAGGTCATGTCGGGACGGTCAGTTAACCTAACCACACTATTCCTGGGCAGGCTTAGACCTCCTAAGCGGTTAACCAGTACTAAGTGCACATACTTTCGCCAGTAACTGACAACTATATTTCAAGGGATTATGTATATAGAGTTACTATTCTTGTTCTCTGCAAATCTTCTGATGATGCTTTACTTTTGTAGCAAGTTTCATGAAAATAGCTCAAACGGTTCCAGAGTTATGTAGCGGACACAATTTCCTAACTTAAAATTACAAAGGGGCATAATTCGGTATAATATGTAGGTAGAGTTACGATCTTGTAATCTTCACATTGCCCAATGATGGTTCTTATTCTCTGCACATTGTCAGATGGTGTTTTGTATTTGTGCAAAGTTTCATAGAAGTATCTTTGAACGTTTTAAAGTCATAGAGTAGACACCATTTCCGTACTCAAGATTACAAAGGGACATACTTTTGTGAAAACAGTAGGTACAGTTACATTTATTATTCTCTGCATATCGCTGATAATGGTTTACATTTGTATCAAGTTTCGTGAAAATAAATCAAACGGTTTCAGAGTAATGGAGCGGACACAATTTCCATAATAAATGTTTCAAGGGGGCATTCTTTTGAAACATGCTGTTTTTAGCACTTTATGACAGGAGTTACACGGAATGATTTTACCACTCGATTTACTATAAAATAGGTAAAATTACTAAATAAACATTATTGCCGTATCTGCAGCTACAAGTAAGGGCCTCATAGGACTGTCTCCAGGTACAGTTCCATACCTGGAGACCCAGAGTTTCGGGAGACATTTCCGTACCAGGAGACTCAGAATCTATGGATATTGGTACCGTACCTCGAGACACAACCTTAACGTAAAGGCCGAACACGTCGTAACTTACTTTTCTACAAACCACATTTTGTAGCACCTCCTACTCGAGAGCCAGAAGTCCCGGGTTCAATACCCGGTCCGGCTACATACTTTCGTTTCTCTTTCCGCTGATTTAAGAAGGGCAGTTGTCAGTTACGGGCGAAAGTGTGTGCACTTAGTACTTCTTAACCAATTAGGAGGACTTTAGCCTGTCCAGTAATAGTGTGGTTAGGTTATCTGACAATAGCTGTTTACCGTGAACGCAAAGCAACAAAAACAAAACAAACAAACATTTTGCATACTCTACATTAAATGTTATAAAAACGGCCGCGGCTCAGAAAGGATCTAAAAATGAAGTTTAATATACTTAAAGAATTAAAATTTGATTTTTCAGCGTTCATCACGTGAAGAAGCCAGTGGTCTTAGCTAAAATTCTACAAGAAGCGCTTCGCGTTTCATGAAATTTTAGCTCCACCCACTGGCCTCTCACATGACCAACGCTGAAAGTGCCTTCAAACCTTAGTACATTTTCAATGACGATGTTAAATTTTTATAGATTATATTTCAGGAAAAATGACCCTTTGTTTTTTCCTTGTAAACCCATTTTAACATCATCACGTCAGACACTTTTTGCTTCTTAATTATAAAACAAATCAACATATAGAAGGCATATGTTAAGTGTTGGGAAGACCTGTTGTATATTTAGCATTTGATGCAGTCTTTTGTATGCCTATTTTGCTTTAATTCTGAGCAAATTTTCTTGTATTCATCTCTTTACTAACATGTCCTTTTTATGCCTATTCCAGCTAAGACTGAACCCCTTTCACATGTTTAAGAATTCTTTTTGCTAGGACAGTATCAACTTAGTGGAAGTGCAGTAACTTGTGATTCAGTGGAAAGCTTCTGGAACATCATAACGAAAAGAGACTTATTTCGCCCTCCCCCATTGAGTAAAAGCCCGTTTTGGTATCTCAGATACAGATTCATTACCAAGGACCTACTCCTAGATATCAGTTACCTGCTATTTTAGATTTATAGATACTTATCTTCTCGGGGTGGAAAAAACCAATACAGCCACTTAAACGCTATGTCGACAGAATGAAGCCGTCACGGAACAAGAGAAAATGAAATACTTACATTTGTCTAGAGCATAGGCACCTGATTACAGAAATTCAGAATCCAGCATTATAAATAGTAAGTAATACTAAAGGCTTCTCACTCGCTAGTTTTGAATCAACGGAAGTGTGTCTGGTTCCTGGTTGCTCAAGCGACTATTAAACTGATTGTCGTTTTATGCTATTGACATGTACAGACGTTTTGGTAAAGACCCACTGTTGTCAAAAAAGCGGTTGTAAACAAAAGAATCAATACTGAAATCGTCTTAAAATATCAATTTGAAGATAAACCATTCGACAGAAAGAAGAACTTATTCAAATGAGCAACTTTGGCAAAACGTTGGAAACTATCTGCACACATCAATAGCATAAAACGACAATCAGTTAAATAGTCGCTTGAGGAACCAGAAACCAGACACACTTCCGTTGATTCAAAACTAGCGAGTGAGAAGCCTTTAGTATTACTTACTATTTATAACGCTGGATTCTGAATTTCTGTAATCAGGTGCCTATGGTCTAGAGCTTGACCTTTCCACAGCATATACTGTATACGTTAACTCTTGTTTATGACCCAGTACAAAATAGCTACAACTGCCATTATACCGTGTTTTGACGTTATGAGCGGTCACGCGTCTTTCTTTCTCTCGGTACTGCTCTCGGTCAGTAACTGACCATGATGGCAGGCGCGGGGTGTGGCGCAGAAGTTTCCAAAAAAAAAAAAAAGTATTTACCTATGACAAGGCCACACAGAGTTAAAACTATTTACAAGAAGTCCTCAGGGATAGGCATTACATGCTCTATCCCTGCCCAACCCGAGGTTTACACTATTTTGGACTTAAACTCCTCAACTGTCTCCACAGAGACAGCTTCAGTTGTAAGCCCATTCCAAGCTGCAATTGACCTGGGGAAGAAGGAATGCTTCAAACCGTCAGAATAAGCAACTGAACGGTGATACTGAAAGGGGTGGGATCTTGTTCTCATCTTCCCTCTACCGGACTCAGACAGATACTTATCCTTATTAACTATTGCCTGGTTATTATGAATTTTGTAGAGCAGAGATAGAGAAGCCTGTTGCCGCCGTTCCTGCAGATCTGGCCATTCAAGTTCCTCTAGCATGTCGATTACATGGCTCTGGTTGCGCCAGCGTCTGCAGGTCCAGCGTGCAGCAGTCCTCTGTACTTTCTCTATTCTACCAATCTCAGTCTGATGATGGGGGGTCCAAACAGGTGCCGCGTACTCTAATTGGGGCCGGACCACAGCTTTGTATGCAGCAGCCTTAATATCCTTAGGAGCAAAAGCCAGGTTTCGGCGAAGGAAACCAAGAGTCTTCGTGGCTTTGCTAGTGATGTTGTTAATATGTTGACCCCATTCGAGGTCATCAGTGATCGTGACTCCCAAGTATTTGGCAGAAGGAACGTTCTCCAAAACTTGGTTGTGCAGAACATAGTTATGAATGATCTGCTTGGAAGGGGGATGCTTAGTCACCCTCATGGTGTGACTTTAGCAACATTAAACTTCATGAGCCATGCCTCTTCCCAACGGGCCAGTTTATCCAAATCTTCCTGAAGTAACTGTTGGTCTTCAGACCTTCTAATGTTTCTATAAAGGACACAGTCGTCAGCAAAAAGACGGACTGTTGAACTGATGTTGTCTGGCAGGTCATTAATAAATATCAAGAAGAGTATGGGTCCAAGAACGGAACCCTGGGGGACACCAGACAAAACAGGGGCAGGGTCTGAACAGGCTCCATCAAGTACTACTTTTTGAGTCCGTCCAGATAGCCAAGCAGTTATCCACTGGAGGATATGGTTTCTGATACCATAGTACTCCAGCTTGTAAATCAGTCGTCGATGGGGAACCTTATCGAAAGCCTTGGCAAAGTCCATAATAATGAGGTCAGTCTGTTTGTGACCCCTATTATGGGCACCATCTAGGTTTTCATACAAGTCGTGCTTGAACTGGACAAGTTGGGTCTCGCAGGACCTGCCGCTTCGGAAACCATGTTGAGACTCAACAAGGATATTATGTTCTGACAAATGTTGCATGATCTGACTCACAAGAATGTGCTCTAATGATTTACAGCATATACAGGTTAGGGAAACTGGCCTGTAATTTGCAGGGTCATACCTTTCTCCCTTCTTATAAATGGGAGCCACATTGGCTTGTAGCCAATCATCAGGTACTCTTCCTTGGGCAAGGGACTGGTTGAAGATGCAGGCAAGGCCCTGAGCAATTTCAGCACTGCATTCTTTCAACACACGAGCACTTAGGTCATCAGGACCTGAAGCTTTATGGAGGTTTAGACGGTCAAGTAGCTTTTTGACCCCATTGGGGTCGATTGAAAAATCACCTATATCTGGATAATGGCTTGGTCCTTTTGAAGGGGGATCATCACTTTGTTCCTGGGTGTATACATGTTCCTGGGCGTCGATACATGTTTCATTTATATAGTAAAGTTATTTGACAAAAAGTATGTCCGTGTGATAGAAAGTATAGAAAAAACATGTGGCCATGGGGATTAATACAGAAAACTATGCTCAAAATCAAATCAAAATTTGAACAAAGTCTATGATATAGAAAAATTGACATGGTTGGCATTTCACCTCAGTATGTGTTGTGTTGCTTAAAAAATATAACGATAAAGGTTTTCCATTGCCTAGTGTCCGATGGGGCGGTTGGGTTTAGCGACCCACTTTATCTTGGGCACGGCATATGAAGGCGGAGCCAATCCCTCTCCTTTCGCTACATTATCCTTCCCTGATTTTGCTTGTACATGTACAGTTTTTTACGGTCAGAAAGGGTGGATGTCACCGTTGACTGTCAGCCACACCGTGAAATCAATAACCACCACCCTGATACCCATTTTTCAAACTCAGGGCACACTAGTAGTATACAAAAGGAGAGTAACAGGACAAGGGGAGATAAATCATGACAAAACAATTGAGGAGCAAATTTTGTTTCCCAAGTTTAAGAAAGTTATGACATCAGTGGGCTGTATTATCTTAGTTTTCTCTTGTAAGAATAAGATAATAAAGCCCCGATGTCATAACTTTTAGCGGCGTAATCAAAAATTAGAATTACTTAAAAAATTATCGGTATTTGAAAGGAAAACCAATTATTGCAATTGAAATGACAAGGATAGAAATGAAATCCATGAAGATATAAAAGTATATATGCAACCGGTTTAGACCTTAATATTAATGAAGGGTTAATTAAATATTGTTGTTATGGAAACAACAGAGAAAAAAGTGGTAGGCTAGGCTTCTGGTATAACCAAAGAACGGCTGGTCCTCTCTGCTGGGCTTCTGGTATCACCAAAGAACGGCAGGTCCCCTCTGCTGGGCTTCTGGTATCACCAAAGAACGGCAGGTCCCCTCTGCTGAGTTTTGGTATCACCAAAGATCGTCAGGTCCCCTCTGCTGGGCTTCTGGTTTCACCAAAGAACGAAAGGTAACCTCTGCTAGGCTTCTGGCATCACCAAAGATCGTCAGGTCCCCTCTGCTGGGCTTCTGATATCACCAAAGAACGGCAGGTCCCCTCTGCTAGGCTTCTGGTATCACCAAAGAACGACAGGTCCCCTCTGCTAGGCTTCTGGTATCACCAAAGATCGTCAGGTTCCTCTGTTGGGCTTCTGGTATCACCAAAAAACGACAGGTAACCTCTGCTGGGCTTCTGGTATCACCAAAGAACGACAGGTCCCCTCAGCTGCGCTTCTGGCATCACAAAAGAACGACAGGTCCTCTCTGCTAGGCTTCTGGTATCACCAAAGAACGACAAGTGCCCTCTGCTAGGTCTCTTGTATCACCAAAGACCGGCAGGCCCGCCTCTAGTAGGCTTCTGGTATCACCAAGGAACGGCAGATACTCTTGAGGGGGGGGCGGCAGAAGTCCGTATATCTAATTTGAAATGCCTTTCAAAACCTGTTTTAGAAACTACATGTAGGCACAAAACTCAGAAACTCAACGTTATAGATTCGTTTGACAATAATTGAGCCGCGACACAATAAGACCAACAACATGGCTGAGCTCCTAGCGCAGACTCAAATCAGCCTGGGCATTCGCCCAGTCTGATCAGTCTTCGTGTCCGCATGAAGGTAGCTTAGACCCTTGGCTAACTTTTAAGCGCTTAGCTAAGAGCCTGATTTAACTGGGAGGATGTCTAGGCTGATCTGAGTCAACGCTCAGCGCACCTCTTTGTTGGTTTTTGTCGTGTCGCGGCTCAATTATGCTATACCGCTCCTGACAATTTATTTCCAACGAATTATTTAAATACAGAAACGCGTGCCTTTCGCACTAAATTTGGTATGGATATGTTTTTATTATACAAGCTTTTTTTTTTTTTTTTTTTTTTTCGCAAAAATCCTGCTTAATAACAACTTAACTCACGCATAGTTACTGCTCCAATTTGAGGGTTGTATCGTAGACGAAAAATATATAAGATTTTCTTGAAATAGAGTTTTAGACCTTTAGAATTCTTTGTAACAACCTAAACATGAAAACTTAGACTACAAAAGGATTGTTAGAGGACTATAAAGAGCGACTTACGGGAGCTTGAATTAAACAAGCGCAAGTTTAACATGGACAATACCGGCCAATTGAAATGAATCAACTGCAGTCACGTGTGTCAGAATAAACAACTCGCCTAAGTATAATTCAAACCAATATTGCCACAGATAAGACAGTCACAATGAAATGTAAAATATAGGTCACAATGACCTAGAAAGCGCCTGTGGTCCATCACTGTTTCTGAATGTACCATTTTATCAAATACAATAAAGTCAGTGAAATAGATTAAGAGATATTGGCTTAAATCACTGGACCGTAAAGATAGGTCACATTGATCTACAATTACTTTGAGGTCACTCATAGTGTCAGCCCAAGGTAATAACCGAAATATGATGCAAATCCTTATCAAAGAGTAAGACATATTGACTATAATCACTAGGCCCAAAAATATAGTTCACACTAACTTAAAATAAGTATGAGGTCATTCACAGTGTCAGCAGAAATTTATTGTGCAAATCCATGAAATAGTGCTAGAAATATGAGGAAACAGCACTTGATCATGAAATATAGATCAATGTGACCAAGTGTTAGTTTGAGGTCAAACATTGGGTCATACTGAGTCATGACCACAAGAACCATGTTCGTACATCAAATAGTTATCAAGATATAAGGCAAAATCACTGGAATATGAAATATAGGTCGTGTGGACTTCTGTTAGTTTGAGGTCAAACATCGTGTCATACTGAGTCATTATTCCAAGAAATCATATTCGTACAACATCAGGCCATACTGAGTCATTATCCCAAGCAATCATGTTCGTATATCAAAAAGTCTTCAAAATATAAAGCAAAACCATTGGGCCATGAAATATAGGTCACTGTAACCTACTGTAAGTTTGAGGTCAAACAATCGGTCATACTGTATCATTATCACAAGAATCATGTTGAACATCAAATAGTTTTCAAGATATAAGGCAAAATAAATGGACCATGAAATATCGGTCCTGTGACCTACTGTTAGTTTGCAGTCAAACATCGGGGCATACTGAGTCATTTTTCCAAGAATCATGTTTGAATATCAAATGGTCTTCAAGATATAAGGCAAAATCAATGGACCATGAAATATCGGTCCTGTGACCTACTGTTAGTTTGAGGTCAAACATCGGGCCATACTGAGTCATTATTCCAAGAAATTATGTTCGAACATCAAATAGTCTTCAAGATATAAGGCAAAAATACAGGACCATGAAAAACAAGTCAATGTGACCTACCGCTAAATTACGGTCACACATCAGGTAATACTGAGTCATTATCCCAAGAATCGTGTTCGTATATTTAATAGTCTTCAAGATATAAGGCAAAATCATTGTACCGTAGGTCAGGACAAAAATTTGGTCATACTGAGTCATAACAAGCCACCGTGTTCGTACATATAATAGTCTTCAAGATGTAACCAAAATCACTGGCCCAGGACATATAGGTCACTGTGCCCTACTGATAGTGTGATTTCAGTCATCAGGCCAGTATGAGACGCTATCCCAAGAAATCAAGTTCGTACATCAAATAGTTTTCCAGATATAACGCAAAATCACTGACCCATGAAATATAAGTCAGTGTGACCTGTTGTTAGTTTGATGTTAAACATTCTGTTATACTGAGTCATTACCTCAAGTTATAACATTCGTACATCCGATATAAGGCAAAATCACTAACCTATGAAATAAAGGTTATGGTCCTATAGGCATCGCTGTTGCCAGTAGATCTTCTCCAGACGTATATACGGTGTAAGTTTGAAGACTTTAGCCCTTGCGGTTGCTTAGAAACTAACCTAAACGCATCAGGTTAATATTTTTATGTTCAATTAATCGTGAAATATAGGTCATGGCCCAGTATGCATCGCTACTTTTAGAAGGTCTTCCCCAGACGTACCTCTGGAGCAAGTTTGAAGACTCGAGCCCATGCGGTTACTTCGAAACTGGGCTAAAGCCACCGGGCTAATATTTTCTTTTTATGGTCAATCAACCGTAAATATAAAACTTGACCGATATACATCACTGCTTTCAGTAGCTCTTCCCTAGATGTATCTTTTGTAGAAGTTTAAAGACTACAGCCCTCTTGGTTACTTAGAAACTCAGCTAAACGCAATAAGTGATTTTTTCTATGGTCAATTAACAGTTAAGTATTGGCAGTGGCCCAGTATGCATCGCTGCTGCCAGTAGATTTTCTCCAGATGTATCTTTAGAGCAAGTTTGAAGACTCTTACCCTTATGGTTACATAGAAATTGAGCTAAGTGCATTAGGTGAAAATAAGGCAAACGCAAACGAAGGGTATTGCATAAGCACATCTTTGCTTAGCAAAACAGCGATAAAAATAAATGCTACATTTCATCAACAAAAAACCATATTGCTGAAAGCATCATGTACCCCCTAACTTAAAAACCCCTGCACATACGCCTATGGGAACTTACTGTCGTATGAAACCGAAACCAATCCATCTCATGAATCATCCGTGCGGAATAATACTTCAAGAGAGTCATACATACTAAACTATATAACGTAGTCTTGCCGTAGGACGTCGAAAAACGTTCAAAACAAATTCTATTTTACAGATGATTTAGACTGAAATATCTGCGACTAAATACATTTCGAAACACCCTCCAGTATGAATAGAACTGAGCCACATCATGTGACTTCCAATAATATGGCAAATTTGTCATGTGATATTCAGATCATCCCTCTCATTTATACAGGGTAATCAGAGACCTCACTGTTGGCTCTATGGCTTGGGCTACTGCCATAGACGGCTGATGTGACAAGCGAATGCTCTGATCACACTGCACAAGGGAAGCAGTCTGATCAGATCCTTTGCTTGTTTCCAATGCCACATTGATTGAAATCACATGATATGGCTCAAATATTTGTTGCTTCAAAGTTCGATTCTGTCTAAACTGTCTACAACAGACCTAACAAGCATGTCATGTAACATGTCAATTTTTCTCCAGTATGAATAACACGTGTCTTTTCAAGTTTAATTGTCAACCACAGTTATCACAAACATTCGATTTTTCTCCAGTATGAATAACACGTGTCTTTTCAAACTTAACGCATGTGTAAATTGTCAACCACAGTCATCACAAGCATTCGATTCGAGTTTTGTCCAGTATGAATAACATGTGTCTTTTCAAGTTTAACGCAGGTGTGAACTGTCTACCACAGTCATCACAAACATTTAATTTTTCTCCATTATGAGAGATACGTGTCTTTTCAAGTTTAACGCACGTGTGAATTATTTACCACAGTCATAACAAACATGCAGTTTCCCTTCTGTATGAACAAGGTCTGTGTCCTTTCAAGTTTTCTGGTTGTGAAATTTGTTAACAACAAAAACACAAGCATGTGGCTTCTTTCTAGAATCAATAACCATGTGTCAAAGTGGTTGCCTTTGTTTGTGTAAATTTATACCAGACATTAAACGCATGCAGCGATTCTCCAGTATGAATATGCATGTACTTGCATAAGTTTCCTCCCTTTGTAAAATGTTTATCTCAGACATAACAAGGATGCAAAGAGGCGTTTGAACGAACAGGCATGACAGTACACAGTACAACCCTGCAGTTTTATCCACTAAGTATGAATCTGTGTGTGTTTCTTCAATAAATGAGCCGCTACACGACAAAACCAACATAGTGGCAAGGGCGCCAAGCAAAGACTCAGATCAGCCTGGGCATCCGCCCAGTCTTATCAGAGTCCTCGCTGTCCGCATGGAGGTAGCTTGGGCCCTTAGCTACCCTTTAAGAGCAATGCAAAGACTCATCAGACTGGACCGATGCCAAGGCTAATCTGAGTCTGCGCTTTTCCCACGATCGCTTTGTTGGTTTTCTCGTGTCGCGGCTCAAATTTTTAACATTTAGATTCCATAGAAGCAAGGAAAACAGCAATGAAAAGAAAAGAGCAGACAATAGAGTGTTCATGACTTACCACAGACAATACAAGCTGGCATCTCTGGCCTGTATGAATAAGCATGTGTCTCTTAAAGGTTCCTGCCTGTGTCATAGAGAAAACCATGTTAGTGTCTTTTGACATCAAGCTTATCAGGCGAGACCAGATACAACGTAGGAATGGCGAGGCTTGCCGAGCCAGTCCGACGTGTTTCTGGTCGAGCCTGATAAACTTTATATCAAAAGACACTTACATAGTTTTCTATTTATCATGCATCATCAAAAGATTTTACGGCGTAAAACGAGTCAAACCGATGAAAAGCAATCATATCCCTGTTATCAGGCGAATTTTGTAGCAGTTGCATGATAAAACACTGTTCCATAGGCATTACAAGTTTGCGATTTCTCATTGTATGCATAAGCTGGTGTATATTCAACAAAAGTGCTTGTGTGGATTGTAAACTATGGGATCATGAGCATTTGGTTTAATTCAAATATGAAAAAATGTGGTCATTCAAGATATTTGCCAGTGTTAACTGTTTACAACAGGCATCGGGCGGATTTGAAATCTCTACAATGTGTAAAATCGTGTACTTCTTCAAGCTTTCTGCAAGTGAAAATTGATTACCACAGGCCCATATCAAAACCATGTGCTTTCTATCCTCTATGGATAAGCATGTGTTGCTTAAAATGCTGTGACTGTGCAAACTGCTTATCACACACATAGCAGACATGTTGTTTCTCTCCAGAATAAAAAAACATGTGTCCCTTTAAAAGGTGTGCATATATAAACTGCTTACCACAGAAAACACAAGCATGCGGTTTCTATCTAGTATGAATAAGCATATGTCTCCTCAAAACGTGCACTTCCGTAAATTTTCTCCCACAGACAACGCAAGCATGTGGTTTCTCTCCAGTATGACTAAGCATGTGCCTTTTCACAACTTGTGCCCGTGTAAACTCTTTACCACAGACTTCACAAGAATGAGGTTTTTCTCCAGTATGAATAAGCATGTGGGTCTTCAAGTTTGCTGACAGTATAAATCGTTTACCACAGACGTCACAGATATGTGGTTTCTCTCCAGTATGAATAAACATGTGCTTCTTCAAGTTTCCTGACAGTATAAATTGTTTACCACAGACGTCACAGACATGTGGTTTCTCTCCAGTATGAATAAGCAAATGCTCCTTTAAGGTTCCTGCCCGTGTGAATTGTTTACTACAGACACCACATGAATGTTGTTTTTCTCCAGTATGAGAAATCATGTGCATCTTCAAATAGTCTGCACGTATAAATCGTTTATCACAGAAAGCACAAGCATGTGGTTTCTCTCCAGTATGATTAAGCATGTGCTTCTTCACGCTTCTTGCATATCTAAATTGTTTACCACAGATGCCGCAGGCATGTGGTTTCTCTCCAGTATGAATAAGCATGTGTCCCTTCAAAAGGTGGGCATGTCTAAAATGTTTACCACAAACATCACAAGCATGTGGTTTCTCTACAGTACGAATTAACATTTGTCCTTTCAAACGGTATGTTTGTATAAATTGTTTACCACGGACGTCACAGGCATGCTGTTTCTCCCCAGTGTGAATAAGAATGTGTCTCCTCAAGTGGTCTGCCCGTGTACAATATTTACTACAGACAGCACATGCATGTGGGCTCTCCCCAGTATGAATAAGCATGTGTTTCTTCAAGTTCCCTGCCTGTGTAAATTGTTTACCACAGACATCACAACCTGTTGAACCATATGGTTTCTCTACAGTATGAGCAAACATCTTTGTCTCAAAGCCTTCTCTCAGCGTAACTGTTCACCACAGTAAACATGCAAAACAGTTTCTGATAGAAAATGTGTGGGATCGTTCTAGTGTTCTTGCTAAGTAAATCGTTACTATATCTCCAAAAGTGTGAAGTGTCCCTCCAGTATGAATAAACGTATTTCTACAGAGGCCCAGTCTTTGAACTGTTAACCATGGACATTAGAATCATGGGAGGTCCACTTAGGGGTTTGATGAAATTGAGTGTTACGTCCCATCAAACAGTTTTTCAATCATATGAGGCGAAGACAGGATGACAAATGAAGACTTGTGTTCAGTAGAACCTTGTTTAAAAAGGCTGTGAAGAATTACGTCGTCGTGAGAATCGAAAACGCTACAGCATGGGTAAGCACTGGACGCAAGTTCCCTGCATGGGGAAATTTCAAACCACAGATAAAACAAGCAAACGGGTCATCATCAATATGATTATGCCGTGTCTTTTTTTAAGATTTCTGGCTGTTGAAACTGTCAATAGAGGCATCACATGCTTTCACTGGGTTTTCTGTTTGAATAACACTGAGACTGTTTCATCAGTAGTATGCAGTTTCCCTCCAAGTCAAATCAGCACGTGACTAAAATATCTTCTCTAGCAAAGTCCTAGAAAAAAATGACAAATCATATTATACACCAATTATTTCTCAAGTTATCACTTGAATACTGTGTAACGTATTCCATAATTACCTAGTCTTTCAGGGTAGACATTGTTTAAAGGTCAAAGAACGACTTTGCCCATGGATTTACCAACTTATGCATAAAAGTTTTCTACAAGTTCCATGAAATCTTATGTTTAAGCATTTTTGTTTTATAAAAGCATCAGAAAGCAAATTTGACCTTGAAGCAAAACGGTCAGGGTCAACTCAACACCATCATTTGACCAATCTTGAAAGAGCTCGGGTCTCCAATGATATACACCAAGTATCAATACCATCAGAATATTGGTTCTGGAGGAGAGGATTTTCAAAGTTTTTTATCATATGTGGGCGTGGCGGCAATGTGAGTCATTTCACATGGACTACTTGCACAAATTTCCGTTCCCACAAGCCCAGGAGGCTCTATATGACAGTTGGTAACAGGACAACCCAAGGACATCATTGATATAATTTTGGTAATACTCAAGTACCTGATGTTAAATACAAAGCAGTTAAAGGCCTAGATTTTGTTCTATCATTTTGACCCCCAATCTAATCCCCTCCAATAAACAAGTGATTAAAAAAATCAAAGGCACCTCCTAATCACCTCATTATTAGGGTCATAAAACAATGCTGTACTGAAACCACTGCCTGCCTGTGGGGCCCCAGTGTGATAAATTCATGCATCAGTCAAAATGTAAGAGATCAGAACAATATATTCTATAATTTGTAAAATATAATTTGCTGATTAGCAGTCAAAGAATACTCAAATATTAATTTGGAAAAAGAAGAAGAAGAAGAAAAACAAAGAGAAAAAAAGGGGGGGGGGGGAAATGAAGGGAAAAAAAAAGAACTTAAGGAAGACAGAAAAAAATAATTGAATATTTATTTTACAAACAATTTCTTGTATTATCACTTACTACTATTACTTTTTTTTTAATCTATTATTTTTAATTTTACTTTCTTAAATACTATTTACTTTTTAAAAATTTTATTTTTTTATTCTTTATTCTGTGTATTTATACATTTATTTATTATTTATTTTCGTGAAGTAAGTCAAATGCTCTGTAATTTAATATATCAGCCATTATAATAATCTCAAGAAGAAAAAAATATGCAAGATTTGAAGATGAAATTTATTTCAAGGATCACTTCACAGACCCAAAAGACTCCAATTTAATTAGATTGTGAAACCTGTGTTTTGAGTAGTTTGGTGACATTAAACATGTTTTTGACACCTTTTGAAAACAGTGAATTGGTCAAAGTTCATTTGTTTATACAAGAACTGACACTGTGGTTTGAGACTGCATTTTGTCAATTATGTATTTATCAAATATCAATATTTTGTTTCCACAGAGTATATTATTTTATTTTGGCTTCTCTCATAATGAATTTTGATTGTGAAAAAGGATAGATGTGAACTGTTACGGGCCAACTCTCCTACCTTCCAATATCTACAATAGTAGATTTGCGCATAGCTTCGTATATATTCAATCTCTGACAACTGCGTCAGGAAGTTAACTCTTTGGCTCAGTGGTTAGAGCATTGGACTATCACCCGGGAGTTCCGCTTTCGAATCCCAGCAAACGTCTGGAATTTTTTCAGCTATGCTTTGGTCCGTTTGTTGCGGCAGCAATGTCGTTAGAGAACTTAAAGATTTTGAAAACAATACAAGAATATATGTATCTAAAATGTTTTTCTACACCAAACTTTGATGAATACTAATGCCAGGTATCTCTGTTATTGATTTCCCCCAATTCGGACATCCGAAAGAAACTGCTTGGACACTGGTCTAGAGAAGACAGGCTAGCCAGAGGAGGCTGTTTACTGGATTAGGTAAGGATTACATAACTTACTTATGACAAAAATTCAGGTCTTTAATTCATTCTGCAGAAGATTTGATAAGCTTTTGTACCACATATGGCAGCAATGAAAGTCATGTGATCTGGACCGTTTTAACAAAGTTTCGTGCACTCAAGCTCTGAATTTGGTTACAATTGGCAAGGCGGCTTTTGGTGAGATGTTTGAAATTGTCTAAATATGAGAGACCATGGTCAAACGTCAAAGAATGACCTTGACCTCCTGTGCTCCTTAATTTCCATGTGCCCATAAATATGACTATATATACCAAGTTTAGGCAAACTCACCAATTCTTACCATGAGCCTTTATGGAATGTCATTTTCCTATAGAAAAACATCAGAAAGCAAATATGACATTGCCTTTAACAAGACCTGTCATGGGGACAGGATAGCTCGCATGACAGCGTCTTGTCCATCAACAAAAAAACTTTAACGTAAAACTTTAACATTTTGCTAACGCGACCGCCGCCGCCAACGCCGACGCTGACGCCGACACCGGGGGTAGTGTAATAGCTCTTTCTGTACACTCGTACAGGCGAGCTAAAAAGGTTAAGGTTAACTAAAGGTCATCATCTGACCAATCTTTGTACATGTAGTACTCAAGTTCCTGATGCTATGTACTAGGTTTCAATACCACGAGTCTTCTGACGCAGGTTTTAAAGCGTTTTAAAACATATGGGCGTTTCTGCCATGCTGGTCATCTGACCTGTACCATTTGAAAAAAGCAGTTTCAACAAGCATGGGGGCTCTATATGCAATTCGGTTACAACTGGTCCTGTGACCTTTGCGGAGCTTTTTGAAGTTTCGAAATTTCAGAAAGCTTGGAAAACGGTCAAAGAATGACCTTGACCTCTTGTTATCACATATCTTCATGTACTCATTACGATGACTGTATATACCAATTTTATGCCAAATTCTTCAACAATCTCCATGAAATCTTATGTTCTAGCATTTCCCAACATAAAGCACTGACCTTGTAAAAATGTCAAGGTAAACCCAAGATCATCATCTCAACAATCTTGGTAGTACTCGTGTACCAGATGCTACATACCAAGTTTTAAAGGCATTGGTTTATTGGTTCTGGAGACTGAGATTTTGAAGACTTTTACCAGGGTGTGGTGGCCATTTTGGTCATATGACCCAGACCATTTGATCAATAATTTGTTCACGTAAGCCCCATCTATAGATCAAACACGGAACAGTTGTTTCAGAGGAGAAGTCATTTCAAATTTCGGAAGGACGGACGACGGAGCCTACCTTTATATAAGCGCCCGTGGAGCGCCTGACTCAAGTGAGCTGGAACAGTTAAACAATATAAGCATTCAAAAGTAATTTTAGAGTAAAGAATAAGAATATGATTATGCAGAAAAAATAATGGGATTTAGGTTTTGAATCACTTGTCTGCTAACAGAACTAGAAACAGGGTAACTTACAGGGCCCGACTTTATTGGACCGTTGGTGGCATTTTAGTCATATGTCCCGCAACCAGAAATAACAATAACGGCTTTCTTTTATCATGTTGTTCCTTCATATTTAATACGTTGTTTGAAATTAAGCCTCTGGTAGAGCCACTGAGATCTGGGCAAAGTATAAAATCATGACTGATTAAAACAAAAGCAACAACTCTGTAAAGCTGGAAACTGGAGTTACCATTCTTGCACTCTGCACACCTTCAGATCATCTGATGATGCTTTATATTTGTACCAAGTTTTGTGAAAATATCCTCAAAGGTTTTAAAGTTATAGACCGGACAAGCTCTCACTACTTATATTTACAAAGGAATATAATTCTGTAAAATCGTAGGTGCAGTCATGGTTCTTATTCTCTGCACATCGTTTGATGATGCTTTATAAATGTACCAAGTTTTGTGAAAATATCTTCAACAGTTTTTAAGTCATAGAGCGAAATGATTCCTATACTGAAAATTACAAACGGGCAAAATTCTGTAAGAAAATGTGGATGAAGTTACAGTTATTGTTCTCTGCATATCGCTGATAATGCTTTATATTTGTATAAAATTTCGTGAAAATATCTTCGACGGTTTTACAGTTATAGAGCATACGTGATTTTTATACTTAAAATTACACTGGGACATAAGTCTGTAAAAAATGTAGATGGACTTATGATTCTTATTCTCTGCACATTGTCAGACAATGTTTTGTATTTGTGCAAAGTTTAAAAAAAATATCTTTGAACGTTTTAAAGTTAAAGAATGGACAAAATTTTCCGTACTCAAATTACAAAGGGGCATAATTCTGTAAAAATTGTAGGTAGAGTATCAGTTATTACTCTCTACACAGACGCTCAAGCTGAGGAAGAGCAGGAACTAGAAGCTCTAGTTGAAAGTCTCGGCCAAACTTGCACAAGGTATAAGATGGAGATCAGTGCTGAGAAGACCAAACTGATGACGACCAGCGCAGATGGCATCCAGAGGGAGATCAAGGTAAAAGGGGAAAAGCAGCTGACCGTAAGCAGTTTCAAATACCTTGGAGCAGTTGTCTCAGATGATGGCTCAATACAGGAGGTTCTCTCAAGGATTGCACAAGCCACTTCAGCTCTTACTAAGCTGAAACCAATTTGGAGAGATTTGGAGCGCTCCCTTATCATTTTCGTATTTCTGTATGCCTGTGAATCTTAGACCTTGACAGCAGAGTTAGAGAAAAAAACGCAGGCCTTTGAGTTGAGATGCTACCGAAGGTTACCGAACATTTCGTACAAGGACCATATAACCAATCAGGAGGTTCGCGGGAAGATCCAAGCAGCCATTTGAGAATATGATGAACTCTTGACGCTGGTCAAGGAACGGAAACTAAGGTGGTTTGGCCACGTCTCAAGGTCTTCTGGTTTAGCAAAGACAATTCTCTTCAGGGCATTGTGAAAGGGAAAAGAAGAAGAGGTAAACACAAAGAGAGGTGGGGAGAAAATATCAAGGAGTGGACAGGAATGGATTTTGCCAGCTCAACTAAGGCAGCTGAAGACAGGACACGGTGAAAGGGATTGTTTCGTAGTCATCTGTCATCTGTGGTGCCCCAACGACCTAGTAAGGTTGTGGGATAGACTAGAATAGAATAGAATAGACACATCGCTGATAATGCTTCACATTTGTTCCGAGTTTCGTGAAAATACCTAAAACAGTTTCAGAGTTATGCAGCGGACACGATTTCAATTCTTAAGTTTACAAATTAAATATGTAGGTAGAGTTACGTTCTTGTTATCTGCACATTTTAAAATAATGCTGTACATTTGTACAAAGTTTCGTGAAAACATCTCAAACTGTTTCAGAGTAATGGAGCAGACACAATTTCCATAATAAATATTTCAAGGGATCATGTAGATAGAGTAACTGTTCTTGTTCTCTGCAAATCTTCTGATGATGCTTTACTTTTGTAGCAAGTTTCATGAAAATAGCTCAAACGGTTCCAGAGTAATGAAGCGGACACGATTTCCAAACTTAAAATTATAAAGGGGCATTATTCGGTACAATATGTAGGTAGAGTTACGATCTTGTAATCTTCACATTGCCCAATGATGGTTCTTATTCTCTGCACATTGTCAGATGGTGTTTTGTATTTGTGCAAAGTTTCATAGAAGTATCTTTGAACGTTTTAAAGTCATAGAGTAGACACCATTTCCGTACTCAAGATTACAAAGGGGCAAACTTTTGTGAAAACTGTAGGTTGTTTGCCTATTTTGCTTTAATTCTGAGCAAATTTTCTTGTATTCATCTCTTTACCTACATGTCCTTTTTATGCCTATTCCAGCTAAGACTGCGCCCCTTTCATATGTTTAAGAACTCTTTTTCGCTAGGACAGTATAAACTTAGTGAAAGTGCAGTAACTTGTGATTCAGTGGAAAGCTTCTGGAACATCATAACGAGAAGAGACTAATTTCGCCCTCCCCCATTGAGTAAAAGCCCGTTTTGGTATCTCAGATACAGATTCATTACCAAGCACCTACTCCTAGATATCAGTTACCTGCTGTTTTAGATTAAAGATATTTATCTTTTCGGGTGGAAAAAAACCAATACAGCCATTTAAACGCTATTTGGACAGAACGAAGCCGTAACGGAACAACTTACATTTGTCTAGAGCTTGACCTTTCCACAGCACATAGTGTATACGTTAACTCTTGTTTATGACCCAGTACAAAATAGCTACAACTGTCATTATACCGTGTTTTGACGTTATGGGCGGTCACGCGTCGATTCATGTTTCATTTATATGGTAAAGTTATTTGACAAACAAAATATGTCCGTGTGATAGAAGGTATAGAAAAACATGTAGCCATGGGGATTAATACAGAAAACTATGCTCAAAATCAAATCAAAATTTGAACAAAGTCTATGATATAGAAAAATTGACATGGTTGGCATTTCACTTCAGTATGTGTTATGTTTCTTGAAAAAATGTAACGATAAAGGTGTTCCATTACCTAGTGTCCGATGGGGTTTAGCGACCCACTTTATCTTTGGCACAGCATATGAAGACGGAGCCAATCCCTCTCCTTTCGCTGCATTATCCTTCCCTGATTTTGCTTGTACATGTACATTTTTTTACGGTCAAAAAGGGTGGACGTCACCGTTGACTGTCAGCCACACCGTGAAATTAACCACCATCCTGATACCCATTTTTCAAACTCGGGCACACTGGTAGTATACAAAAGGAGAGTAACAGGACAAGGGGATATAAATCATGACAAAACAATTGAGGAGCAAATTTTGTTTCCCAAGTTTAAGAAAGTTATGACATCAGTGGGCTTTATTATCTTAGTTTTGCTCTTGTAAGAATAAGATAATAAAGCCCCGATGTCATAACTTTTAGCGGCGTTATCAAAATTTAGAATTACTTAAACAATTATAGGTATTTAATTTAAATAGATGAAAGGAAAACCAATTATTGCAACTGAAATAGACAGTGATAGAAATGAAATCAATAGAGAAAGATACAAAAGTATATATGCAACCGGTTTAGACCTTAAATTAATCAAGGGTTAATCAAATATTGTTGTTATGGAAACAATAGAGTAAAAAGTTGTAGGCTAGGCTTCTGGTATAACCACAGAACGGCAGGTCCTCTCTGCTGGGCTTCTGGCTTCAACAAAGAACGGCAGGTCCCCTCTGCTGGGCTTCTGGTATTACCAAAGAACGGCAGGTCCCCTCTGCTAGGTTTTGGTATCACCAAAGATCGTCAGGTCCCCTCTGCTGGGCTTCTGGTATCACCAAAGAACGACAGGTAACCTTTGCTAGGCTTCTGGTATTACCAAAGATCGTCAGGTCCCCTCTGCTAGGCTTCTGGTATCATAAAAGATCGTCAGGTCCCCTCTGCTAGGCTTCTGGTATCACCAAAGATCGTCAGCTCCCCTCTGCTGGGCTTCTGGTATCACCAAAGAACGACAGGTAACCTCTGCTGGGCTTCTGGTATCACCAAAGAACGACAGGTCCCCTAAGCTAGGCTTCTGGCATCACAAAAGAACGACAGGTCCTCTCTTCTAGGCTTCTGGTATCACCAAAGAACGACAGGTCCCCTCTGCTAGGTCTCTTGTATCACCAAAGAACGGCAGTACCGCCTCTAGTAGGCTTCTGGTTTCACCAAGGAACGGCAGATACTCTTGAGGGAGGCGCGGCAGAAGTCCGTATATCTAACTTGAAATGCCTTTCAAAACCTGTTTAAGAAACTCCATGTAGGCACAAAACTCAGAAACTCAACGTTATAGATTCGTTTCACAATAACTGAGCCGCGACACGATAAAACCAACAAAGTGGCTGAGCTCCCAGCGCAGACTCAGATCAGCCTGGGCATCCGACCAGTCTGATCAGTCTTCGTATCCGCATGGAGGTAGCTTAGACCCTTGGCTAACTTTGAAGCGCTTAGCGAAGAGTCTGATTAACTGGGAGGATGTCTAGGCTGATCTGAGTCAACGCTCAGCGCACCTCTTCGTTGGTTTTTGTCGTGTCGCGGTTCAATTATGCTATACCGCTCCTGACAATGTATTTCCAACGCATTATTTAAATACAGAAACGCGTGCCGGTCGCACTAAATTTGGTATGGATACGTTTATATTATACAAGCTTTTCTTTCTTTCTTTTTTGTAAAAATACTGCTTAATAACAACTTCATTCACGCATAGTTACTGCGCAGATTTAAGGGTTGTATCGTAGACGAAAAATATATAAGATTTTCTTGAAATAGAGTTTTAGACCTTTAGAATTCTTTGTAACAACCTAGACATGAAAACTAAGTCTACAAAAGAATTGTTAGAAGACTATAAAGAGGACTTGCGGGAGTTTGAATTAAACAAGCGCAAGTTTAAAATGGATAATACCGGCCAATCGAAATGAATCAACTACAGTCACGTGTGTCAGAATAAATAACTCTCCTAAGAATAATTCAAACCAATAAAATTTTGCCACAGATAAGACAGTCACAACGAAATGTAAAATATAGGTCACAATGATCTAGAAAGCGCATGTGGTCCATTACTGTTTCTGAATGTACCATTTCATCAAATACAATAAAAGTCAGTGAAATAGTTTAAGAGATATTGGCTTAAATCACTGGACCGTAAAGATAGGTCACATTGATCTACAATTACTTTGAGGTCACTCATAGTGTCAGCCCAAGGTACTAACCGAAACATGATGCAAATCCTTATCAAAGAGTAAGACATATTGACTATAATCACTAGGCCCAAAAATATAGGTCACACTGACTTAAAATAAGTATGAGGTCATTCACAGTGCAGCAGAAATTTATTGTGCAAATCCATGAAATAGTGCTAGAAATATGAGGAAACAGCACTGGATCATGAAATATAGATCAATGTGACAAACTGTTAGTTTGAGGTCAAACATTGGGTCATACTGAGCCACGACCACAATGACCATGTTCGTACATCAAATAGTTATCAAGATATAAGGCAAAATCACTGGAACATGAAATATAGGTCCTGTGAACTTCTGTTAGTTTGAGGTCAAACATCGGGTCATACTGAGTCATTATTCAAAGAACTCATATTCGTACAACATCAGGCCATACTGAGTCATTATCCCAAGCAATCATGTTCGTATATCAAAAAGTCTTCAAACTATAAAGCAAAACCATTGGGCCATGAAGTATAGGTCACTGTAACCTACTGTAAGTTTGAGGTCAATCAATCGGTCATACTGTATCATTATCACATGAATCATGTTTGAACATCAAATAGTCTTCAAGATATAAGGCAAAATAAATGGACCATGAACTATCGGTCCTGTGACCTACTGTTAGTTTGAGGTCAAACATCGGGACATACTGAGTCATAATTCCTATAATCATGTTTGAACATCAAATGGTCTTCAAGATATAAGGCAAATTCAATGGACCATGAAATATCGGTCCTGTGACCTACTGTTAGTTTGAGGTCAAACATCGGGCCATACTGAGTCATTATTCCACGAAATTATGTTCGAACATCAAATAGTCTTCAAGATATAAGGCAAAAATACTGGACCATGAAATACATGTCAATATGACCTACCGTTAAATTGCGGTCACACATCAGGCAATACTGAGTCATTATCCCATGAATCGTGATCGTATATTTAATAGTCTTCAAGATATAAGGCAAAATCATTGTACCGTAGGTCAGGACAAAAATTTGGTCTTACTGAGTCATTATTACAAGCCACCGTGTTCGTACATATAATAGTCTCCAAGATGTAACCAAAATCACTGGCCCAGGACATATAGGTCACTGTGCCCTACTGATAGTGTGATTTCAATCATCAGGCCAGTATGAGACACTATCCCAAGCAATCAAGTTTGTACATCAAATAGTTTTCAAGATATTACGCAAAATCACTGACCCATGAAATATAAGTCAGTGTGACCTATTGTTAGTTTGAGGTTTAACATTATGTCATACTGAGTCATTACCTCAAGTTATAACATTCGTACATCCGATACAAGGCAAAATCACTAACCCATGATATAAAGGTTATGGCCATATAGGCATCGCTGTTTCCAGTAGATCTTCCCCAGACGTATATACGGGGTAAGTTTGAAGACTTTAGCCCTTGCGGTTGCTTAGAAACTAACCTAAACGCATCAGGTTAATATTTTTATGTTCAAATAACCGTGAAAAATAGGTCATGGCCCAGTATGCATCGCTACTTTTAGAAGGTCTTCCCCAGACGTACCTCTGGAGCAAGTTTGAAGACTCGAGCCCTTGCGGTTACTTAGAAACTGAGCTAAAACCACCGGGCTAATATTTTCTTTTCATGGTCAATCAACCGTAAATATAAAACTTGACCGATAGGCATCACTGCTTTCAGTAGCTCTTCCCTAGATGTATCTTTTGAAAAAGTTTAAAGACTACAGCCCTCCTGGTTACTTAGAAACTCAGCTAAACGCAAGAAGTGATTTTTCTATGGTCAATCAACCGTTAAGTATTGGCGGTGGCCCAGTATGCATCGCTGCTACCAGTAGATTTTCTCCAGATGTATCTTTAGAGCAAGTTTGAAGACTCTTACCCTTATGGTTACATAGAAATAGAGCTAAGTGCATTAGGTGCAAATAAGGCGTACGGCACGCAAACGAAGGGTATTGCATAAGCACACCTTTGCTTAGCAAAACAGCGATAAAAATAAATGCTACATTTCATCAACAAAAAACCATATTGCTGAAAGCATCATGTACCCCCTAACTTAAAAAAACACCTCCACATACACCTATGGGAACTTACTGTCGTATGAAACCGAAACCAATCCATCTCATGAATCATCCGTGCGGAATAATACTTCAAGAGGGTCATACATACTAAACTATATAACCTAGTCTTGCCGTAGGACGTCGAAAAAGACTATCAAAACAAATTCTTTTTAACAGATGATTTAGACTGAAATATCTGCTACTAAATACATTTCGAAACACTCTCCAGTATGAATAAAACTGAGCCCCATTATGTGATTTCCAACAATGTGGCAATTTTGTCAGATCATCCCTCTCATTTATACAGGGCAATCAGGGACCTCAATGTTGGCTCTATGGCTTGGGTTACTTCCATAGATGGCTGATGTGACAAGCGAGGGCTCTGATCAGACTGCACCCTGCCACATTGGTTGAAATCACACGATGTGGCTTAAATATATGTCGTTGCAAGGGTGAATTCTGTTTTCTCTGTCTACAACAGACCTTACAAGCATACATGTACCTGTAACATGTAAGCTTTCTCTCTAGCATGAATAAAGCATGTGCCTCTTAATATTTTGTCTCTCTAAAACTTCATGAAGAGATAACATATGAAATTAAGACACTGCTAGTTTCCTATCTGTGTAAACTGTTCACCACAGAAACAACAAGCATGCAGTGGTTCTCCAGTATGAGTAATCATGTGCTTCTATCAGTGTAAATTGTTCATCAGAGACATCGCTGGCACACAGTTTCACTCCAGTTTGAATGCGTAGGTGTAATTTTAGAAGTTTTATGCCTCTGTAGATTGTTTATCACAGACATTAAAAGCATGCAGCTTTCCTCCTTAATGAAATAGGTTGCGGCCAATCGCAAAAACGAGTCGTTTTTAGTACATGTAAAGATAAGCTTTTGTCCCTTTTAGTGGCAACATGTGTAAACTGTCTATCCCCAGACATCACAGGTACTCGGTCATTCTCTGCTGTTGATATAAAAATGCGGTGTTTGAGTTGTCTTCCACAGTCATCACAAACATTCATTTTTTCTCTAGTATGAATAACAAGGTTTTTTTTTCAAGTTTAACACACATGTACAATGTCAACCACAGTCATCACAAACATTCAAATTTTCTCCAGTATGAATAACACGTGTCTTTTCAAGTTTAACACACGTGTAAATTGTCAACCACAGTCGTCAAAAACATTCGATTTTTCTCCAGTATGAATAACACGTGTCTTTTCAAATTTAACGCATTTGTAAATTGTCAACCACAGTCATCACAAACATTCGATTCGTTTTTGTCCAGTATGAATAACACGTGTCTTTTCAAGTTTAACGCATGTGTGAATTGTCTACCAGTCATCACAAACATTTAATTTTTCTCCAGTATGAATGACACGTGTCTTTTCAAGTTTAACGCACGTGTGAATTGTTTACCACAGTCATAACAAACATGCAGTTTCCCTTCTGTATGAACAAGGTCTGTGTCCGTTCAAGTTTCCTGGCTGTGAAATTTGTTAACAACAAAAACACAAGCATGTGGCTTCTTTCTAGAATCAATAACCATGTGTCAAAGTGGTTGACTTTTTGTGTAAATTTATGCCAGACATTAAATGCATGCAGCAATTCTCCAGTATGAATATGCATGTACTTGTTTAAGTTTCCTCCCTTTGTAAAATTTTTATCTCAGACATAACAAGGATGCAGAGAGGCGTTTGAACGAACAGGCATGAGAGCGTAGTGTCAATCTTTGTGCAACTGAGATTTTTTTTTCAACAGACAGTACAACCCTGCAGTTTTACCCACTCAGTATGAGTCAGTGTGTGTTTCTTCAATAAATGAGCCGCGACACGACAAAACCAACATAGTGGCAAGGGCGCCAAGCAAAGACTCAGATCAGCCTGGGCATCCGCCCAGTCTTATCAGTCCTCGATGTCCGCATGGAGGTAGCTTAGGCCCTTAGCTACCTTTTAAGAGCAATGCAAAGACTCATCAGACTGGACCGATGCCAAGGCTGATCCGAGTCTGCGCTTTTCCCACAATCGCTTTGTTGGTTTTGTCGTGTCGCGGCTCAAATTTTTAACATTTAGATTCCACAGAAGCAAGGAAAACAGCAATGAAAAGAAAAGAGCAGACAATAGAGTGTTCATGACTTACCACAGACATTACAAGCTGGCATCTCTGGCCTGTATGAATAAGCATGTGTCTCTTAAAGGTTCCTGCCTGTGCCATAGAGAAAACCATGTTAGTGTCTTTTGATATCAAGCTTTTCAGGCGAGACCGGATACAGCGTAGGAATGGCGAGGCTTGCCGAGCCAGTCCGACGTGTTTCTGGTCGAGCCTGATAAACTTCATATCTAAAGACACTTAGTTTTCTATTTATCATGCATCATTAGAAGATTTTACGGCGTAAAAACAGTCAAACCGATGAAAAGCAATCTGAATCATATCCGTTATCAGGTGAATTTTGTAGCAGTTGCATGATAAAACACTGTTCCATAGGCATCACAAGGATGCGATTTCTCATTGTATGCATAAGCTGGTGTATATTCAACAAAAGTGTTTGTGTGAATTGTAAACTATGGGCCATATCAAAACCATGAGCTTTCTATCCTCTATGGATAAGCATGTGTTGCTTAAAATGCTGTGACAGTGCAAACTGCTTATCACACACAAAGCACACATGTTGTTTCTCTCCAGAATGAGAAAAGCATGTGTCCCTTTAAAAGGTGTGCATGTATAAACTGCTTACCACAGACAACACAAGCAGCCGGTTTCTATCTAGTATGAATAAGCGTATGTCTCCTCAAATGGTGAACTTCCGTAAACTGTTTACTACAGATTACATAAGCATGCGGTTTCTATCTAGTATGAATAAGCATATGTCTCCTCAAAAGGTGCACTTTCGTAAATTTTTTACCACAGACATCGCAAGCATGTGGTTTCTCTCCAGTATGACTAAGCATGTGCCTTTTCACGACTTGTGCCCGTGAAAACTCTTTACCACAGACTTCACAAGAATGAGGTTTTTCTCCAGTATGAATAAGCATGTGGGTCTTCAAGTTTCCTGACTGTATAAATTGTTTACCACAGATGCCACAGATATGTGGTTTCTCTCCAGTATGAATAAACATGTGCTTCTTCAAGTTTCCTGACAGTATAAATTGTTTACCACAGACGTTACAGACATGTGGTTTCTCTCCAGTATGAATAAGCAAATGCTTCTTTAACGTTCCTGCGTGTGTGAATTGTTTACCGCAGACACCACATGAATGTTGTTTTTCTCCAGTATGAGAAATCATGTGTATCTTCAAATAGTCTGCACGTATAAATCGTTTATCACAGAAAACACAAGCATGTGGTTTCTCTCCAGTATGGTTAAGCATGTGCTTATTCACGCTTCTTGCCTCTTTAAATTGTTTACCACAGATGCCGCAGGCATCTGGTTTCTCTTCAGTATGAATTAGCATGTGTCCCTTCAAACGGTGGGCATGTCTAAAATGTTTACCACAGACATCACAAGCATGTTGTTTCTCTACAGTATGAATAAACATTTGTACTTTCAAACGGTATGTATGTATGAGCCGCGACGGGAGAAAACCAATAATGTGGTTGTGCGCCCAGCGCAGACTCAGATCAGCTTGAGCATCCGCCCAGTCTGATCAGACTCTTCGCTTTGCTTTTATGGGGTAGCTAAGGGTCTAACTCCACGCGGACAGCGAAGACTGATCAGATTGGGCGGATACCCAGGCTGATCTGAGTCTGCGCTGGGCGCACAGCCACATTGTTGGTTTTGTCGTGTCGCGGCTAATATAAATTATTTACCAAGGACGTCACAGACATGTTTTTTCTCTCTAGTGTGAATAAGCATGTGTCTCCTCAAGTGGTCTGCCCGTGTACACTGTTTACTACAGACAGCACATACATGTGGGCTCTTCCCAGTATGAAAAAGCATGTGTTTCTTCAAGTTCCCTGCCTGTGTAAATTGTTTACCACAGACATCACAACCATATGGTTTCTCTACAGTATGAGCAAACATCTTTTTTCTCAAAGCCTTCTCTCAGTGTAACTGTTCACCATAGTAAACATGCAAAACAGTTTCTGATAGAAAATGTGTGTGATCGTTCTAGTGTTCTTGCTTAATGAATCGTTACTATATCATCAGAAGTGTGAAGTGTCCCTCCAGTATGAATAAACATATTTCTACAGAGGCCCAGTCTTTGAACTATTAACCATGGAAATTAGAATCATGGGAGGTCCACTGAAGGATTGATGAAATTGAGTGTTACGTCCCATCAAACAGTTTTTCAATCATAAGGGGCTTAGACAGGATGACAACTGAAGACTTGTGTTCAGTGGAATCTTGTTTATATTGGCTGGGAAGAATTACGCCGTCGTGAGAATCGAACGTGGGTGGTACTCTACAGCATGGGTAAGCACTGGACGCAAGTTCCCTGCATGGGGAAATTTCAAACCAAAGATATAACAAGCAAATGGGTCATCATCAATATGATTATGCCGAGTCTTTTTTTAAGATTACTGGCTGTTGAAACTGTCAATAGAGGCATCACATGCTTGCACTGGGTTTTCCGTTTGAATAACACTGAGATTGTTTCATCAGTAGTATGCAGTTTCCCTCCAAGTCAAATCAGCACGTGACTAAAATATCTTCTCTAGCAAAGTCCTAGAAAAAATGACAAATCATATTATACTCTAATTAATTCTAAAGTTATCACTTGAATACTGTGTAAAATGTTCCATAATTACCTAGTCTTTCAGGGCAGACATTGGTTAAAGGTCAAAGAACGACTTTGCCCATGGATTTACCACCTTATGCATAAAAGTTTAACGAATGTCATTTTCCTATACAAAAACATCAGAAAGCAAATATGACATTGCCTTTAACAAGACCTGTCAGAGGGACAAGATAGCTCGCCTGACAGCGTCTTTTCCATCAACTAAAAAACTTTAACGTAAAACTTCAACATTTTGCTAACACCGCCGCCGCCAACGCCGACGCTGACGCCGACACCGGGGATAGTGTAATAGCTCTTCCTGTACATGCGTACTGGCAAGCTAAAAAGGTCAAGGTTAACTGAAGGTCATCATCTGAACAATCTTTGCACATATAGTACTCAAGTTCCTGGTGCTATGTACCAAGTTTCAATACGACCAGTCTTCTGGAGCAGGTTTTAAAGCGTTTTAAAACGTATGGGCGTTTCTGCCATGCTGGGCATTGGACCTGTACCATTTGAAAAAAAAAACGTTTCAACAAGCATGGGCGGCTCTATATGCAATTCGGTAACAACTTGTCATGTGACCTTTGCAGAGCTTTTTGAAAGTTTCGAAATATGAGAAAGCTTGGAAAACGGTCAAAGAATGACCTTGACCTCTTGTAATCACATATCTTCATATGTACTCATTAAGATGACTGTATACAGTGAGAGATATTATTCCAGCTTCCCTTACAATTTGCTTAGCAAAATTATCATAAGCATAACAGTTTCATGTGTCAACTCCACACTTTCTATCATGATTAATTTGCGTCTGTTATTGCTAACAGAAATATGTGTTTGTTTTTACTTAATTAACTTTTGAATCTAGATTTTGCTTCATCAATACATGTGCAAGCTTCAAAATGTAGGCAAGTAAAGACAATTCTAATAATACTAGTGCACTTGAAGACGTGCACGTGATGCAGGACATAATATCAGAGAGGTAAATTTGTAGAAAATGGTATAATATAACAAAAGGGCTAAGAAGCCCTGAATCGCTCACCTGAGCAAAAAGGTTAATGGTCCAACTAGGGTCATCATTTGAACAAACCTGATAGTTTGCAACAATTTCCGAATGGTTCTGAAGAATAAGCTTTTTGAATATGTTTAATGTATTACTATGGTTCCAACCCAGGTTCCCCTGGGGCCAGTTTGGACCCTTGGGCCATCATTTGAATAATCTTGGTAAAGGACCACTAGGCAATGCTACATACTAAATTTCAAGCATCTGAGCCAAGTGGTTCTGAAGAAGAAGATTTTTTAATATTTTTCTATGTATTTCTACGGTTCAAACCCAGGAACCCGTGGGGCGGGGCCATTTTTGACCCTGGCGCCATCATTTGAACAAACTTGGTAAATGACCACGAGGAAATCCATCATTCCAAATTTCAAGCATCTGCACTAAGGGGTTCTGGAGAAGAAAAAAATTCTAAGTTTATTTTAATTTCGAACTCAAGACTCTCCGCCTCAGGGCCATTTTAAATCCCAGGGCCATCATTTACATAAACTTTGTAGGAGTCCAACAGGCATATGAGCCAAGTGGTTCTGGAGAAGAAGAATTTTTAATGTTTTTCTATGTATTTCTATGGTTCAAACTCGGGACTCCCTGCTGCGGGGCCATTTTGGATCCTGGGGGCCATCATTTGACCAAACTTGATAAAGGACTACAAGTCAATGCTACATACCACATTTCAAGCGTCTGAGCCAAGTGGTTCTGAAGAAGAAGATTTTTGAATATTTTTCTAAGTATTTTTATGGTTCATAACTCGGACTCCCTGCCTCAGGGCCATTTTGGATTTTTGGGCCACAATTTGAACAAACTTGGTAGAGGACCACTAGGCAATGCTACATACCAAATTTCAAGCATCTGAGCCAAGCAGTGTTGGAGAAGAAAATTTTTAACTATATTTTAGTTTCGAACCCAAGACCCCCTGCCCAAGGCCATTTTGGGCCCTGGGCCACCATTTGAACAAACTTGGTAAAAGTCCACTAGACAATGCTTCATACCAAATATCAAAGCCCTAGGCCTAGCGGTTTTAGAGAAGATGTCATTTAAAGCAAATTGTTGATGATGCACGACGGACGACGCAGGTGATCAAAATAGCTCACCCTGAGCCTATGGCTCAGGTGAGCTAATAACAAAGGCCATCCGAAATTGAGTTTTTTGTGCTCTCTATTTAGAAAGACTGTTTCAAAACGAAGAACCAGAGGGCCAATGGCCCTATATCGCTCACCTGAGCACTGAGGTTGTGTTGGAAAAACTAAGTTGCCACAGCAACAAAACAACATGCACAACAGCAATAAAACACACCATTTATGTAGAGGATAATATCACAAACATTTATGCAAAAAATAAGCTTTATCCCCCCTTAATGGCTTCTGAGAAGAAGATCTTTGGCAAAAAAAAAAAAAAAAAATGAAAAAAATGAAAATTTTGGCCCTTCAATTGCAACGGCAACCAGTCAAAATCAGGTCTTTGGGCAAAATTCTTATAGCTGATAGAGGACTACTCTAGGAACATTTCTGTAAAGCTTTTGTCAAAATATCTGCCCAAATGTCCACTTTCCCCATTGTAAGTCTATGGAAACTTTAAGTTGCCATAGCAACCAGTTCACATGGGCAATGATAATATGAAATACACTTTAGGTAGAGGCTAATGTTATTAATATGTATGCAAAGTATCAGCTTCATCCTCCTCATGGCTTCACTTTCCCCATTATAAGTCAATGGAAACTATAAGTTGACATAGCAACCAAAGTTCTTATTGGGTTGGAAGAAAAAAAAAAACATGTAGAGGCTTCTGTCATCAACATGTTTGCACAATATCAGCTTCATCCCCCATATGGCGTCTGAGCAGAAGATTTTTTCATTTTTTCTCTTTTTTTTCGAAAATTTACCCTATATTTTGCCATGGCAACCAATCAAATTCAGCGATTTGGAGAAAATTCATATGAAATATAGAGGACTATTCAAGAAACATTTCTGTACAAAGAAAATCTAAATAAAAGCCGTGAGACAGCAAAAATTGCCAATTTCCATTTTCCCCATTATAAGTCAATGGAAACTCTTAGTTGCCATAGCAACCAAACTGCTGGAGTAATTGCCATGAAAAACAGTAATTCTATAGAGGCTAGTACTAAGATTCTTATTGTAAAGTTTGAGCTTTATTGGCCGCACAGTTTATACAGAGATGATTTTTTAAATATTTTTCCATTTTTAACTATTCGGTTGCAATGGCAACCAGAAAAATTGCCCAATTTGTATAAATTTAACAAGGCTGGTTAAAGACTACTCCAGGTACATTTCTATAAAAGTTTTGTCAAAATATCTGCAGTGGCATAGCAATAAATGCAAATTTTCTATTTTGCCATTATAAGTCAATGGCAACTTTAAGTTCCCATAGCAACCAAACTGCTAGAGCAATTGCCAAGAAAAACAGTACTTTTATAGAGGGCAGTGCCAAGATCCTTTCTGTGAAGTTTGAGCTTTATTGGTTGCATAGTTTCTGAGGAGATGATTTTTGAATATTTTTTCTATTTTTAACCATTCGGTTGCCATGGCAACCAGCCAACTTGTGCAATTGACAAAAATTTCATGTGGTTGATGGAGGACTACTCAAGAAACATTTCTGTAAAAGTTTTGTCAAAATATCTGCAGTGACATAGCAATAAATGCAAATTTTCAATTTTTCCCATACAAGTCAATGGAAACTTTAAGTTGCCATAGCAACCAAAGTTCCAAAGCAATTTGGATAAAAAACAGTATTATTGGTTCCCCCTGCCTATAGATGTTATATATGAAATTTAGTTACAATGGGCCTTGTAGTTTCAGAGAAAATGTCGTTTGAAAATGTTGACGGACGACGTACGACGGACAACGGACGACGGACGACGGATGCCTGCCTATACTATAAGCTCACCTATGAGCCTTCGGCTCAGGTGAGCTAAAAATGCATTAAAAATTAGGTATAATCTGAAATCGAAATTCACAAGAATGGCTGCTTTTGGTAGCAGCATTATACGATCATTTTTTCAGTGGAGAGACGTGTTTGAAATGACTATGCTCTGGAGAGTTAAACAAGAGGGCCACGAGGCCCTGAATCGCTCACCTGTGATTGTCAAAATGAGAGAGCTCTGGGTCAGAAGTGAAAGAATGGCCTTGACCTCTTGTACTCATAAATCTTCATGTACTCATTAAGATGAATGTATATACGAATTTTTAGGCCTAAATCTTTAAAACTTTCCACGAAATCTTATGTTCTAGCATTTTCCCACATTTGACCTTAAGGTCAACCCAAGGTGATAATTTTCAACAATCTTGATAGTACTGGAGTACCAATACTATATACCAAGTTTCAAGGCCATCAATTAATTGGTTCTGGAGTAGAAGATTTTTAAAAATTTTTTTTACCAAATATGGGTATGGCAGCCATGTTGGTCAAGTGACCTGGACCGTTTGAACAAATTTTCATTCTCGCAACGCCTGGTGGCCCTATTTGAAATTTGATTACAATCGGCCCAGCGGTTTCAGAGTGGAAGTCATTTGAAATTGTGGACGGCCAGACGATGGAGCCTGCCTATACAATAACCTCCCCCGGAGCCTGTGGCTCAGGTGAGCTAAAAATGTATTTGTTTTATATTTTGATTGGTGGGTTTAAGGTTTAACGTCCTCATCAACAGCTATGTTTATGTTGAGACGTTCAGTTACATAACCTAAACTTTCCTGGGTAGAGCGGATAACCAGTACTATGCCAGCAGCTGACACAACTGCCGTTCCTGAATCAGTGGAAAGAAGAAATATGTCCATGAAAGTGGATCGAACCGACCATCCCCGGAATTTCAGAAGAACACGCATCTGACTGGCCCACCAGGTTGATATAAATTTACACTGCTTGCATATCGGTGGAGAGGGGGTGGGGAGTGGAGAGGGTGGGGAAAAGGAGTTTATTAACGGGCCTTTATCATGTTGTTCCTTCATATTTAATACGTTGTTTGAAATTAAGCCTCTGGTAGAGCCACTGAGATCTTGGCAAAGTATAAAATCATGACTGATTAAAACAAAAGCAACAACTCTGTAAAGCTGGAAACTGGAGTTACCATTCTTGCACTCTGCACACCTTCAGATCATCTGATGATGCTTTATATTTGTACCAAGTTTTGTGAAAATATCCTCAAAGGTTTTAAAGTTATAGACCGGACAAGCTCTCACTACTTATATTTACAAAGGGATATAATTCTGTAAAACTGTAGGTGCAGTCATAGTTCTTATTCTCTGCACATCGTTTGATGATGCTTTATAATGTACCAAGTTTTGTGAAAATATCTTCAACAGTTTTTAAGTCAGAGAGCGGAATGATTCCTATACTGAAAATTACAAACGGGCATATTTCTGTAAGAAAATGTGGATGAAGTTACAGTTATTATTCTCTGCATATCGCTGATAATGCTTTATATTTGTACAAAATTTCGTGAAAATATCTTCGACGGTTTTACTGTTATAGAGCATACGTGATTTTTATACTCAAAATTACACTGGGACATAAGTCTGTAAACAATGTAGATGGACTTATGATTCTTATTATTGTCAGACGATGTTTTGTATTCGTGAAAAGGTTCATAAAGATATCTTTGAACGTTTTAAAGTTATAGAATGGACACAATTTCCGTACTCAAAATTATAAAGGGGCATAATTCAGTAAAATTGTAGGTAGAGTATCAGTTATTACTCTCTACACAGACGCTCTAGCTGAGGAAGAGCAGGAACTAGAAGCTTTAGTTGAAAGTCTCGGCCAAACTTGCACAAGGTATAAGATGGAGATCAGTGCTGAGAAGACCAACCTGATGGCGAACAGCGCAGATTGCATCCAGAGGGAGATCAAGGTAAAAGGGCAGAAGCTGGGTACCGTAACAAGCTTCAAATACCTTGGAGCAGTTGTCTCAGATGATGGCTCAAAACAGGAGGTTCTCTCAAGGATTGAACAAGCCACTTCAGCTCTTACCAAGCTGAAACCAATTTGGATAGATAACAACATATCTCTTGGGTCAAAGGTGAAACTTATGCGTCTCTTATCATTTCCGTATTTCTGTATGCCTGTGAATCTTGGACCTTGACAGCAGAGTTAGAGAAAAGAACGCAGGCCTTTGAGTTGAGATGCTACCGAAGGTTATTGAACATTTCGTACAAGGACCATATAACCAATCAGGAGGTTTGCAGGAAGATCCAAGCAGCCATTGGAGAATATGATGAACTCTTGACGCTGGTCAAGGAACGGAAACTATGGTGGTTTGGCCACGTCTCAAGGTCTTCAGGTTTAGCAAAGACAATTCTTCAGGGCATTGTGAAAGGGAAAAGAAGAAGAGGTAAACAGAAAAAGAGGTGGGAAGAAAACATCAAGGAGTGGACAGGAATGGATTTTGCCAGCTCAACTAGGGCAGCTGAAGACAGGAAACGGTGAAAGGGATTGTTTTTAGTCATCTGTCATCTGTGGTGCCCCAACGACCTAGTAAGGTTATGGGATAGACTAGATACACTAGAATAGAATAGACACATCGCTGATAATGCTTCACATTTGTTCCGAGTTTCGTGAAAATACATCAAACAGTTTCAGAGTTATGCAGCGGACACGATTTCCATTCTTACAACAAGAATTCCGCGGAATGCGGTGTCTCGCCTGCTGGCGCTTTGCCACAAAAACAGAGCTAAATCAGCAAAGATGTATGCATGAACCAAGTTTCTTGGCTCTAGCCCTTACAGTTTCTGAGAAAACTTGACAAACAATTGCAAAGTCAGTCAACGACAAAATGTTGGTAAAGACTCTATATTGATGATGACTTGAGTTCTCTTCTTGATGAATACATGAACCAAGTATCATGGCTCTAGCCCTTAAAGTTTCTGAGAAAGACCTAAACACTAAAACTTGACAAAAAATTGCAAAGTCAGTCAACCGTAAAATGTACGTCAAGACTCAATATTGATGATGGTTTTGAGATTCACTCTTCCAGATGTATGAATGAACCAAGTTTATGGCCTTAGCTCCTTTAGTTTCTGAGAAAATGACCTAAACCCGAAAACTTGACAAAAAATGCAAAGTCGGTCAACCGTAAAATCTAGGTCAAGACTCAATATTGATGATGACATGGAGATCTACTCTTCCAGATGTATACATGACCCATGTTTCATGGCTCTAGCCCTTATAGTTTCTGAAAAAATGACCTAAACCCGAAAACTCGACAAAAAATGCGAAGTCAGTCAACCGTAAAATGTAGGTCAAGACTCAACATTGATGATTGCTTTCAGCTGTACTCTTCCAGATGTATGCAAGACCCAAGTTTCATGGCTCTAGCCCTTAAAGTTTCTAAGAAAATGACCTAAACCCGAAAACTCAACAAAAAATTGCGAAGTCAGTCAACCGTAAAATGTAGGTCAAGACTCAACATTGATGATGGCTTTCAGTTGTACTCTTCCAGATGTATGCATGTCCCAAGTTTCATGGCTCTAGCCCTTATAGCTTCTGAGAAAATGACCTAAACGCCAAACATCGACAAAGTTTACGCCGCCGACAACGACGACACCGGAAAAGCAATACATATGTCTCGCCTCTGCTTCGCAGGCGAGATAATTACAAATTAAATATGTAGGTAGAGTTACGTTCTTGTTATCTGCACATTTTATAATAATGCTGTACATTTGTACAAAGTTTCGTAAAATGTCTCAAACTGTTTCAGAGTAATGGAGCAGACACAATTTCCATAATAAATATTTCAAGGGATCATACGTCAGCAAAAATGTAGGTAGAGTTACTGTTCTTCTTCTCTGCAAATTTTCCGATGATGCTTTTCTTTTGTAGCAAGTTTCATGAAAATAGCTCCAACGGTTCCGGAGTTATGACGCGGATACGATTTCCAAACTTAAAATTACAAAGGGGCATAATTCGGTATAATATGTAGGTAGAGTTTCGATCTTGTAATCTTCACATTGCCCAATGATGGTTCTTATTCTCTGCACATTGTCAGATGATGTTTTGTATTTGTGCAAAGTTTCATAGAAGTATCTTTGAACGTTTTAAAATCATAGAGTAGACACCATTTCCGTACTCAAGATTACAAAGGGGCATACTTTTGTGAAAACTGTAGGTACAGTTACAGTTATTTTTCTCAGCATATCGCTGATAATGGTTTACATTTGTAGACTCAGAGTTTCGGGAGACAGTTCCGTACCAGGAGACTCAGGGTCTAGGGATATTGGTACCGTACTTCGAGACACAACCTTAACGTAAAGGCCGAACACGTCGTAACTTACTTTTCTACAACCCACATTTTGTAGCACGTCCTACTCAAGAGCCAGAAGTCCCGGGTTCAATACCTGGTCCGGCTACATACTTTCGTTTCTCTTTCCGCTGAATTAAGAAGGGCAGTTGTCAGTTACTGGCGAAAGTGTGTGCACTTAGTACTTCTTAACCAATTAGGAGGACTAAGCCTGTCCAGTACTAGTGTGGTTAGGTTATCTGACAATAGCTGTTTACCGTGAACGTAAAGCAACAAAAACAAAACAAACAAACATTTTGCATACTCTGTTGCCTGTTTTTGGTGTCAGAGTTTCTGTGATGTTTTACCTTATGTATGTTCTTATTATTTTTGGTTCGGTTTGGGTTGCTGAGTGGCCACCTTTTGGGAACAAGCTGCTCACTCGGTTGGCCATATGTTCTCTGTATCTTGATTATTTGTAATCTTAGTTGTTTCCAACTATGGTTTGAGAGCTGGATTTGGATTTTGATTGTTTCAGTTCCTGGTCTTTGCATACTTTTTACTTCTACATTAAATGCTATAAAAACGGCCGCGGCTCAGAAAGGATCTAAAAATGAAGTTTAATATACTTAAAGAATTAAAATTTGATTTTTCAGCGGTCATCACGTGAAGAAGCCAGTGGTCGTAGCTAAAATTCTACAAGAAGCGCTTCGCGTTTCATGAAATTTTAGCTCCGCCCACTGGCCTCTCACATGACGAACGCTGAAAGTACCTTCAAACCTTTTTCAATGACGATGTTAAATTTTTTGTAGATTTTTTTCAGATAAAAATGACCCTTTGCTTTTTCCTTGTAAACCCATTTTAACATCATCACGTCAGCCATTTTGGCTTCTTAATTATAAAAAAAATCAACATATAGAAGGCATATGTTAAGTGTTGGGAAGACGGTCGAGACCTGTTGTATTTTTAGCATTTGATGCAGACTTTTGTATGCCTATTTTGCTTTAATTCTGAGCAAATTTTCTTGTATTCACCTCTTTACCTACTTGTCCTTTTTATGCCTATTCCAGCTAAGACTGAACCCCTTTCACACGTTTAAGAACTCTTTTTCGCGAGGAAAGTATAAACTTAGTGAAAGTGCAGTAACTTGTGATTCAGTGGAAAGCTTCTGGAAATTAAACTGGGATACTGATAACTGGGATATAAGTAATATCAACCACTGGTTAAAGTTATAAAAGTTTCTAATGTTTGCCGGATCTTGGATTTTATTTACACTATGTACAAGAAACTTAATACTTGTGTGACGGTTAAGCCTTAAATGTTTACAGGGTAAACAGGACAAAAAAACCCGCCTTCCACTTGTGTGATGAAGAAACACACAAAACCAACTTGCACCTTATCAACCCAAATACTACCACTCCCAAGACGCAGTTAGTCTGGTCTAATGAACCTTGGGGCGGCAGTGGGTGGGTGAATCAAAACAATAGCAAGTGGCAGTTTTCTTCTGAATTTGAAGATGAAAAACACTGGCTCGACTGAACAATGTCGAATAATAAAGATTGGCGCGAGAATGGATCAACCAATCGCACAACAGCTAAAATTAACCTTGTGACGTAATGAAACGGAATTCCGTTCTAAATTAAGCACATCTCAGACTGGTCTCCTGTTTAATTACCGGTTATGGAACATAACCCCCCCAATTAAACTGGGATACTGATAACTGGGATATAAGTAATATCAACCACTGGTTAAAGATATAAAAGTTTTTAATGTTTGCCGGATCTTGGATTTTATTTACACTATGTACAAGAAACTTAATACTTGTGTGACGGTTAAGCCTTAAATATTTACAGGGTAAACAGGACAAAAAAAACCCGCCAAACCGAAGGTCCACCAAACAGAAATAACAAAGAACAGCCCGCAGGGGGAGAAAAGGAGACCAGCCTAAGGGGAGCTAATCACCACTACCCTGTGGTGAACCAAATCTCCATCAAACAAATCGTTTCAATAAATGAAATCAAATCGTTGAATATAAATGAATCAAAACAATAGCAAGTGGCAGTTTTCTTCTGAATTTGAAGATGAAAAACACTGGCTCGACTGAACAATGTCGAATAATAAAGATTGGCGCGAGGATGGATCAACCAATCGCACAACAGCTAAAATTAACCTTGTGACGTAATGAAACGGAATTCCGTTCTAAATTAAGCACCTCTCAGACTGGTCTCCTGTTTAATTACCGGTTATGGAACATAACCCCCCATCATAACGAAAAGAGACTAATTTCGCCCTGCCCCCCCCCCCCACCCCACCCCCGTCGAGTAAAAGCCCGTTTTGGTATCTCAGATACAGATTCATTACCAAGCACCTACTCCTAGATATCAGTTACCTGCTATTTTAGATTATAGATATTTATCTTCTCGGGGTGGAAAAAAACCAATACAGCCATTTAAACGCTATGTGGACAGAATGAAACCGTAACGGAACAAGAGAAAATGAAATACTTACATTTGTCTAGAGCTTGACCTTTCCACAGCATATACTGTATACGTTAACTCTTGTTTATGACCCAGTACAAAATAGCTACAACTGCCATTATACCGTGTTTTGATGTTATGAGCGGTCACGCGTCGATTCATGTTTCATTTATATGGTAAAGTTATTTGACAAACAAAATATGTCCGTGTGATAGAAAGTATAGAAAAAACATGTAGCCATGGGGATTAATACAGAAAACTATGCTCAAAATCAAATCAAAATTTGAACAAAGTCTATGATAAAAAAAAAATTGACATGGTTGGCATTTCACCTCAGTATGTGTTGTGTTGCTTAAAAATGTAACGATAAAGGTTTTCCATTGCCTAGTGTCCGATAGGGCCGTGGGGTCTAGCGATCCACTTTATCTTGGGCACGGCATATGAAGGCGGAGCCAATCCCTCTCCTTTCGCAGCATTATCCTTCCCTGATTTTGCTTGTACATGTACATTTTTTTACGGTCAGAAAGGGTGGATGTCACCGTTGACTGTCAGCCACACCATGAAATCAATAACCACCATCCTGATACTCATTTTTCAAACTCAGGGCACACTAGTAGTATACAAAAGGAGAGTAACAGGACAAGGGGAGATCAATTATGACAAAACAATTGAGGAGCAAATTTTGTTTCCAAAGTTTAAGAAAGTTATGACATCAGTGGGCTTTATTATCTTATTTTTGCTCTTGTAAGAAAAATATAATAAAGCCCCGATGTCATAACTTTTAGCCGCGTAATCAAAACTTAGAATTACTAAAACAATTATAGGTATTTTATTTAAATAGATGAAAGGAAACCCAATTATTGCAATTGAAATAGACAGTGATAGAAATGAAATCAATAGAGAAAAATACAAAAGTATATATGCAACCGGTTTAGACCTTAATATTAATGAAGGGTTGATTAAATATTGTTGTTATGGAAACAATAGAGTAAAAAGTGGAAGGCTAGGCTTCTGGTATAACCAAAGAGCGGCAGGTCCCCTCTGCTAGGCTTCTGGTATCACCAAAGAACGGCAGGTCCCCTCTGCTGGGCTTCTAGTATCACCAAAGAACGACAGGTAACCTGTGCTGGGCTTCTGGTATCACCAAAGAACGGCAAGTCCCCTCTGCTGGGCTTCTGGTATCTCCAAAGAAAGACAGGTCCCCTCTGCTAGGCTTCTGGCATCACAAAAGAACGGCAGGTCCCCTCTGCTAGGCTTCGTGTAACACCAAAGAACGACAGGCCTCTTCTAGGCTTCTGGTATCACAAAAGAACGACAGGTTCCTCTGCTAGGTTCCTTGTATCACCAAAGAACGGCAGGCCCGGCTCTTGTAGGCTTCTGGTATCACCAAGGAACGGCAGATACTCTTGAGGGAGGCGCGGCAGAAGTCCATGTATCTCACTTGAAATGCCTTTCAAAACCTGTTTTAGAAACTACATGTAGGCACAAAACTCAGATACTCAACCGATATTTCACTTGTTATAGATTCGTTTCACAATAATTGAGCCGAGACACGATAAAACCAACAAAGTGGCTGAGCGCCCAGCGCAGACTCAGATCAGCCGGGGCATCCGCCCAGTCTGATCAGTCTTCGTGTCCGCATGGAGGTAGCTTAGACCCTTGGCTACCTTTTTAGCCCTTAGCGAAGAGTCTGATTTAATTGGGAGGATGCTGAGTCAACGCCCAGCGCACAACCTCTTTGTTGGTTTTCTCGTGTCGCGGCTCAATTATGCTATACCGCTCCTGACAATCTATTTCCAACGAATTATTAAAATACAGAAATGCGCGCCTGTGGCACTGAATTTAGTATGGCTACGTTTATATTATACAAGCTTTTCTTTCTTTTTTCCGTAAAAATCCTGCTTAATAACAACTTCACTCACGCATAGTTATTGCGCAAATTTAAGGGTTGTGTCGTAGACGAAAAATATATAAGATTTTCTTGAAATAGAGTTTTAGACCTTTAAAATTACTTGTATCAACCTAGACAGGAAAACTAAGTCTGAAAAGAATTGTTAGAATACTATAAAGCGTGTCTTACGGTAGCTTGAATTAAACAAGCGCAAGTTTAACATGGATAATACCGGCCAATCGAAATGAATCAACTACAGTCACGTGTGTCAGAATAAACAACTCTCCTAAGAATAATTCAAACCAATAAAATTTTGCCACAGATAAGACAGTCACAACGAAATGTAAAATATAGGTCACAATGACCTAGAAAGCGCATGTGGTCCATTACTGTTTCTGAATGTACCATTTCATCAAATACATGTACAATGAAAGTCAGTGAAATAATTTAAGAGATATTGGCTTACATCACTGGACCGTAAAGATAGGTCACATTGATCTACAATTACTTTGAGGTCACTCATAGTGTCAGCCCAAGGTACTAACCGAAATATGATGCAAATCCTTATCAAAGAGTAAGACATATTGACTATAATTACTAGGCCCAAAAATACAGGTCACACTGACTTAAAATAAGTATGAGGTCATTCACAGTGTCAGCAGAAATTTATTGTGCAAATCCATGAAATAGTGCTAGAAATATGAGGAAACAGCACTGGATCATGAAATATAGATCAATGTGACCAACTGTTAGTTTGAGGTCAAACATTGGGTCATACTGAGTCATGACCACAAGAACAATGTTCGTACACCAAATAGTTATCAAGATTTAAGGCAAAATCACTGGAACATGAAATATAGGTCGTGTGAACTTCTGTTAGTTTGAGGTCAAACATCGGGTCATACTTAGTCATTATTCCAAGAAATCATATTTGTACAACATCAGGCCGTACTGAGTCATTATCCCAAGCAATCATGTTCGTATATCAAAAAGTCTTCAAAATATAAAGCAAAACCATTGGGCCATGAAATATAGGTCACTGTAACCTACTGTAAGTTTGAGGTCAAACAATCGGTCATACTGTATCATTATCAAAAGAATCATGTTTAAACATCAAATAGTCTTCAAGATATAAGGCAAAATAAATGGACCATGAAATATCGGCCCTGTGACCTACTGTTAGTTTGAGGTCAAACATCGGGCCATACTGAGTCATTATTCCAAGAAATTATGTTCGAACATCAAATAGTCTTCAAGATATAAGGCAAAAATACTGGACCATGAAATACATGTCAATGTGACCTACCGTTAAATTGCGGTCACACATCAGGCAATACTGAGTCATTATCCCTTGAATCGCGTTCGTATATTTAATAGTCTTCAAGATATAAGGCAAAATCATTGTACCGTAGGTCAGGACAAAACTTTGGTCATACTGAGGCATTATTACAAGTCACCGTGTTCGTACATATAATAGTCCCCAAGATGTAACCAAAATCACTGGCCCAGGACATATAGGTCACTGTGCCCTACTGATAGTGTGATTTCAATCATCAGGCCAGTATGAGACACTATCCCAAGCAATCAAGTTCGTACATCAAATAGTTTTCAAGATATAACGCAAAATCACTGACCCATGAAATATAAGTCAGTGTGACCTATTGTTAGTTTGAGGTTAAACATTATGTCATACTGAGTCATTACCTCAAGTTATCACATTCGTACATCCGATATAAGGCAAAATCACTAACCCATGAAATAAAGGTTATGGCCCTATAGGCATCGCTGTTTCCAGTAGATCTTCCCCAGACGTATATACGGGGTAGGTTTGAAGACTTTAGCCCTTGCGGTTGCTTAGAAACTAACCTAAACGCATCAGGTTAATATTTTTATGTTCAAATAACCGTGAAATATAGGTCATGGCCCAGTATGCATCGCTACTTTTAGAAGGTCTCTCCCAGACGTACCTCTGGAGCAAGTTTGAAGACACCAGCCCTTGCGGTTACTTGAAATTGAGCTAAAGCCACCGGGCTAATATTTTCTTTTCATGGTCAATCAACCGTAAATATAAAACTTGACCGATATGCATCACTGCTTTCAGTAGCTCTTCCCTAGATGTATCTTTTGAAGAAGTTTAAAGACTTCAACCCTCTTGGTTACTTAGAAACTCAGATAAACGCAAAAGGTGATTTTTTTTCTATGGTCAATCAACCGTTAAGTATTGGAAGCGGCCCAATATGCATCGCTGCTACCAGTCGATTTTCTCCAGATGTATCTTTAGAGCAAGTGTGAAGACTCTTACCCTTATGGTTACATAAGAATTGATCTAAGTGCATTAGGTGAAAACAAGGCGTACGGCACGCAAACGAAGGGTATCGCATAAGCACACCTTTGCTTAGCAAAATAGCGATAAAAATAAATGCTACATTTCATCAACAGAAAACCATAGGAGCGGATGTAGTGTAGTGGATAACACTCCGGACTACCAATCCAGGGATCGCAAGTTCGAACCCCCGCTTCTCCGGTCTTTCGGATGAGACTTGAAACCGAGGTCCCGTCTCCATATGACCTCGTTGTTGGTGGGACGTTAAACCCGAGTTCACTCAGTTCACTCACAGAAAACCATATTGCTGAAAGCATCATGTACCCCCTAACTTAAAAAAACACCTGCACATACGCCTATGGGACCTTTCTGTCGTATGAAACCGAAACCAATCCATCTCATGAATCATCCGTGCGGAATAATAATTCAAGAGGGTCATACATACTAAACTATATAACCTAGTCTTGCCGTAGGACGTCGAAAAAGACGATCAAAACAAATTCTTTTTAACAGATGATTTAGACTGAAATATCTGCGACTAAATACATTTCGAAACGCTCTCCAGTATGAATAAAACTGAGCCACATCATGTGACTTCCAACAATGTGGCAATTTTGTCATGTGATATTCAGATCATTCCTCTCATTTATACAGGGCAATCAGGGACCTCACTGTTGGCTCTATGGCTTGGGTTACTTCCAGAGATGGCTGATGTGACAAGCGAGGGCTCTGATCAGACTGCACAAGGGTGCAGTCTGATCAGATCCTTTGCTTGTCACCAATGCCACATTGGTTGAAATCAAATGATGTGGCTCAAATATCTGTTGCTGCAAGGGTGAATTCTGTTTTCACTTGTCTACAACAGACCTTACAAGCATACATGTACCTGTAACATGTATGCTTTCTCTCTAGTATGAATAAAGCATGTGCCTCTTAATATTTTGTCTCTCTAAAACTTCATTAAGAGATAACATATAAAATTAAGACACTGCAAGTTTCCTATCTGTGTACACTGTTCACCACAGTAACATCAAGCATGCAGTGGTTCTCCAGTATGAGTAATCATGTGCTTCTTCAAAGTGTCCTATCAGTGTAAATTGTTCATCAGAGACATCGCTTGCACACAGTTTCACTCCAGTTTGAATGATTAGGTGTATTTTTAGAAGTTTTATGCCTGTGAGGATTGTTTATCACAGACATTAAAAGCATGCAGCTTCTCTCCTTAATAACTCAGGATGCGTGCAATCGCAAAAAAGTGTCGTTTTTAGTACATGAAAGGATAAGCTTTTGTCCCTTTTAGTGGCTACATGTGCAAACTGTCTACCACAGACATCACAGGTAAGCGGTGATTCTGCTGTAGATATAACTAGAAAATGTGTTTATGAAACACTATGCCCCCAACCTTATGCTTGCCTCTGAAGAAGATGTATCCGTTCATCTACATCTTAGCCTGTAACTGTATGCCAAATATATAAGGAAAATAGCTTAGCGGTTCTTCTGATATTTTCTTCACAAAGTTATTCATTTACACATGTAGCTTCTTTGTATTCAAAATGCCTATGTCTGAAAATGGGACAAATTTTACCAAACAATATATGAAATAGGCTCAAAAGTTAATCAGGTCATCTACACCTTAGTCCAAACCTGCATGCCAAATATAAGGATCTTAGCTTATGCGATTCTTCAGATATTTTGTTCACAAGCTCGTTCCTATACAAAATGCCTATGTCCGAAAAAGGGGCATAACTCAGTCAAAAATTAACCAATGTTTTTTTTTCAAAACTTAATTAGGTCATCTACGCCTTAGGCAATGTCTGCCTGCAAAAAAAAATCTTAGCTTGAGGGGTTCTCAAGATATGTTGTTCACAAGGTTCCATAGGCTTACAATGCACTAAGTCGAAAAAGGGGCATAACTCCGTCAAAAATTCACGATTTTTTTTCCAAAAGTTAATCAGGTCATCTACACCTTGGGCAATGTCAGCCTGCAAAAAATCATGATCATAGCATCAGGGATTTTTGAGATATTTTGTTCACAAAGTTCAATAGGCTTACAATGCACTAAGTCGAAAAAGGGGCCTAACTCGATCAAAAATTCATGATTTTTTTTTTCAAAAAGTAATCAGGTCATCTACACCTTGAGCAATGTCTTTCTGCAAAAAATCATAATCCTAGCATCAGGGGTTCTTGAGATATTTTGTTCACAAGGTTCCATAGACTAAGTCGAAAAAGGGCCATAACTCTGGAAATACATGACCGGCGGAAAAAGGAAAAAATACGGGTCAGCTCATTTTTCATGTACGTGCCACATATACAATTTCAAGATCCAAGCATAAGCAGTTCTTGAGATTCCCAGCTGCGAAAATGCGTTACGGACGGACAGACGGATGGACAGACGGACGGACAGGCCCAAACCAATATGCCCCCTCAACTTCTTCGAAGTTGGGGACATAAAAATGCTGATTTTGAGTTGTCAACCACAGTCATCATAAACATTCAATTTCTTTCCAGTACGACTAACACGTGACTTTTCAATTTTAATGCACCTGTAAATTGTCAACCACAGTCGTAACAAATATTCGATTTCTATACAGTATGAATAACACGTTTTTTTCTACTTTCACGCACGTGTAAATTGTCAATCAGTCATCACAAACATTCGATTTTTCTCCAGTATGAATAACACGTGTCTTTTCAAGTTTAACGCACATGTCAATTGTTTAACACACTGTCATAATAAACATGCGGTTTCCCTTCTGTATGAACAAGGTCTGTGTACGTTCAAGTTTCCTGGCTGTGAAATTTGTTTGCCACAAACAACACAAGTACATGTATGTGGCTTCTCAATAGAAATCAATAACCATGTGTCAAAATGGTGGCCTCTGTTTGTGTAAATTTATACCAGACATTGCACGCATGCAACGATTCTCTAGTATGAATAAACATGTACTTGTTCAAGTTTCCTCCCTTTGTAAAAATGTTTATCTCAGACATCACAAGGATGCAGAGAGGTGTTTGAACGCACGGATATGAGAGCGTAGTGTCAATCTTTGTTCAAATGAGCTTTTTTTTTTCAACAGACATTACAACCCTGCAGTTTCACCCACTCAGTATAAATCAGTGTGTTTCTTCAATAAATAGGCCACGACACGACAATACCAACATGTGCATCCTGAATGCGCATCCAGCGAAGACTCAGATCAGCCTTGGCATTCGCCAAGTCTGATCAGTGTCCTCGCTGTCCGCATGGAGGTATCTCAGACCCTTAACTACCCTTTAAGCGCAATGCGAAGACTCTTATCAGATCGGATGGATTCCCAGACCGATCTGAGTCTGCGCTTTTCCCACAACAACTTTTGGTTTTCTCGTGTCGCGACTCAAATTCTGAATAGTTAGATTCCATAGAAGCAAGGAATTCACCAATGAAAAGAAAAAGATCAGACAACAGACTGTTCATGATCAACCAGAGACATTACAAAGAGCAGACAACAGAGAGTTCATGATTTACCACAGCATCTCTGGCCTGTAGGAATAAGCATGTGTCTTAAAGCAGAACTTTCGATAAGAGGCAGTATTTTATGATACTAAGGGATAAATTTTGTTATTTCTGCATAAAAACGACGAGACGGTTCAGATGAGGGGTCACAACATATGGTTTCAAATGAGAAATGAAATAATTATCCCTCAATTATCATCAAATACCCCTCTTATCTAGAGCTCTGCTTAAAGGTTGCTGCCTGTAGCAACACTGTTCCATAGACATCATAAGCATGCGGTTTTTCATTGCATAAGCTTGTGTGCATTCAACAAACATGCCTGTGTGAATTGTAAACTATAGACATTACTAGGATTTGATTTAATTCAAATATGAAACCAGAGGGCCAATGGCCCTATATCGCTCACCTGAGCAATGAGGTTAGGCCCTATGTTGCAAAAACTTTAAGTTGCCATTGCAACAAAACAACATGCACAACAGCAATAAAACACACCATTTATGTACAGGATAATATCACAAACATTTATGCAAAAAAATAAGCTTTGTCCCCCCCCCCCCTTAATGGCTTCTGAGAAGAAGATCTTTGGCAAAATAAAAAAATAAAAAATAAAAAAATGAAAATTTGGCCTTTCAGCTGCAATGGCAACCAATCAAAATCAGGTATTTGGGCAAAATTAATATGGCTGGTAGAGGACTACTCCAGGAACATTTCTGTAAAGCTTTTGTTAAAATATCGGCAGTAACACAGAAATAAATACCAAATGTCCACTTTCCCCATTGTAAGTCTATGGAAACTTTAAGTTGCCATAGCAACGAATTCACACGGGAAATAAAATTAGGTAGAGGCTAATGTTATTATAGTCCGTTTGGTCCCAAGTGCAAACGGGGTTTTGCTTATTTTCTCGAAAACGATGAAAGTTCCATCAAATGTTCCAATGCCCTAATGATTCCTATAACTATACATAACAGAATACGGAAAGTCAAATTTTTTGGATGCTTTTGTAAAATATTTTCCATTTACCTTAATGCAAAAACTGAGCAGTTTCACTGAAGGGCGTCATATGCTTGTTAGAACAGCCAAAATATTGTTGATAGGCAACAGCGTAAGCTCGTTGTTTACTACAGGTGTGGGCGTATATGAATGAAATAGTAAAATGTATTCACCTGCCCGCACGCGTAACGCATGGTATCACTGGTCAGGTGGTACTATGTTGTAAATAAATAATAAACTATTATATTATTTTGCGAACAAAAATTGTATGTTTTAAAATTTGATAATATATGGGTTAAACAAAAAGTAGAAAAAATGGATTTAGAATAAAATTTCAATTAATTATGCAAATTTTGTTCTAGGGATAGCATACATTGGTCACATGCTCTAACACGTAAAACTAAACGGGAATTCCAACAGCCAACTTTTACTCCCTTGTAATTTAGAGGTGAAATTGACACATTTTAGGTCCTGTTTTTGTATAGAAACTTTTTTATGCAAAACCTCACATTTCTGCAAAATTATGATTTTGTTATGTATAGGATGAAAATTAAGAATGAGCGATTCGAAAATCTTTTACCTCTCATCAATTTTGAGAAAATATTGGGGATGCCGTTTGCATTTGGGAGCAAACGGACTATAACATGTATGCAAAGTATCAGCTTCATCTACCTCATGGCTTCACTTTTCCCATTATAAGTCAATGGAAACTATAAGTTGCCATAGCAACCAAAGTTCTTATGGGATTGGAAGAAAGAACAAAATTTATGTAGAGGCTACTGTCATCAACATGTTTGCACAATATCAGCTTCATCCCCCATATGGCTTCTGAGCAGAAGGTTTTTTTATTTTTTTTTCGAAAATGTACCCTATATTTTGCCATGGCAACCAATCGAATTCAGCGATTTGGAGAAAATTCATATGAATCGTAGAGGACTACTCAAGAAACATTTCTGTAGAAAAAAAATCTGAATAACTGCGGTGAGACAGCAAAAATTGCCAATTTTTCCATTCCCCCATTTCCAGGTCAATGGAAACTCTCAGTTGCCATAGCAACCAAACTGCTGGAGCAATTGCCATGAAAAACAGTAATTCTATAGAGGCTAGTATTAAGGTTCTTTCAGTGAAGTTTGAGCTTTATTGGCCGCACAGTTTCTGTGAAGATGTTTTTTTTAATATTTTTCTATTTTAAACTATTTGGTTGCAATGGCAACCAGCCAAATTGCGCAATTCGCATGAATTTAACAAGGCTGGTTAAAGACTACTCAAGGTACATTTCTATGAAAGTTTTGTCAAAATATCTGCAGTGGCATAGCAATAAATGCAAATTTTCTATTTTGCCATTGTAAGTCAATGGCAACTTCCAGTTCCCATAGCAACCAAACTGCTAGAGCAATTGCCAAGAAAACGGTACTTTTATAGAGACTAGTACTAAGATCCTTTCTCTGAAGTTTGAGCTTTATTGGTTGCATAGGTTTTGAGGAGATGATTTTTTGAATATTTTTTCTATTTTTTACCATTCGGTTGCCATGGCAACCAGCCAAATCTTGCAATCTATATGAATTTCAGGTGGTTGATAGAGGACTACTCAAGGAACATTTCTGTAAAAGTTTTGTCAAAATATCTGCAGTGACATAGCAATAAATGCCAATTTTTTTCAATTTTCCCCATACAAGTCAATGGAAACTTTAAGTTGCCATAGCAACCAAAGTTCTGAAGGGATTTGGATAAAAAACAGTATTATTGGTTCTCCCTGCCTATAGCTGCTACATATGAAATTTGGTAACAATGGGCCATGTAGTTTCAGAGAAGATGTCGTTTGAAAATGTTGACAGAGGACGTACGGACGGACGGACGGACGACGGATGCCTGTCTATACTATAAGCTCACCTGTGAGCCTTCGGCTCAGGTGAGCTAAAAAAGCATGTGGGCCTTCAAGTTATTTGCTTGTGTTAACTGTTGACAACAGGCATTGGACGAATTTGAAGTCTCTACAGTATGTAAAAGCGTGTACTTCTTCAAGCCTCCTGGTAGCGAAAACTGATTACCACAGGCCCATATCAAAACCATGTGCTTTCTATCCTCTATGGATAAGTATGTTTGTGTTGCTTCAAATGCTGTGACTGTGCAAATTGCTTTTCACAAACATAACAGACATGTTTCTCTTCAGGATAAGAAAGCATTTGTCCCTTCAAAAGGCGTGCATGTATAAATTGCTTACCACAGACAACACAAGCCTTTGGTTTCTATCCAGTATGAATAAGCATATGTCTCCTCAAAACGCGAACTTCCGTAAACTGTTAACAACAGACAACGCAAGCATGTGGTTTCTCTCCAGTATGAATAAGCATATGTCTGTTCAAGATTTGTGCCCCTGTAAACTCTTTACCACAGACTTCACAAGAATATGTTTTTTTCTCCAGTATGAATAAGCATGTGAGTCTTCAAGCATCCTGCGTCTGTAAATTGTTTAGCACAGATGTCACAGATATATAGTTTCTCTCCAGCATGAATAAACATGTGCCTCTTCAAGTTTCCTGCCCTTGTGAATTGTTTACCGCAGACGTCACAGACATGAGGTTTTTCTCCAGTATGAATAAGCATATGTTCCTTCAAGGTTCCTGCCCGTGTAAATTGTTGACCACATACACCACAAGAATATTGTTTTTCTCCAGTATGAGAAAGCTCGTGTTTCTTCAAATAGTCTGCACGTATAAATCGTTTCCCACAGGAAACACAAGCATGTGGTTTCTCTCCAGTATGATTAAGCATGTGCTTCTTGAAGCTTCTTGCCTCTCTAAATTGTTTACCACAGATGCCGCAGGCATGTGGTTTCTCTCCAGTATGAATAAGCATGTGTCCCTTCAAAAGGTAGGCATGTCTGAAATGTTTACCACAGACATCACAAGCATGTGGTTTCTCTACAGTACGAATAAACATTTGTCCTTTCAAACCGAATGTTTGTATAAATTGTTTACCATGGACGTCACAGGCATGCTGTTTCTCTCCAGTGTGAATAAGCATGTGTCTCGTCAAGTGGTCTGCCCGTGAAAACTGTTTACTACAGACAGCACATGCATGTGGGCTCTCCCCAGTATGAATAAGCATGTGTATCTTCAAGTTCCCTGCCTGTGTAAACTGTTTACCACAGACATCACAAGTATGAGCAAACATGTTTCTCTTAAAGTCTCAATGTAACTCTTCACAACAGTAAACAGTTTCTGAGAAGAAAATATGTGCGATGGTTCTAGTATTCTTGCTTAGTGAATCATTACTATATCATCAGAAGTGTACAAAGTCCCTCCAGTATGAATAAACGTATTTCTACAGAGGCCCTGTCTGTTAACCATGGAAATTAGAATCATGAAGGTCCACTGAAGGATTGATGAAATTGAGTGTTACGCCCCATCAAACAGTATCTCAATCATAAGAAGATGAACACAGGGTGACAACTGAGACTTGTGTTTAAAGGAACCTTGTTTAAAGTTGCTGTGAAGAATTACGTCGTCAGTAAGAATCGAACGTGAGTGAAACGCCAGAGCATGGATAAGCACTGGACGCAAGTTCCCTGCATGGGGAAATTTCAAACCACAGATAAAACAAGCAAATGGGTCTTCATCACATCAATATGATTATGTCGTGTCTTTTTCAAGATTACTGGCTGTTGGAACTGTCAAAAGAGGCATCACAAACTTGCAGTGGGTTTTCCGTTTGAATAACACTGAGTTCGTTTCATCAGTAGTACATGTATGCAGTTTCCCTCCGAGCCAAATCAGCATGTGTCTAAAACTTCTTCTTCAGCAAAAAGTCCTAGAAAAAATGACAAATCATATTGTACTTTAATTATTTCTCAAGTTATCACTTAAATACTGTGTAAAGTATTCTACAATTACCTACCTAGTCTTTTCGGGTAGACATTGGTTAAGGGTCAAAGAATGACTTTGTCCATAGATTTAGCAACATTTGCATAAAATTTTTCGACACATGAAATCTTATGTTTAAGCATTTTCTTTTATAAAAGCACCAGAAAGCAAATCTGACCTTATAGCAAAAATGTCAGGATCCATCCAAGACCATCATTTAAAAAAGCTTGAAAGAACTCGGGTCTCCAGTGTTACATATCAATACCATCGGAATATTGGTTCTGGAGGAGGGGATTTTAAATGTTTTTGTCATATATAGGCCTGGGGCCGTATTCATGAAACAACTTAAGTCGTTGCTATGCTGTTGCTAAGGCTAAATATCTATAAAGGAGATTTCCTACAACTATGAAATTTGGTCTTGAGGAACAGTCTTTGTAAGACTGATCCTCCAGAGCAAATTTCATAGTTGTAGGGAATCTCCTTCAAAGAAATTTAGCCTTAGCAACAGCATAGCAACGACGTAAGTCGCTTTATGAATACGGCCCCTGGCGGTAATGTGGGTCATTTCACCTGGACCGCTTGCATAAATTTTCGTTCCCGCAAGCCCTGTAGTCTCTATATGACATTTGGTAACAATTAGCCTAGTTGCTTGGAGATGTTGTTTGAAACTGACGAAATAACATAACATAACATAGTTTATTTCGTAATGGAAGGCCACCGGCCCATAATACATAGCAATTTGATACAAACAACAGAAGTGACATTTAAATACATGTGACATAAATGTAAGTTTTATCAGATCTTTTCCGAAAGTTACGTATTAAAGACACTTCATGCGAAATATGAGAGACAATGGTCAAAGGTCAGAAGATCAAATTGACCTCTTTTACGCATAAATTTTTATGTACTCATTTAGATGACTTGTTTCTTTATCGGATCTGTAAAACCTCCCTCGGTTTATAAATACCGTATCTTAAATCGGACGATTAGTATATACAGACTGTGATGCCAAGTGTATTTGCATGATAGAATCAGTATGCACACAGGTATCGTCTGGCCAGAAAATGAAGTTCAAAAATAAAACAGGCTAACACTACAGCCAAAAGTACAATTCCTGCTTGTAAATGAGCCCTGAAATGAATGGAATTCAGAATTATAATGGCTTTACTTGCGTAGAAAAGCTTATACAAAGTTTTGGAGAAAATATAAAATTTGGGCAGAAATACCGCTTTAAGGTGGTGCTTTGTGGTAATACAGAAATCCCTCAGGCAAACCTTTAACGGCTACCAGCTTCATACACGCATGAAGGACAATTTATCATGTGACACTGTAATAAAGCTACATCTAAGGTAAACTAACGTCGTGATTGGTCTTCGTAACGTTCAGCTGATGTTACGTCATGGCCACGGCTGTCTAACGTAAGGAAGTGCCTCCAGATACAGAACCTTGTCCCGAGAATCTGGGTTTCCAGGTATGAAACCGTCCTATGAGGATTGGCTCCAGGTATGGTAGTAAATTTTCAATAACGTGTATTAAGTAGTTGTACCCATTTAAATATGTAGTTAGTCTAAAATCACTCCTTGTAAAATTTTCAATAAGTCGCCATCTTACAAGGGGGAATTATAATGATAGTCATTCATTTTGCGTTATTTCAACTGGTGTAGATAACTGCAAACAAACAACTAAGTGTCCAATTTAATCGCCTGATAAATGCTCGCCGAAGATGACGTCTAAAGAATGCAAACAGCTATTGCCTCGTTATAACCTGAACGAACACACAATTACATTACCATCTTTAGGAATTCTGTGACAAGCACTGTAAACACAAAACAGACGCCTCAAACGCATGCTAGGTTCTTGAAACTGTCTTTGCAGGGCAAACAAATAGTGCCGTCAAATGATTTTAGCACGTTATGACGGGCGTTGACAATGAGTGATTTTATTGCCAGATTTACTACATATTTAAACGGGTAAAATAATACAGATTATTGCCGTGCCAGCAGATAATCCCCATAGGACTGTCTCCACGAAAAGTTCCATACCTGGAGACCCAGAGTTTCGGGATACAGTTCCGTACCTGGAGACACAGGGTCTAGGGATATTGGTACCATGACTGGAAACACTTCCTTAACGTAAAGGCCGAACACGTCGTAACTTACTTTTCTACAACCCACATTTTGTAGCACGTCTGACTCGAGAGCCAGAAGTCCCGGGTTCAAAACCCGGTCCGGCTCTTTCCACTGATTCTAGAAAGGCAGTTGTCAGTTACTGGCGAAAGTGTGTGCACTTAGTACTGGTTAACCAATTAGGACTATAATATCTAAGCCTGCCCAGGAATAGTGTGGTTAGATTAACTGACCATAGCTGTTTTCCGTGGACGTAAAGCAATAAAAACAAAACAAACAAACAAACATTTTGCATACTTTACACTATCTGCTATGAAAATGTCAAAGGAAGGGTCTAAAATTGTGTCTAAAAGTGTAAATATACTTAAAGAATTAAAATTTGATTTTAAGAGTTCATCATGTGAAAAAGCCAGTGGTCGTAGCTAAAATTCCGGAAGAAGTGCTTCGCGTTTTATGCAATTTTAGCTCTGCCAACTGGTCTCATCAAACGACGAACGCTGAAAGGATCTTCAAACCTTAGCACATTTTCAATAACGATGTTATTTTTTTTATAGATTTTTCACAAACATGGCCCTTTGCTGTTTCCTTGTAACACCATCAAGTCAGGCATTTTGGCATTTTGGGCTTCTTAATTATAGCAAAAATACAACATAAAGAAGGCATCTGTTCAGTGTTGGGAAGATCTGTTGTATTTTCAGCATTTTATGCAGATTTTTGTATTGTACAGAGAAAAATAATAATACAGCCATTTAAACGCTATGTGGACAGAATGAATCCGTCACGGACCAAAAGAAAATGAAATACTTACATTGTCTAGCTTGATCCTTCCACGATATACTGTATACGTTAACTCTTGTTTGTGACCCAGTACAGAATAGCTACAACTGCCATTATACCGTGTTTTGACGATACGAGTGGTCACGCAACGATTCATATTTCATTTATATGGTAAAGTTATTTGACACACAAAATATGTCCGTGTGAATAGAAAGTATAGAAAAAAAACATGTAGCTAAGGAGTTGAATACAGAAAATTTTGCTCTAAATCAAAGCAAAATTTTATCAAAGTGTATGATATAGAAAACTTATGGATGTCACCTCAGTTTGTGTTGTGTCTGCTTGTTAAAAGGTACATGTAAATGTTTCCCATTGCCTAGTGGGTGAAGGGGTAGTGGGGCTTAAAGGCTCACTGTATCTTGGGCACAGCCAAGAAAGGCGATGCTCATTCCTCTCCTTTCGCTGCCTTATCCTTCCCTAATTTGCGGCTTGTCCATTGTATATGTTTTTTTGCCGGTCAGAAAGGGTGGACGCCCCCGTGGACTTTAGCGACACCTTGAAATGACCAACCGCCACCCTGAGTAATTTTCTCAACCTCAGAGCACACTGTATTAGTATGAGGATTTCCTGGCCAGTTGAAATTAAGAAATTGACAGATATGTGTCATCGGGAGGGAGACAAATCCACGACCACTGGGTGATATGCAAGGGATCAATCACCAGCCAGGCCCTCATCCGCTGGCTGCCCTTTAAAAGGTAAAGTTTATGACAATGACAATAATTTTATTCAGTACTACTGGCCTCCGGCCCATAATACAAATTACAATAAATCCTAAATAATACACCTGACTCATAAGTCAGAGGTCCTGGGTTCGAAACCCGGTCTGGCCACATACTTTCGTTTCTCCTTCCGCTCATTCAAGAAGGGCAGTTGTCAGTTACTGGCGAAAGTATGTGCACTTAGTACTGGTTAACCGCTTAGGAGGTCTAAGCCTGCCCAGGAATAGTGTGGTTAGGTTAACTGACCGTCCCGACATGACCATAGATGTTGACCGTGGACGTTAAGCAATAAATCAACAAATCAATCCTAAATAATAAAAATTGAAGTGCGCTAAACTCAATTTACCATTCACATATTCACATCAAAAATAATGTATCCCATTTCCAAATCGGTTGCACATCTTCAAAAACCCTCATTATTCATAAATTTATAAACTTTATTCCACTGTAATCATACTTGGTTCGAAAAAGTTTTATTTTTATGCATAAAAGTTAATAATAAAAACTCATCGAGATAACTTTTGCGTGCAAAAGACTCAAAAAAGCAGCTAGAGTATGACCCCATCACATATATCGATCAGGAAAATCTACGGTCAGAAAAATAATGTACCTATCGGAAATAATGCTCATAGCTAATAATTATACAACATATCGACAACTTTCAACATGTGTCTGAAATCACGCGACAGAGTTATCACTATCCTTTGCTTAAAACGGAATATTACTGATCACTTTATATTATCTCATTAAGCTTATCCCTTCTAATGTTAAATGCATAATATATATATTAATTTAAATTTTGATCTTTATTACCTATAAAAAGAGAATAGAACGTCTCAACAGTTGCATCCTCGCTGTCAATATCAGGCAAATATACTATTCTAAGAGAATGATAAACGGGACAACTCCGTCCGCAACTTTCCACGCCACTTGAATCTAAGTGTGAATTGGACAGGTAAATTGGTAAGGGCAATAACCTGCATACTTTTGCAGTTTTCCAATAAGGTCAACAGAGTATTTCCCCATACACCCGGTTTGCTGTAATCCAGGTAACGGGAACTGACAGGTAGATTTAGCTATACAATATATAGCTGGCATCTACTCTCTTAATTTATTAATATGATTTCAACTCAGATGTTCCTTTTACTTAATTGTATTGCTGAACATCACGAAGTTTCTGGTTATCTCTTTATAGTGCTTCATTTAAAACGGCATTAGAATTACCGGGAAAATGTATACTAAGAGCTGCAGGTAATGAACGTTTAAAAGGCGTTTTCTTTCTTTTTTCGAATATGCACAATGCTTATTTGTCATTTAATACGGCCACGGAAGCTCAAATAGTCAAGAGCTAGCCTTCTAAGCTAGCGGTTCGGGTTCGAATCTCGCATGAGTCGGAACTCTTTCAAACCTTAAAACAGACTTCATTGCAAACAGCATTTCACTGTAACCTTTCCATCAGCTCGATATGGCAGATATCCTATTGAAAAGGCCGGGAAAACCACAAGTCATCATTTACAATAATGAATTTGTTTTATTATTTGTTACGCACAGCTCTAGACTGTAGCAATTTCCTCGAGTGTACCGAGGACCCCGGTAGCTCAATAGGTTGAGCGCTGGCCTGTTGATCTAACGATCACGGAGTGCCATTGCACACAACCTTTGATTATTGCCCATCGTGCTGATATAACTGAAAAACTGTTGAAAGGGACGTAAAATCGCAACCACATGCGAAGTCAAGACATTGTATTTGACACCTTTTCCAACGAATATTGTGTATTTGCCGTCGAATGAAAAGATACCTTTGATATGGCAAACAGGGAAGACGCGGATGAGCCAACACATCCGTGCATTCTAAACAGAGATTTCCCTTTTCGAATTCACAATCTATGAATCATTGGAATCTCAAAAATGATAAGGCAAATGCTCAGAACAATCATTCTGATTGTAGTATTTACAGTTCGCACATAGCGTAGTTCCCTTTTCACGGAACGTCACTCACCAATCAATAATTGTGCCCTGTTTGTTCCAAATATTTGTTTCACGCCAGAAATCAGTTGTTTTAAGACCTTGCCCGAAGGCGAAAACGGTTGCATGTATACAAGCTTATTTCGACTGAATTCCGAGGTGAAGCCAATATTGTGACAAAATGAGAGTAAAGAAACGTATCAACAGGATTCTCTGAATCAAGTCAATGCATAAACATCACACTATTAAAAGTAACTAGCATCTTAATGTGAACTGCGAAGTATCTGATTAGGCCACGCATCCTATTACTGAAGTCAAATCAGAGTCTGCGTCACTAACATGAAAACACATAACATATCATCTAATATAAACAGCAAAGACTCTGATCAGACCACACATCTTAGTGCTGAAGTCTTATCAGAGTCTGTGCTATTAACATGAAAACATGCAACATATCATCTAATGTGAATAGAAAGACTCTGATTAGACCATGCATTCTAGTGCTGAAGTCTAATCAGAGTATGCGCAAAAAAAATCAACATAACCTCTCATGTGAACAGCGAATACTCTAAACAGACCACGCATCCTAGTGCTGGAGTCTAATCAGAGTCTGCGCTGTTAACATGAAAACATACAATATAAATTATTGTGTGAATAGCAAAGACTCTGATCAGACCATGCATCCTTGTGCTGAAGTCTAATCAGAGTCTGCGCTGTTAACATGAAAACAAACAATATAAATTCTTGTGTGAATAGCGAAGACCCTGATCAGACCACACATCCTAGTGCTGAAGTCTAATCAGAGTCTGCGCTGTTAACATGAAAACATACAATATAAATTCTTGTGTGAATAGCGAAGACCCTGATCAGACCACACATCCTAGTGCTAAAGTCTAATCAGAGTCTGCGCTGTTAACATGAAAACATACAATAGAACTTCTTGTGTGAATAGCAAAGACTCTGATCAGACCATGCATCCTTGTGCTGAAGTCTAATCAGAGTCTGCGCTGTTAACATGAAAACATACAATAGAACTTCTTGTGTGAATAGCAAAGACTCTGATCAGACCATGCATCCTAGTGCTGAAGTCTAATCAGAGTCTGCGCTGTTAACATGAAAACATACAATATAACTTCTTGTGTGAATAGCAAAGACTCTGATCAGACCACACATCCTAGTGCTAAAGTCTAATCGAAGTCTGCGCTGTTTACATGAAAACATACAATAGAACTTCTTGTGTGAATAGCAAAGACTCTTATCAGACCACGCATCCTTGTGCTGAAGTCTAATCAGAGTCTGCGCTGTTAACATGAAAACATACAATAGAACTTCTTGTGTGAATAGCAAAGACTCTGATCAGACCATGCATCCTAGTGCTGAAGTCTAATCAGAGTCTGCGCTGTTAACATGAAAACATACAATATAACTTCTTATATGAAATAAATCATGAAAATTTCCAAAGATAATATGCTGTATCTTCAAATATATCTTTTTTCCTTTCTGTCATTTTGAATAAAAAGATAAAAGATTAAAATAACTGCTAATAATGATTAAAGATTTTGACTAACGCATAGCATTGGATTTAATGTTCTGTTTACAAACATCATTATCCATGCTAATTAAAGATTGCATATCAGAGTGGCTCATTGAGAATTTCTATGAAGAAGAAAATTGACAAATAATATTTTTACATTGTTGGAAGTCCAGCAATACTTTACTCGAGTCGGTTTTGAGCATGGAGAAAACGGGCCTATCGCACATACAGTAAGAGACGTCTCAGACCAGCCTGCATAGACACACAGCCAGATCGGACTATTATTGGCCGTTCGCACGTATAATGTGCTGGTCCTGAGGAATCCAGGCGCAATGCGAAAGACCTGGATAGCCGTACGGAATCACGGACTGGTTCGACTCTTCATTGTTCGCAGCTTTTATCTTGACGCGGAATAATTGCAGGTCGCGTCTGATGTTAGGGATCAGTTTTATGGTAAGATAAGATAAGATAAGATAAGATAAGAAATAAAACTCATTGTTGTAAGACATTTAAAAATGACTGATTTTCGGCCGGCTTCGGCCTATGAGACACTATCTATGATATGAACCTTCCTGTAGTCGCTATGATTACTCAGTGCTGATAGGGCCAATAAACAATGTCATAGAGATTGTAATATTAAAATTCGGAAATGTGTATTGTAGTAATATGTGATCTATGGTAGTTTAACGAATACTGCGGCGTCTATTCTTTTTTTCCGCTGTTTGCGAAAGCAGTGTCGTAAGGCGCGCTACAGTATCTAGCATATAACAGACTGTAAAATGCCATTCCATTTTTGATATTTTGAAGCAAATTTTCATACGTATATATCATACTTGTTTTCTCTCACTCCTTAGACTACATGTATCTGAAACTAATAAAACGAATAAGCCTTTAAAGTGCAAAATAAATAAATAAATAAATAAATAAATAAAAAGAAAACTCTGAGTATTAAAGAACTAGAGGGCAAACATTGTAAAAACTAAATGAGACGGCTTATTAAGAAACGCCTCATTTAAACCTGTTCTTCAAAATTTAGCTTGTTCCATTTCTGGCGCATTCAGTTTGAGCATTTATATGGGCATTGCCTGATTATTTAAAAAAATATTCTGAAATGACCTGGGACCTGCGTCACTCTTTCTGAGAGTTTGATAACAGTCTTCTCTGAAGGTATCTAATATTTCTTTTCCTAGTAAACGTATATTTTGCATAGTTTATAATTTAAATAAAAATGAACTTGATTCGTATATTTAAAAAATATCCTCTCAACATTGTATCAGTCAGGTAACGATGGAATAACTTCTTTGGCGACGACGCGATGTGGGTAGCTTCTCCTCACTATCAAGAATTTTGTAATTCTACGAGGTCTGAGACTGAATGCCATGACCGCAGTTGTGTTTGAAGAGTCCAATATTTCTCTTTTTATCGTTACACTTTGTTTGGGTTTTGAGAACTTTGAGTAAAGGTTGACACCTTTCAAGCTGCCCGACGTAATTATTGTCACATCAGGCTAACTGGTCATCAAACAAACGCATCTGTCCTCTTGCGTGATTTAAAATGTGTACTTTAATTGTTGGTTCAACATTTATTATTCTGTTGATTGGCAGTGTGAAAGTTTGTTATTCTATAAATTGGCCTTTTTAGTACTTAGTATCCCTTAATTGGCACCCTTTCAATCTACATTTGTTTGCCGATATTTCTGATAAATGATTGATACGCTTTTTAATGTCCATTTTTAGTTGTCCTTATATAATTTTAAACTTTTGAATTTGTAAAATATTGTTAATGATTTTATCATGTTTTTGTTATTCTATGTGTTCAGAAAATGTTAATATGCTAATCTAATTTGAGGGAAATCCATCCGTCCATCCACCCATCCATCAAATAAAATAATATAACTTTAATTTAATTTACAGAAGGTTATAAATATTCAGTTAAACACCATTCTTCCATCTGTCCATGTGTGCGCCTATCAGACCTGGGGCCGATTACATGCCAATGTAATCGATTACAATTACAATTACTTTTTAAAATCATGATTACAGATTACATTACAATTACATTTTTTCTCAATGTAATTGATTACAATTACAATTACTTTGCAAAGTAATCATGATTACTTTATGATTACATGTGATTACATTATACAAGTGTACAGAATGATAATGACTGTGAAAGTGCAAAATCTCAATATTCAAAAAGACTTAATTTATACCTAAATCAGCAAATAATTGGTGGTTTACATGTGTGCTAATAGGTAAGACTGAAATAATTTCTGAAGAACTTGACTTACTTTTTAATCTGAACGAATTTTATTTAGCAATCTGCAGTTACATGTAATGTGCATTCAATGACTGTATGCTATTTCTGAAGTTTGAGAAATTCAATAAATGCTGTGTGTCAGGTCCTAAATGTAAAGCACATGCTTCAATATTTTTTGCTCTATCACTTATTTTACCTTTTATTTCAAACATCAGAAATATGTTTCCAATGTCATAAAATTGCTTGTGAAAGACTAGTTCAAAGTCTTCAAAGCAAGTGGCCACACACTTCCTGTAAATTATTAATTTCAAAACATTTTAACTATCACTGTATATATTTCATTTTTCATTTTCATCTTTTTCTTGCCCACCCTCAGTCTGACAAAAATTCAAAGTTAATAAGTCTGCCCATAAATGGGAAAGAAAGGAATTAACGTATCAGCTTTTTTGTTGTATGCAATACACAGGTGTCATTAAGTAGACAGGTGTTACAGTTAGCTTAATCCACAAAGAAGGTGTGAAAAAAAGAGTTGAGTTGTACTGCTCAATTCTGCACCAATAAACACAAAACAGTATGTTTGAAAAACATCTTTAACACTTGAACCTGCCTGTCCAAAGTAAAGATGATAAATCATGTAAATCAGTCATAAAAGTGTAAGTCAACCAAGGCAGCTACCAATCTTAACCTGAAATACCCTGCATTCAAGAGTACCAAAATCACACAGTTTTTACATAACAAATTTATCCTTAAACATTAAGCCATAAATGCCTAGCATCTCATAAAAAGAGACAGGTAGGCATTGCAGACCCAGATCAGATGCAGCATTTTGATCAAGATCTTCACTGCTGGCATAAAATTTTTAACAGTTTGTATAAAAAGATGTAAAAAAAAACTATCCAGTTTGTGAGGATAGAAGAGTCTGCCAGTCATAAATGTGTATAAGAAGGCATATTTATAACTATGATACTGCTTAAATTTTACTCCTGAAAAGAGTTTAAAGGGAATTCTGTCAGTTTCTTAATTTGGTAGTTTGGTCTGCTGCCTTTTGTACACAAATTAGATCAGTTTTTCTCTGTCTTATTCAGTTTGAAGACACTTTGAATAATCAACTGCTTTCTGTTATTATTTTGCACAAGTCTTTTCTTTTAACTATTAAAAAGAAGAGCAAGTTTCCTTTTTGTCTTCTTTTCTCATTTCTAAAAATGAATCAAAGTAATCAAAATGTAATCATAAAGTAATCATGATTACAGCCCATTTTGTAATGTAATTGATTACATTACAATTACTTGTAATCACAAAAATGCACGATTACAGATTACTTCATGATTACTCAGAAATTGTAATCGATTACAAGTAATCGTGATTACAGATTACAATTACCCCAGGTCTGGCGCCTATATCACATAGCGTAGTAGGTTAAGTCCCTTTGTTTTTGGTACAGGTTGTCGTTACTGGCAAACCATATGCAACTAGTGAAAAATTATAGGGTACTCACCAAAAAAGTAAAAAATGACCGCGGAAATTCCTAATCTATTTTAATAAAAATTATATCACCGTAATCCTTAATAAATGTATTTTTCAGAATGAACACGGAAAATTGCCAATTTTAAAGAAAAATGCGAAATATTTAAGGAAGACCTTCGATCACCCAAGTGTAAAAATCATAATTTACTATATAATCTATACATTTTGAGGGTTGCCATCTTTAACCAAAAAATGACCGCGGTGATTTTTATGCGAATATTATGAAAAATATACCAAGATATTCGCAAGAGAATAAGGTTTTCAAAATGGACACGGAAAAATGAATATAACTGACAATATTGATTACATCGGTCCGGAAAGAAAATTTCCCCATAGACGTCTGTGTATTTTTCATTACCTGTCAAATACATGTTTATCGCTTATCGATTTTACAGGTGGCGTTTCTTTCTTTCTTTCTCTCGATACTGCTCTCGGTCAGTAACTGACCATGATGGCAGGCGCGGGGTGTGGCGCATAAGTTTCCAAAAAAAAAAAATAGTATTTACCTATGACAAGGCCAAACAGAGTTAAAACTATTTACAAGAAGTCCTCAGGGATAGGCATTACATGCTCTATCCCTGCCCAACCCGAGGTTTACACTATTTTGGACTTAAACTCCTCAACTGTCTCCGCAGAGACAGCTTCAGTTGTAAGCCCATTCCAAGCTGCAATTGACCTGGGGAAGAAGGAATGTTTCAAACCGTCAGAATAAGCAACTGGACTGTGATACTGAAAGGGGTGGGATCTTGTTCTCATCTTCCCTCTACTGGACTCAGACAGATACTTATCCTTATTAACTATTGCCTGGTTATTATGAATTTTGTAGAACAGAGATAGAGAAGCCTGTTGCCGCCGTTCCTGCAGATCTGGCCATTCAAGTTCCTCTAGCATGTCGCTTACATGGCTCTGGTTGCGCCAGCGTCTGCAGGTCAAGCGTGCAGCAGTCCTCTGTACTTTCTCTATTCTACCAATCTCAGTCTGATGATGGGGGGTCCAAACAGGTGCCGCGTACTCTAATTGGGGCCGGACCACAGCTCTGTATGCAGCAGCCTTAATATCCTTAGGAGCAAAAGCCAGGTTTCGGCGAAGGAAACCAAGAGTCTTCGTGGCTTTGCTAGTGATGTTGTTAATATGTTGACCCCATTCGAGGTCATCAGTGATCGTGACTCCCAAGTATTTGGCAGAAGGAACGTTCTCCAAAACTTGGTTGTGCAGAACATAGTTATGAATGATCTGCTTGGAAGGGGGATGCTTAGTCACCCTCATGGTGTGACATTTAGCAACATTAAACTTCATGAGCCATGCCTCTTCCCAACGGGCCAGTTTATCCAAATCTTCCTGAAGTAATTGTTGGTCTTCAGACCTTCTAATGTTTCTATAAAGGACACAGTCGTCAGCAAAAAGACGGACTGTTGAACTGATGTTGTCTGGCAGGTCATTAATGGGTGGCGTGGAAAGTTATCCATGATTACAAAGTGAAACTCGTCCTCTATTTTGTGTCTGTCATAGAGAACACATAATCTTTCCTCATACAGAATATTGATATGTCGGCCAACTGCATCGTTCAAACTATGAACAGAGCATCTTGATTTTGACAACGCTATACGGAATTTATAGGTCTATTATAATGAATATAATTTGCCACCTGCATACCTGGCATGATAAATTCATAATGCCGCTCTTCACCAAAAGTTACAATTTTAGAACACCAGTCTTGGCTACAACAGTCAATTAACCTCTGTTTAAATATTTTCATAAATAAGCTTATATTACCAACATCCTCTGCTATCCAAACATAACAAAATCCATATCTGAATTATAGTATTTCTATAACTTTAGATGCCCAAATTATTCGCCCATTTTCGTCTAAATTTCTTTACATTCCATAGCATTTATTAGGAAATCTGTTTATATTCATTCTTGTTAATTTGATCCAATACTTTATACATCAACAAAAATAGTCAACATATAAAAGGGTATCTACCACATTCACCCAGTGCAAGTTCATAAAATGTACTTTGCGGTAATTGCAAAAACTTTTACAGACGTCATACTGAACGCTTTCTATACTCTCAGATACTTCAACCCCCATATTTCCGCCACATAACAAAAAAAAGTAGGCTTAGCAACTGAATCAAAGAGTTTAAACAGTTCAGAGTTTATCTGACTAGGCAACTCCGACGAGAAATCTTTGTTGTTCTTGAGAAAATTAAAGCAGAAAAGATCTTTGTCAAAGTTTATATGGAACAGAATCTGTCACATATTCTTATCTGGTAAATAGTTTGCTGCATGGGGATGCAAACTGATTGCAATCTCCTTCGCTATAGTAGCTGTGACAACCGTTTGTGATAAATAATTCAATGCTGAACTGTTTGTAGTAAAATTTAGCGCACTATAGATTTACTGTGATTGTCTGTCGTGAACTGTTTTCAGATTCTATATACACTGCTGAATGGAAACAAAACTTACTAAAGAAGATTTTTGCAAACATTCTGTAAGGGCTTCGATCAGTAAAATATGGTACGTCTGAATCACAATTTTATGGTGTACCAAGAGGGTCAAAAGCACCGATACGGGTCGACCCGTATTTCTGAAATACGGGTCGACCCGTATTTTTACGGGTCGACCCGTAAATTTACGGGTCGACCCGTATTTCAGATACGGGTCGACCCGTAAAAAATACGGGTCGACCCGTATATTTACGGGTCGACCCGTATTTTACGGGTCTACTTGCATTTACGGGTCGACCCGTAAATTACAAGTCGACCCGTATTTTACGGGTGGACCCGTATCTTAAATACGGGTCGACCCGTAAATATACGGCTCGACCCGTAAATATACGGGTCCACCCGTATTTCAAAAATACGGGTCGACCCGTACCCCTATTATACGGGTCGACCCGTATTTCTCCAAAAATAAACTGACCAATCAGAAGATGCCTTGTATCCGTTCTTCGGCACCTTTGAAATATCGCTTCAATTCATGCTGTGGAGTCGCACAACTAATACCTGTATGGATAACTGTATATGGCAAATGATTTGTTGGTTTTGTTTTACTTATGCTCACTAGACAAGGATCTGCTAATATTTGTTAAGTTCAACTCTAATTAATATCGACTTTTAAAATTATTGTTATTTAATCAACATCCAAAACTGTTGCCAAAAGAGGGATTATTTAATCCAAAACGATGCCTATCTTACCTATAAATTGTGCGTAACCGGCCTGTCCAAGTGAGAAGTCATTTGTGTATTGCTACTATATATTCAGTAGCCTATTTGTATGTGTATTCCACTGTTTGCTGTATATAGTGAAAAAAATGAAAATTGAAATTCAAACGTACTTTCGAATTGTTTCTGAGATATTAGGGAGGTTAAGATTTTTAACTTGTACGTGTACGTGTACGTCTAGCGATGATATATGTGCATACGTCATCAAAAATTGCATACTCTCTACCAGTTAGAAGTAAATTCTAGACGCTGACTACTTCTAGGTGGCCGTTTACACGTAGCTTAATAAACGTGTACTTTGAAATCATTTTTCGGATTGAATTCGTAAATGTACATTTTATTTTATGGTATCAAAGTTGAGAGCATAAATCTGAAAAATGATTTAAAGCGTTCACTTGAAAATCAGTGAAGCGTAAATAAGGTACACCAATGTTTGCAGTGAGGGTGGTACATGCGAGGCATAGGCAGTATTTGTTGTAGATATCTCCGCAGTTGCAAAGATAGATGGATGAATGATTTCGAGTTATACGACCCTTTCAACAGTATTTTAGTCATGTGGGGCAAAGTAGCGAAATATATGCGATATGGACGACGCTGAAATAAACAAGATGCAGAAAAAAACGTGACCTTAACTGGAATCGAACCCGCGACCTCGTGATCATGAGTCTAGAGCATCAACCTACCAGCCAGCAGTAAAAAAATCGTGTGGTCACATGTCAGCATCATAAATGGGACTGAGTTTGGAAGTATGTGTATTTCAATTATCGTAACGACGTCCCCCACCCTCCGCCACGCACCTCAGCGGTGCGAAACATGGCCGCAGAAACGGGGCGCCGTGCGTCCGTCCATTTGAGGCGGGAAAGCTGGTCGGGATAATTTATATCCTAATCAAAGTGGAGAAATCAGACTGTAAGTTGAGTGGGTATTGGCTACATTACCAATAAACGATAACAAGAGCTGTCGCCTGACAGCATAGCTCGCCTGAATAGGTGCTTGCCCATCACACAGTCGCTATGGTGGTGTGTGTCAGAGAGTGGTTTCCCCCCCCCCCCCTTTCCCCCCGGAAAAATGGCTATAGGAAGGACGGCTATATAGTGGATTGTCCGGACCTCATAGAGCCACTTTTCCCCCATAGTCCTTTTTCCCCCACCGGGAAATTGGCTATTAGTGAATTTGGCATGGCTATTGGTATTTTGCGGAACGGAATGAAACGAAACGGAAGGGAACAGAGACATTTTACGGAATTTATCGCATAAGAAATGTATCAGTACTTTAAAGGAGGTAATAAACGTGATTAATTAAAAAAAATCAATATTCAAATTTAGCAACCATATTTTTATAATAATCAATAATTACTAATTTAAGGAACGAGCAAAGTGTAAATTTTCTCATTGCAGATATTTATATACGTACACATACGCATGCATGCTTACAGGAAGATGTACGTACGGGTTCATTGACTAGTCATGTTTGATTTAGTAGGGAGTTTATTACACTGAAAATCATAATCGGACGTGTGTCCAAATAGGAGTCGAGCCCACGACTCCTGCATGAAAGGCGAACACTAATCCAGGCACTCCGCTGCGAGCACGCACAGATGAATGCTTGTATAAACACAAAATTATACAAATTTATGCACACAACCACGTACACTCATATCCGTTTATGGATAACACGGAAAAGCAAAATGCCTACCTGTTTCCCCCCTCCCTCCCCCCCCCCCCTCAAAAAAAAAAATTAAAAAAAAATAGACTAAGGGACACTTGCATGCGGTTCTAGCATCTGTTATCCATCGATATTATACGGACAAATACTAATATTTCTGTTTAAGTTATGAACCTCCCTATTTTAGTTGGGGGGAGGAGCAAATTCCACTATGTAGCGTGTTTTCCTGCAATCATATTACCAGGGGGAAAATCCACTATAGAGGGGAAAAACGGCTATGCAAAAACACGTATAGTAGATTTTCCCCGAGGAAAATTGGCTATATAGTCATATTTCCGGGGAGAAATTCTACTATATAGCCATTTTTCCGGGGGGAAATTCTACTATGGAAAAATCATAGTCATTTTTCCGGGGAGAAAAACTACTAGGGGAGAACAGCTACTCTCTGACAGCGTGGACTGCTATGTATAAAACTTCAGGCAAGCATGTCCATAATGACAACATATTTATAAACAAAAGCTATCTCAGAAATAAGTCTTAAAAGTTAAAATAAAATTAAAATAAAAGAAATCCACATGAAATTTCCAAGTTCATGAGCTTCAGGTCAAAGAACTAAGGGGTAGGGATTAGGGGTTGGAGGGGGGGGGGGTGGGTGGGTGGGGGGGGGGGGGCTAGGATGTATCAAAACCTTGAACCATTATCTAACATCAGTCCAAGTATTAGTATCAACTGAGTCCATTTTGGCACTGTGAAATTATGTCTTCATGTCTTCATTAATATAAAACTTTAAACAAAATCTTTAAGTCAAAATTCAAAGTCAATGACCTTGACTTCAAGGTCATCCAGTGGGGTAAGTGGTTTTGTAAATACTCAAAAAAGTGTCTAACATCAGTTCAAGTATAAACTAAATCTCTGCCAAGCATTATGAATTAGTATGCAATTAGAAAACTTTAATAAAGACCAAATTTCCTAAGTCCCTGACCTTGACATCAAGGTCACTGAGTGGGGTTGGGGTAGTACTCTGTAAAACTTTGGACTAATATCTAACTACAGTGCAAATATAAACAGAATTTATCTATGGGTTCAGGAGATATGTGTTTTTAAAAACTTTAACCAAAACATCCAATCAATAAAAAGACAATTTGCTAAGTCCATGACCTTGACATACATGAACTTCGTAATAACGCCCACACTTCCATAGTAATGTCTGTATTTCACCTTTAGGAGATGATATAAGAAACAGCAGCAGGGGCATACCAATGTGAAATATGCTTCTGTAATACACATGAGAATATTTGCTTAATATACAGTAGCAATAAACAAAATTTTGAGCCGTGACACGACAAAACGTACAATGTGGTTATGCACCCAGCGCAGACTCAGATCAGTCTGGGCATCCGCCCAGTCTGATCAATTTTATCGCTAAGCGCTTAAAGGGTAGACAAGGGTCTAAGTTACCTCCATGCGGACAGCGAAGACTCTAATCAGACTGGGCGGATGCCCAGGCTGATCCGAGTCTGCGCTGGGCGCATAACCACATTGTTGGTTTTGTCGTGTCACGGCTCAAATGATTTCTCACAGATAAATAAATACTGCGCCTGCACCGCTGACACACATTTTATGGGTATGATAAGCTTCGTTCATGTATTAGATATTCTTTTAATGAAAGGATTCTGGTGATGATGACGTTTGCAACCTGTGCATGCTCGGATCAGCAAGCGCATATGAATGTAGATCAGAACATGTGGTGATAAATGTAACAATGATAACAATAATAAAATCATTTGTAATAATAAAAATAATAATATTTTATAATAATAATGATGATAAAAATAATAACAATAATAATGATACTAACAGCGAAACATTCCCTGGCTTATCAAAGAAAAATATAATTTGCGTTCTGTTTTACTTTATCATTATTATTATTACAAACAGTTGATGATGCTGTTCGCTTTTGATGTTAAACCAAACATTCTCTGACGTATAAAATAAATAAAAAAAAATAGAGAGAAAAAGATAAAAAAAAATAAAGAAAAAGAAAAAAGAGAGGAAATTCTTTGTAATAACGTTTGACGTCCAAAGTAAAGATAGTACATATTTCAACTTTCCGTTTTAATGAGAATAGATAACGAACAGCAGCAGTTGTATAAATGTGAAATATGCTTCTGTAATACACATACGAATATGCAGGAGCAATAAACAAATGATACCTTACAGGTAAACAGATGCCCGCTTTAAAAGGTCGGTGTCGTATTGTTTATGGGTAGGCCAGGTTTTGTTTATTTTGTAACAGATTTTGGCGATGGTGACGTATGTAACACTATATGCTCGGATCGGCATACGCACAAGCAAAGTTGGATCAGATATGTAGTTTATGATAACGATTGTTTGATCTGGCATAACTTTAAACGGCGAACAGCACAAGTTTCCTGATAATAATAATAATAATAATGAAAAATAGAAATAAAAAAAGAAAGAAAAATGTTTAGAAAAAGAAATCTGGCCGTTTCTTTTTATTCTTTCTTTTATTTGATATTGTCAGAGAGTAATTAAAAGTTATTTCTATTATTGTCATTAATATTTTATCATTTATATTATTTCTATATTTATCATAAAATCATTGCTGACGCGTTCTTCTTCTTCTTCATCTTCTTCTTAAATTGGACCAAGATAGTATCAGCATTAAATACAATAAGAATTAAGCAAAATATCATAGAAACACTTCGAAAGAACGTCCAAAGTTAAAGTTTGAATTTAACTTTTCCTTTTCTTGACAACATATAGCAAACAGTAGCAGTGGATTAACAAAGCTTCTGTAATACACATACGAATAGGCTACTGAATACATCAATAAACAAATGACTTCTCGAAGATAACCAGGTTGGACTGGCCGGATACCATGGATACGCACAGTTTATATGTAAGCTAGGCATCGTTTTGGTATTAGATATTTCCCTCGTTTGGTAACAGTTTTAAATGATTATCAAAAAAAAAATATATATATAAATGATATTAATTTAAGTTAAACTTAAACATAATAGCAGACCCTTGTCTAGTGAGCATATGTTAAGCAAAACCAACAAATCATTTGCCATATACAGGTATCCATACAGGTATTAGTTGTGCGACTCCACAGCATGAATTGAAGCGATATTTCAAAGGTGCCGAAGAACCGATAGAAGGCATCTTCTGATTGGTCAGTTTATTTATGGAAAAATACGGGTCGACCCGTATAATAGGGGTCGACCCCTATAATACGGGTCGACCCGTATTTTTGAAATACGGGTGGACCCGTATATTTACGGGTCGACCCGTATATTTACGGGTGGACCCGTATTTAAGATACGGGTCGACCCGTATAATACGGGTCGACTTGTAATTTACGGGTCGACCCGTAAATGCAAGTAGACCCGTAAAATACGGGTCGACCCGTAAATATACGGGTCGACCCGTATTTTTACGGGTCGACCCCTATTATACGGGTCGACCCGTAAATTTACGGGTCGACCCGTAAATATACGGGTCGACCCGCAAATTTAGGGGTCGACTCGTATCTGAAATACGGGTCGACCCGTAAATTTATGGGTCGACCCGTAAAAATACGGGTCGACCCGTATTTCTGAAATACGGGTCGACCCGTATCGGTGCTTTTGACCCTCTTGGTACACCATACAATTTTGGGTAAATGAGTACACTTTCAGGGGAAGCATACCTGTTTTGATTTTAAAAATGGTGTTAATGCCCAGGGGTCGTATTCATAAAGCCACTTAAGTCGTTGCTATGCGGTTGCTAAGGCTAAATATCTATAAAGGAGATTCCTTACAACTATGAAATTTGGTCTGGGGGAACAGTCTTTGTAAGACTGTTCCTCCAGAGCAAATTTCATAGTTGTAGGGAATCTCCTTCAAAGAAATTTAGCCTTAGCAACCGCATAGCAATGACTTAAGTGGCTTTATGAATACGGCCCCTGAATTCAAATTCAGAAGTTCCAGTCAAATCTCGTTTTGCACATGGCAGATGGCATTCTGTACTTCACGAAACTCTAGCGCTAATATTTGTGAGTAAAACCACATCGTCTTTTTACCTGGAACACCAGCCAAACGGCTTCAACAAGCCTACCAATCGCTAGCATGCGAAACCGCGGTTCAGGACGCAAATCCATGCGAGGAGTTTCCGGTTTTGCAGAAGGGGAGTCAACATAATAAACAAATTTGACATCGGCTTAAAGTATGGGTTGTTTATTTTCTCTGAAAACTATTTATGCAAAAAATAAGAATGCTATTTTGTCGCATATAGATCGCCTCTTCCGCACATTATTGGATTATTCATTTAGTACGGCAGAGCAAGTTGTTCAAGGCCAATCTCGGCGATATATACATGTAGGAAAAGTGACAGTCTCTAATTTGATTTTGAGTCTCTGGCCTTGTCAGAGGCAAAGAAGTCAACAAAACTACCATATGAGTGAATCCTATCGCTCAATGTAAGCTTTCCTTGATGGAAAGTTTAGCATATAGCATATATACGAAATAGCTTGGCATCGTCAGCCCAGGTTCCGCATGAGATATTAGAAACTATAAAGAATATTTTTATCAAACACCAAAACAGCTTCTGAACAATTACTGGATCTAGCCTAACATGAAGTCTGTGATATATCATTATCTTATAAATTGCAGATGATTTTCTTGCTGCTTTATTCCCCGTTACTGGCGTTAGTCTGTTTCTGAGGCCTTTTACAGTCTTGTATGTGTCTATGGATATGAATTAATCTGAATTTTGGCCCTTCGTGTACAGTGTCCAAACAATTTCACCGACTGCCTGCTAAATTTCATGTTAGTCTAGGTCCAGTGACTTTTTGAAGCTGTTTTGGAATTTTATAAAAATTCTTTATATGTTCTTATATCTCATGCGGGACCGGGCTGACGATGCCACGTTTGTGCGTATATTTGCTATAATAAGCTAAACTGTCCAGCACCTAAAGCTTACTTCCAACGTTTACATTCACGCATATGGTAGTTTTGTTCACTTCTTTGCGCCTGACAAGGCCCAAACTCAAGCAAGAGTAGCAGATTTTTGCCTACATGTATATACCGCCGAGATTGTCCTTGAATACATGCTTCGACGTACTGAATGAATATCCGGAAAAAAGCAAGGTCATGTGCCTAATCCTTTAATGTGCGGAAGAAGCAGCCTTGATGCCTTTATGCTTTAAAATAGCATTCTAATATTTTGCATAAACAGTTTTCAGAGAAAATAAATAACCCAAACTTTGAGCCCATGTCAAATTCATTTATCTTTTCGACTCCCCTTCTGCAAAACCGGAAACTCCTCGCATGGATTTGCGGTCTGAACCGCGGTTTCGCATGCGAGCGATTGGTAGGCGTGTACAACTGCAGTTACAAATGCTATAAGTCTCAAATGATCTCCCTTTGAATTAAAATTTTAGGGAATTAAATTTTCTCTATCTTACCTGGGGTGGATTAAAATTTCTTTTACTCCAAGGCCTATCGGAACCAGAATTTTATGGTGACTTAGTATACAAATTCAAAAAGATTATGGGTAGGACTGATTTTTCTGATCAATTCCGAAAAATAATAATACGTCACAAACGTATTGGCTATAATTTAAATGTTATGCGACAGTCTGCATGCTTAGTGATTAACCCAATCACGGTTGGAAACCTTGCTGCACTCTTTAATTGCACACCGGGGGATCGGCGTTAGACTCTATGATGGCCCCGACCTAAAGCTATATATTTTAGTTGGTTGGGACCGGAGCCTTTTTGTCTGTTGCTTGGTCCACCGGGGCTCAACTGGTGACCTTCTTTTGCTTCAGATTTCCAGTGGGGTTGTTTGGCAGGCCAGGGATCTCCACCTGTCAGACGGCCCGTTGTGCCTGTTGAGTCCTCGTCTTTGCTTCTTCATGGTGTTGAAATTTGATTTATGTGTTTACCGTGATGATTCATTGACGAGTTAGAGTGTTATCATGCGAACCGAACAACCAACTAAATGTTTTGTACCACTTCAGAAACTGAGGGTGAGGTTGGGCCTGTAAAATCGATTTAAGCCCCCCAGTAATTCATTACTGACCGTTCCAAGGCGGTAGTTCTGTTGTGGTTCTCTGTTGCCTGTTTTGGTGTCAGAATTTCTGTGATGTTTTACCTTATGTATGTTCTTATTATTTTTGGTTCGGTTTGGGTTGCTGAGTGGCCACCTTTCGGGAACAAGCTGCTCACTCGGTTGGCCATATGTTCTCTGTATCTTGATTATTTGTAATCTTAGTTGTTTCCAACTATGGGTTTGAGGGCTGGATTTGGATTTTGATTGTTTCAGTTCCTGGTCTTTGCATACTTTTTACTTATATATTTTCACTTGAAATTTTCGGAATACTGTTGTTTGGCTTATTGCCGTTGTGCGTACTTGAATGGAACCTCATAGACTCGTTTAGTAACAGCTCTTTTCCGTTTCGCAACATCCTTGAAAACATAGTTAACCAGGTGTGAATACGGGGGAGGTAAGAAAATAAAATGCAATTGCTCAGAATTGGATTGAAAAAAAATTGCAAATCAACTTCCCATAAGAACTTAATGCCGATCCAATGCATGTTACCAGAAAATGCCAAAAATCATTTCTTCGTACGAAAATTTGATACTTTACTCCGTTCTTCACTTTAGAAAGCGACATGTCCTTACAAACTTTTCATCCCATTTGCGAGGTAATGCATAGCAAGTCGCCCAAGGGCGACGATCGCTCACTTGCCAGTATATGCTCAGGTCAACTGGCCGAAATGTAAGCTTTCGGCTCAGACTAACCTTGATCTATTTTTCGTCAAGGTCAATTTTTTCTGTAAGGCCTTTGAATGGGAAAAGATGAAAAAGTGCATTCTACCGTTGCTGTGAGAGTCTATGATATGGACAAGCCGTCGACAAGCATAAAATCTAAGATGCATTTGACATAAGACCATATTGTACAATTTGCCTTAGAGTAACTTACCATAGAGTACTGAGGCTGAATGGACTCAGGTGAGCTACAGGATCAATGGTCCTCTTGTTCAGCTTTTCCCATCCAAAAGCATAAAAGACCAAATTTGACCTTGCGGCAAAACAGGTCAAGGTCAACCCAATGTCATTTATATAAACTTGGTAGTACTAGAGTCCCAGATGCTACATACCAAGTTTCACGGCAATTGGCCCAGTGGTTCTGGAGAAATAGATTTTTTTTGTTGGTTTTTTGCCATATATGGGCATGGTGGCCATCTTTGTCATGTGACCTGGACCAAATATATAAGCTTTGTTTCCCGCTTTGTCCGAAGGCTGCATATGGAATTCAACTGAAATTGGCCCTGTAGTTTCAGCGGGGAAGTCTTTTTAAATGTTGGACACATTACAGACAAATGACCTTCAACCAAGGTCACTAAATGACCTTGACCTCTAGAATTCCGAGGGGTTCAAGTTGTCTGCATTTGCATATCATAGAGCACTATAGCAACAAAAAAATGCACTTTTTATCTTTTCCCAATCAAAAGCATTAGAGACAAAATTTGACCTTGTGGCAAACCAGGTCAAGGTCAACCAAATGTCATCATACATATATATAAAAACTTGGTAGTACTATAGTGCCAGATGCTTTACAACAAGTTTCAAGGCAATCAGCCCAGTGGCTCTGGAGAAAAGGATTTTTAAGGTTTTTTGCCATATATGTGCATAGCGACCATCTCAGTCATGTGACCTGGTTACAAAATGCACATCTTCAGCTTTTCCCATTCAAAAGCCTGAGGGACCAAATTTTACCTTGCCATAAAATAGGTCCAAGTCAACCCAGGGTCACTATTTATATAACAGTTGTAGAACTACAGTCCATGTTGCTACAAACCAAGTTTTAAGGCAATCGGCCCAGTGGTTCTGGAGACGGTTTTTACCATATATGGGCATGGCGGCCATCTTTGTCATGTGACCTAGGCCAAATATATATAAACTTTCGTTCCCTTATCCTGTTAAGGCTCCATGTGAAATTTGGCTTCAATCGGCCAAGTGGATTCTGAGAAGATGTTTAAATGTGTGGACGCCGCCGACGACGACGGACAAGGCTATGTTGACTTAGACCCCTCGTCCGTTTGAAACGATGCCATTACCTTATCCTTTTACCATGGAGCTCTTAATTATCGCAAAGTATGCAAGAAAGATTGAATTCTTCAAAAGTGTCCAGTTATTATGCAAATATAAAGACATCTGTAGACAAATCACGGTTGCGTTTCCTGTATTCTTTCTTTTGCCTCCAAGTATATATTTAGGCGGAGCTACGAGATAAAAAAAAAACTACCACAAACACCCCAACCATGAAGTTTGTCTTCCCGTAAATATACGCATGTGGCTCTTCAAGTTTCTGGCATGTGCGAATTGTTTACTTCAGACATCGTAAGCATATAGTTCCTCTCCAATATGAATTAGCATGTGCGTCTTCAAGTTTACCGCCAGTATAAATTGTTTGCCGCAGCCACCACAAGCACTTGTTTTCTTTCGAGTCTGGATACGCATTTGTTCCTTGAAGTGATGTGCCATTGTAAATTGTTTACCATATAAATCACAGGCTCTCTCCAGTATGAATAAGTTTGTGTTCCTTCAAGTTAAAAGCATGAAGAAACTGTTTACCACAGACATCACAAGCATGTGGTTTTTCTCCAGTATGAATAAGCATGTGTCTCTTCAAGACTCGTGTCCGTGTAAAACCTTTACCACAGACTTCACAAGTATGTGGCTTCTCTCCAGTATGAATAAACATGTGCTCCTTCAAGCCTCCTGCCTCTGTAAATTGTTTAGTACAGATGTTACAGATATATGGTTTCTCTCCTGTATGAATAAACATGTGTTTCTTCAAGTTTCCTGCCACTGTACATTGTTTACCACAGACGTCACAGGCATGTTGTTCCTCTCCAGTATGAATACACATGTGTCCCGTTAAAAGATATGGATACCTAAATTGTTTACCGCAGACAACACAATCATGTGGTTCCTCTCCAGGATGAATAAGCATGTGCTTCTTTAAGTATCTTTCCTGCGCAAAGTGTTTACCACAGACATCACAAGCATGTGGTTTCTTTCCAGTATGAATAAACATGTGCTTATTTAAGTGTCCTGCCTCTGTAAATTGCTTACCACATACATCGCAGGCATGTGGGTTCTCTCCAGTATGAAAAAGCATGTGTCTCCTTAAAAGATATGCATGTATATATTGTTTACCACAGACATAACATGCATATGGTTTCTCTTTAGCATGAATAAGCATGTGTCTCTCCAAAAGGCGTGCAAGTATAAATTGTTTACCACAGACGTCACAGACATGCTGTTTCTCTCCAGTATGAATAAGCATGTGTCTCATCAAGTCATATGTCCGTGTAAACTGTTTACTACAGACAGCACAAGCATTTTGTTTCTCTCCAGTATGAATTAACATGTGCTTCTTCAAGTTTCCTGCCTCTCTAAACTGTTTACCACAAATGCAACAGCCATGTGGTTTCTCTCCAGTATGAATAAGGATGTGCCTCTTCAAGTTCCCTGTCTTTTTAAATTGTTTTCCACAGACATCACAAGCATGAGGTTTCTCTACAGTATGAGCAAACATGTTTCTCTTAAACCCTTCTCTCAGTGTAACTGTTCACCACAGTAAACATGCAAAACAGTTTCTGATAAGAAAATGTGTGCCACGGTTACAGTGTGTTTGCTTAGTGAATCGTTACTATATCATCAGAAGTGTACAGTGCCCCTTCAGTATGAATAAACGTATGTCTACAGATGCCCAGTCTTTTCCACTGTTAGCCATGCAAATTAGAATCATGAAAGGTCCACTAAAGGATTGATGAAATTGAGCGTTATGTCCCATCAAACAGTATCTCAATCATAAGGAGATGAAGACAGGATGACAACTGAGACTTGTGTTCAGTGAAACCTTGTTTAAAGTGGCTGTGAAGAATTACGTCGTCAGTGCGAATCGAACATGAGTGTAACGCCAGGGCATGGATAAGCACTGGACGCAAGTTCCCTGCATGGGGAAATTTCATACCACAGATAACGCAAGCAAATGGGTCATCATCAATATGATTATGCCGTGTCTTCGATTACTGGCTGTTGGAACTGTCAAAAGAGGCGTCACAAACTTGCAGTGGAGTTTCCGTAACACCGAATTTGTTTCATCAGTAGTACATGTATGCAGTTTCCCTCCAAGCCAAATCAGCACATGTCTTAAACTTCTTCAGCAAAGTCCTAGAAAAAAATGACAAAAATTATTTCTCAAGTTATCACTTGAATACTGTATAAAGTATTCCACAATATCCTAGTCTTTTCGGGTTGACATTGGTTAAAGGTCGAATAATGACTTTGCCCATGGATATAGCAACATCTGCATGAAAATTTTCGACAAATGAAATCTTATGTTTAAGCATTTTCTTTTATAAAAGCACCAGAAAGCAAATTGACCTTGAAGCAAAAATGTCGGGGTCAACCCAAGGCCATCATTTCACCTGGACCGCTTGCAAAAATTTTCGTTCCCGCAAGCCCTGGAGGCTCTATATAACATTTGTTAACAATTGGCCTGGTTGCTTTTGAGGTGATGTTTGAAACTGACGAAACATGAGAGACAATGGTCAAAGAATGACATTGACCTCTTTTACTCACAAATCTTTATTTGAGCCGCGACACGACAAATTCAACAATGTGGTTGTTCGCCCAGCGCGGACTCAGATCAGCCTGGGCATCCGCCAAGTTTGAACAGACTCTTCGTTAAGTGCTCAAAGGATAGCTAAGGGTCTTTTCTACCTCCATGCGGACAGCGATGACTCTGATCAGACTGGGCGGATGCCCAGGCTGATCAGAGTCTGCGCTGGGCGCACAACCACATTGTTGGTTTTGTCGTGTCGCGGCTCATTTACTCATTTAGATGACTCGTGTCTTTATCGGATCTTTTAAACCTCCCTGGATTTATAAATCCCATATCTTAAATCGGACGAGTAATATATACAGACTGCGATGCCAAGTGTATCTGTTGCAAAGTGTGCATGGTGGGATCAGTATCAACATAGGTATAGTCTGGTCAGGTAAATGAAGTTCTCTTTTGACTTCTTTATATATTGTTAAAGCTTCCATGTCTTCTGACAAGACTGCTGGCCTTTATAACTGGTTCCTGTAGACGTGTTTTCCCATAAGGCGGCTGAAAGGAGCAGTTCTCATGAAACTATCATAAAATAAGAAACAGCATTTTTGGACGGACATTCGGCGACTGGTGTGTGCAACTATGTTTGCGTACCGCTGAGCCACTTGGGGAACGTCGTTAGGAGAATTGAAACAGAACAGAACAGAAACAACATCTGCTTAAGGTGGTGTTTTGTGGTAATACTAAAATCCGAATAAAATCATACAAATTTAACGTATCTCCTCGTAAGTTAGCAGACTTCTTATTTTGTTGTTCTCTACAATTTACGATACAAAAAATGTCGACATGCTGATCAAAAACTGTTATTATAAGGAGAGATCAAAGGGTAAGTTTCTGTGCAAAAAAATCTAAACGAATAACATCGTTATTGAAAATGTATTTAGGTCTGAAGTTACTTTATACATAATGAAGCGTGTGCCAGCAATTATTTGTTTTAACTCTTTCTCAAAGTTGGAACGAAAAATTGATGGCACGCTCTTAAAACGTAATTTTACACTTGCACAGACTTCCTTTAGGCAAAACTTTAACAGCTACCAGCTTCATACCCACATGAAGGGCAATTTATCATGTGACGTTGTCATCAAGCGACATCTAAGTTAACGAACATCGTGATTGGTCTTCGTAACGTTAAACTGAAGATACGTCATGGCCACGGCTGTTTAACGTAAGGAAATGTCTCCAGGTACAGAACCGTATCCCGAGACTGGGTTTCCATGTACGGAACCGTCCTATGAGGATTGACTCCAGGTACGGCAGTAAGTTTTCAACAGCGTGTATTAAGTATTTTACCCATTTAAATGTGTAGTTAACCTAAAATCACTCCTTGTCAAATTTTCACTAAGTCGCCATTCTGCGAGGGGAAATTATAATGTTAGTCATTCATTTTGCGCTATTTCAACTGGTGAAGATAACTGCAAACAAACGCTCCAGTGTCTAATTTAATCACCTGCTAATTGCTCGCCGAAGATGACATCTGAAGAGTGCAAACGCTGAAGAGTGCATACGGCTATTTTCTCGTTACAATCTGAACAAACATACAAGTATATTTATATATATACCATCTTTTAATATTTTGGCAAAAAATCAATGTAAACTCAAAACAGACGCCTCTAACGCATGCTAGGTTCTTGAAATTGTCCTTGCAGGGCAACTAAATAGTGTCGTCAAATGGTTATAGTACATTATGACGGGCGTTGACAAGGAGCGATTTTATTGCTGGGTTTACTACATATTTAAATTGGTAAAACTTTTTTTAAAATACACATTATTGAAAACGTACTACCATACCTGCAGCTTATCCTCATAGGACTGTCTCCATGAACAGTTCCATACCTGGAGACCCAAAGTTTTGGGATACAGTCCCGGTCAGGCCACATATTCGTTTCTCTTTTCACTGATTCAAGAAGGGCAGTTGTCGGTTACTGGCAAAAGTGTCTGCACTCAGTACTGGTTAACCACTTAGGAGGACTAAGCCTGTCCAGGAATAGTGTGGTAATGTTAACTGACTGGCCCGACATGACCATAGCTGTTTACCGTTGACGTAATGCAAAAAAATAAAATATTTTCGTACTCTACATTAAATGCTATGAAAATGTCACAGAAAGGTCTACTTTAAAGAATTAAAATTTGATTTTTCAGCGTTTATCATGTCAAGAAGCCAGTCGACATTTTCACAGTATTTTGAGCAGGTATGTTGCACTTAAGTGTAACAAGAGCTGTCGCCTGACAGCATAGCTCGCCTGAATAGGTGCTTGCCCATCACACAGTCGCTATGGTGGTGTGGACTGCTATGTATAAAACTTCAGGCAAGCATGTCCATAATGACAACACATTTATAAACAAAAGCTATCTCAGAAATGTCTAAAAATAAAAAAAATCCACATGAAATTTCAAAGTCCATGAGCTTGAGGTCAAAGAACTAAGGGGTAGGGGGGAGGAGGGCAGGGCTAGGATGTATCAAAGCCTTTAACCGTTATCTAACACCAGTCCAAGTATAAGTATCAACAGAGTCCATTGTGGCACTGTGAAATTATGTCTTCATTAATATAAAACTAATCAAAATCTTTAAGACAAAACTCAAAGTCCATGACCTTGACATCAAGGTCATCCAGTCGGGTAAGTATATAGTGTTTTGTAAAAACTCAAAAAGAGTCTAACATTAGTTCAAGTGTAAACTAAATCTCTGCCAAGCATTATGAATCAGTACGCAATTAGAAAACTTCAATAAAGACCAAATTTCCTAAGTCCCTGACCTTGACATCAAGGTCACCGAGCAGGGCTGGGGTAGTACTCTGTAAAACTTTGGACTAATATCTAACTACAGTGCAAATATAAAAAGAATTCATCTATGGGTTAAGGAGATATGTGTCATTAAGAAACTTTAACCAAAACATCCAATTAATAAAAAGACAATTTTCTAAGTCCATGACCTTGACATCAAGGTCACTGAAGGGGGTGGGAGTGGTACCTTGGAAAACTTCGGACCAATATCTAACTACAGTGCAAGTATCAAAGGAATCCATCCATGGGTTAAGGAGATACTGGGCTTTAGAAAACTTTAACCAAAACATCCAGTCCCAAAAAACACCCAATTTTCTAAGTTCATGACCTTGACATCAAGGTCAAGGAGTGGGGTGGGGGTGATACCATGTTAAACTTTGGACCAATATCTAACTACAGTGCAAGTATCAAAAGAATTCATCCATGGGTTAGGGAGATATAGGTCTTTAAAAAACTTTAACCAAAACATCCAATCCGGACGCGGACGCGGACGCGGACGCTGACGCTGACGCGGACGCGGACGCCGACGCCGTGGTGACAACAATAGCTCTTCCTGAACTTTCGTTCAGGCGAGCTAAAAAATGAACTTCTTCAAATGCTAATGATTTGTATGTGTAATGTATATATAATGGCTGAAGTTACATAATCAAAAGTATTTTTCATTTAGACATTCAGATTTTTTTTGACATAGCTTTAAACATTAAGGGGGAGGGGGAGAAAAAATGACCAAAATTCTGATGTTATGTGTTAATAAAAGTGTAAATAATGTGATTTAGAAACTTTTTTTAGCATCAGTACTTTACTCTTAGTGTATATAAAGTTGTTTAACTAAAGATTTTGCTCACTTCAATGAATTTACTACTGTTTAAAGGAAAAATTTTCTTTATCAAAATGAGTGCAAAATAATATGATCTTCTTTCAAATCATGTAAATGAAGAACAAAAACATTTAGATACATTTTATTTATTGTTTCTTGTAGTTTTAACCCAACTTTGCAGAAAAAACAGAACTTCGGACTGTTCAGAAAGAAAGTTCTTCGTCAATTTGAAAGTAAATGTTAAATTATTTTGTCACGGACACTACACAATTAAATTAGATGGAGAGAAAGCGGGGTTTAAATCAGGTAAATTTTGCAAATATAAAAGTATTTGTGAATGCAAAAATTCTTGTTCCATATTTAAGCTATAGTTTTTATTAGCAAAATTGAAATTTATAAATAAACAGTCTTGGTTTTGAACAAACTGTTCTAATTTACACTGCATAGTTTCTGTAACTTACTTATTAAGTTGGTTGTTTTTCTAAAAATATAAAGACATATGTCAGCAGAAACTGTATTCATCAATACACGGTCAGCAAAGAAATTAACATTCCTCTAAAAATCTATTATATATGTTTCGAACAAAATGTCATGGACACTACAATAATTTGTTAAGAAATGCAATGAAGACATGGTGCTGAAAATCATTAATATATGAAGTAAAAAAGAACTTATTAGCAACCATCATTTCAATTTTAAGTAACGCTTGCAATGTGAAACATTTCATGTAACAAAGAACATCCTTAAAGACCTGAAAAGGGAATATAACATCTGGTTCTATAAACATTGTTATATAATTTGTTATAATAGGTGAATATATGCCTTACACCTAGCAGGTGTATTATATAGACAGCTTATTGGTAATGAAATGCACTGTACTATATATCAGAGTTTTACCTGGTAATGAGATTTGACAGTAGGTGTTGCATGCGACAGGTAACATATATATGGACTATTTTACTTATTCTGAAGGCGTCACGGAGACTACAGAAACCAGAATAGACATTGCATGCAAAGATTGTAAAGTAAACTGACAAACCTAAGGTAAAATGAATTTGTTTGCCTTCATCATGACAACTTTAACTTATGTGAACCATTTTAAGTAACTAAGATCATCCTGAAGACTGAAAAAGGGTGCATAACATCATAAAAAGTAAACACTGATAAGACTGTTTGTTACGTAGCTTTCATGTATCTGTTTGACTACCAAAAAGACTTTTTAATAACACCCTAATTTTACTCAGAGAAGACATTTGAAAGCATTTTTGTCATGATTTTTACTCTGAATATTGAATCTGCGCACATGAGCTGTCTTTAGATCAAAATGTCGTGTCCGTGACAAATACATTATTTTCAAAGTGGCTTAAGATGATAAATAGCACAATCTAAAATTTATTTCCATGTATAAAGTAAGGTTTCAGCATCCAGAAATGCAAAAATGTGTTTCAAAAATATGTATAAAAAATTGCTTCTTTTACAATTGATATTTTTCTATTTTCAGAACATTATTGTTATGCAGCTATTGGCAACATATTTCATATAAATATGCATATTTTTAGGTCACAATGTAAAATGTTCATCTAAATGTATGTAATCATTAAAGAAATGTTATGCAAGCAGATGTTTCTCGAAGGTTTACTTAAAAAGACTGTTATTATGTCACGGACGCTACTGTGTCACGGACACTACATGTAGTTTCAAAGTGGTATTACTCCAAAATGAGAATAGTTAAGATATTGATATTAATGATATAGAAGCCTGTCAAAGGGTTCTCTAAATTGGGAAAGCAGGCTTTCTGTAGAACTCCTCAGTGTGAAGATGTGAGTGTGAAAAACAGCGTCACGTACACTACAGATTTCTGTCGCCCTCAAACGATACAGAAAAATCAGATTTTGGTATATCTCACATGTCTGAGCAGCTATTTTTCAAACAGAGTTCGAAATATGTGTATTATGCAAAAACATCACACTTTATCCATTTATTTGTGTTTTATATTAAACATAAATCACCCTATACAAAGGGTAAAATGGAAAATGCATAAATCGATGACTTCAGAAATTGAGTTACTGTTTCATAAAGAAACAACCGATATTCAAAACTTTGGTAGCATATGAAAGCTGGATAATTTTGCTGGACAATAAGAATCAAAACGCAAATATTTGGTCTTGATATGTATGTTGTATTTTATATTAAATTTAGACATTTTCTAAAGTGCAACAGCATAACGATGAAAATACCTCTAATTTTAGTAACATCTGGATCTGCTGTGAGAACAGAACTTGCAAATGGAAGTCTTGTTTTTTTTATTTGTCATAGTAATCCCTAAGCTTATGAAATATAGCAATAATGTTGACATATTCATATCATAGCATTGCTTTTCTTACACATAACATAAAACAGACCCAACGGCTCAAAATACTGTGAAAATGGCGAGTGATCGTAGCTAAAATTCTACAAGAAGCACTTCGCGTTTCATGCCATTTTAGCTCCTTCCACTGGCCTCATCACACGACGAGCCTTGAAAGTACCTTCAAACCATAGTACATTTTCAATAATGATGTTAATTTATAGATTTTTTCACAAAAATGACCCCTTGCTTTTTCATTGTAAACCCATTTTAACATCATAAAGTCAGACAGTTTGTGCTTCTTAATTATAGAAAAAATACAACATAAAGAAGGCATCTGTTAGTGTTGAAAAGATCTGTTGTATTTTCAGCATTTTATGCATAATTTTGTATTCACCTTAAAATCGTGGATTACCAAGCTCCTATCTGTTAGATATCAATGCTACCTGTTTTTTAGATATTGGAGAAAAATAACAATACAGCCATTTAAACGCTATGTGGACAGAATGAATCCGTCACGGAAAAAAAGAAAATGAAATACTTACAGTTATGTATAATCTAGCTTGTCCCTTCCACAATATGTACTGTATACGCTAACTCCTGTTATGGCCCAGTACAAAATAGCTACAACTGCCATTATACCGTGTTTTGACGATACGAGTGGTCACACGTCATTTGGTAAAGTTATTTGACAAACAAAATACACAGTATCCGAACTCACTGTATAAGCTCTTCCGGTTTTCATAGCGTTGAATCGAGAGTACAAACATTCGCTTATAACCAGTAGTTGGAAATCATTATGTTTTGAGATTTTATCCGGAATCTGCTGCATCATTTATGGTTATTCAGCTTCGAAAATGTAAAGAGGTAAGTTTAATATAATTTGCTCTTCGGTCTTTTACTTTATTGCCCTGTACAATGTCGTGTATAGGTGGATAGTAATGTGCACAGTATTCAAATAGCCCTTGGCATGATTCGAAACCCATTTTGAGCCTTTTCTTACATGTTTTATAAAAATCTTTAAAATAAACGGAAGGCGTTATCAATCTACAGTTTGTTTGTTGGTTTTGATAATACATGTAGGATTTAGGCTTTGCACGACACAAACTCGTGTTAAATTAAGCTGTTCGGAATAAAATTTCTGTGACGGCCATGAGGTTTTCATTGTACAGGGTAATAAAGTAAAAGACCGAAGAGCAAATTATATTAAACTTACCAGCTAATAGTGTGCACCGCAGCGGAGGGTGAGGGTGAAGGTTTGGGCCCAGTAAAACCGGTTTAAACCCCCCCCCCCAGTAGTTATTACTGACCGTCCCAAGGCGGTACTTTTGTTGCGGTTGCATTTGTTTTATGTTCGGTGCTGTTTAATTTATTGTGTTCTCAGTTTAAGCCTTGTATCATAAAAATAGAAAATAGGTAAAAATAATTGTTAAATGTTTTTCATATAATTTGCTTAGTCCGTTGTAACCCGTCTGTTGGTCTAAATCATTTAGTTCAATAAAGACAGCTGAGTTGCCATCTATTTGGGAAAGAGCTGCTGACTCGGCTTATCACTTGTAATTTATTGTTTGTTGGGATGTCTTTGTCAATCTTTCCCTTTGATGTTGGGGATAGGGTTTGGGATCTGATTCAGTCAGTTCCTGAAGTGTAGTTACTCTTTAAATTTACCTCTTTACATTTTCGAAGCTGAATAACTATAAATGACGCAGCAGATTCCGGATTAAATCTCAAAACATAATGACGCGAATGTTGTACTCAGGATTCAACGCTATGAAAACCGGAAGAGATGGTACAGTGAGTTCGGATACTGTAAAATATGTCCGTGTGAATAGAGAGGGCAGAAAAAACATGTAGCTAAGGAGATAAATACAGAAAACTGCTCATATTCAAAGCAAAATTTGAACAAATTGTAGATATGATATGAAATAGAAAATTTGACATGGTTGGCTGTTAACAGTTTAGGCCTATTAACCTTCCAGTCCCGAAAATAAACACTGTTTAAATTGAATAAACTAAGAAGATTGGGTATACAGGCTATAGCCTTTCAAATCGTAGCACAGGTATCCAGGTCTCTCAGTATGTGTTGTGTTTTGCTTGTAAAAAGGTTAAGGTAAATGTTTCCCACAGCCTAGTGGGCGAGGGAGCAGTGGGGCTTAGAGGCTGACTGTATCTTGGGCGCAGCCATGGAAGGCGGTGCCCATCCCTCTCCTTTCCCTGCCTTATCCTTCCCTGGTTTTGCGAGTACATGTAGATTTTTTCCGGTCAGAAAGGGTGGACGCCGCCGCGGACTTAGCGACACCTTGACATGACCAACCGCCTCCCTGGGGTCGTATTTATAAAACCACTTAAGTCGTTGCTATGCTGTTGCTAAGGCTAAATATCTATGAAGGAGATTCCCTACAACTATGAAATTTGTTCTGGAGGAACAGTCTTTTTCAGACTGTTTCGCCAGAGCAAATTTCATAGTTGTAGGGAATGAAAGGACTTCTATGCTTAAGGCGTGAATTTTCCCCATGATTAAAACGTTATACGGATCACTGACTTCTGCTTCGCATTCATGACTATGACATGTAACTTGCATGACAAATGAATTTTCAACAGTTTGTGTCTATGTAAAGTACGTTAAACATACGTTGACGTTGACGTCATTGTTGAGATAAATTGTAAATTATCCTCAAACTGATCGTTGAAATAATGATTAATTGTATACATTTCACCCTTTTTTGACTTACATTACTTACATGACAGACAACATTGGATAGTTTTGACTATATGTGTGTGACCTTGACCTCATTTCAAGATCATGGTACACAATATAATCCTTGAAGATCACAGTGCTACTGTTGACCATTCTTCTTCTTAAGCTTACTGAGTATCGTTCCCCCCGTGACCCAGCTTCCCACTCATACATATTACGTATTTGCATCGCATAAGTCTGCTGCATGAAGGAAATGCTGGGTCACGGGGGGGGGGGGGGGGGGGGGGGGGGCGGGGGGGGGGGGTACTTGTACTTTAATTATAGTGAAGCGTTCTATTTTGGCCTTTTTGACCGGAAGTGTAACTATGGTTTTTCATGTTTAAATGCCAGTCAGGCGTAACAAGAAGAAAATCATTGCTTTGTATTGTGATATGCTGATATGCGTGTATTTAGCATGCATTTATGACAAAAATGTATGGAATGAATGACTGGTTTCAATACTTTTATTACCCCAAAAGATGAGGTATGCGAAAACCTTGAATTTAGGGTAGGTAGGGTCAAAATGGATTATCTCCCCATGTCTTTGGGTCTGAATCACAGATGATCTGATTTCATACGGTTTACATATTTGTGGAAGCTCTGCTAAGAAAAATTTGCACACTTTATACTTTTGAAAATTCGGACCTGTCGCACCGGTCTAATAGGGAAAATCCTCGCCTTAATCATAGAAGTCCTTTGTTCTGGAGGAACTTCTTTTTCAGACTGTTCCGCCTGAGCAAATTTCATAGTTGTAGGGAATGAAATTTGTTCTGGAGGAACAGTCTTTTTCAGACTGTTCCGCTAGAGCAAATTTCATAGTTGTAGGGAATCTCCTTCCTAGACATTCGGCCTTAGCAACGGCATAGCAACCACTTAAGTCATTTTATAAATACGACCCCTGATCAATAATTTTCAACCTCAGAGCACACTGTATTAGTATGGGGATTTCCTGGTCAGTTGAAATTAAGAAATTGATGGATATGTGTCATCCGGAGGGAGACAAATCCACGACCACTGGGTGATATGCAAGGGATAAATCACCTGCCAGGCCCTCCTCCGCTGGCTGGCCGTTTAAAAGGTAAAATTTCTCTGTCTAGGTAACTTTGACGAGAAATCTTTTTTGTTCTTGTGAAAATTATAGCAAAAAAAAAAAAAAAAGATCTATGTCAAAGTTTATATGGAAAAGAATCTGTCTGATATACTTATCTGGTTATTAGTTTGCTGCGTGGGAATCCAAAATGATTGCAATCTTCTTTGCTATAGTTTCTGTGACAACGGTTTGTGATAATAAATTTAATTCTTTAGCGCACTATAGATTTACCGTTTCGTGTCGTGAACTGTTTTTACGAAGTCTATTATATGTGAGCCGCGACACACGAAAACCAACAAAGTGATTGTGCGCACAGCGCAGACTCAGATCAGCCTGGGAATCCGCCCAGTTTAATCAGACTCTTCGCTAAGCCTTCAAAGGGTATCTAAGGGTCTGAACTATCTCCAAGTCTACAGCGAAGACTCTGATCAGACTGGGTGGATGCCCAGGCTGATCTGAGTCTGCGCTAAGCGCACAACCATTTTGTTGGTTTTCTCGTGTCGCAGCTCATGTAAACTTCTCCTCCGAATTGTTGGTTGATAACTGATTAAATATTAGTAATATGAGGGGTGATCATTAAATAATGCCAACACTTTAGTAGATTAGTAAATTTTATACACAGATAAACTTCATTATTGTAATACCATTAAGTCCTTTGAGCTTTCACATTAAAGGTAGGTTCCTGGACTAGCGATGTCAATTATGTCAACAAAATAATTTCGTCTTTTTCTGAGCAGTATTGAATTCTCTTATTTTTCTGAATTTGTTGCTACTGAGAAACTCGTCAGACGTTGAAGAAAATAGTCATTTTCCCTTTTGCTTTATTTTCTTTCGTTGGAATTCCAGTTCTAAAAATAACTTTGTTTATTATGTCTATAAGTGCGCGATTTCTGATGCCATTCTCCAAAAGTCAATTTTCCCTTGACGTGAGCTCTCCTAGAGGTCCTGGCAGGGCGGATGGGTTAAAACTATCCCAAAATGCAATGCAGCATGACATCAGCTGCGTTATCTATTTTTGGCGTGAACTAAAAATAGCGCTAACTGGTGTGCGAAGCAGAGTTAGGAAATCCCTTGCAAAACAACTTTTCTAATATTTTTTTTAATTTACACTTGTTAGTGAGACTTATTAATTCCCTTTTATAAATGCTTTTCAACAACTTGGATGAAAGTTCATCAAGATTATTGATGCATTCCAAAGTACAGGAACCTACCTTTAAATGTTTCAAAATGAAATTTTAAGATGTTACCAAAGCAATGTATGACGTCACGTTCATGCAAAGTACGCCCGTGTGATTTTTTACGTCATTTTGGTAAGGAGATGTTTTGAAAATATTTCATATCAATCAGATGGCGGGGTAATGATGAAAAGCTGAACTGAAACAAGCTTTACTAAGGAGGATTATCGCCGACATACTGCCACATCTTAGATCAGTAAAATATGGTGCATCTGAATCTCAAGTCAGGGTAAACGGGTACACTTTCAGGGAAAGCAATTCTCGATTTGATTTTGCCTCTTTTCTCAGTTGATGTGGGATCATGGTACACTTTTCTGTTCGCTTGCTTATTTTTACTAATGTACTTTGCCGTTTTTGAATGTGGAAAGACATCAAAAGAAATTAAAGGAGCAGATTGCTCGATAAGGCATGTCTGTCTTACAGCATGGACCTGCGTCATGACATAATGATAATAATGTACATGTATTCCCTGCATGCTAGGGCTAGCATTGTGCTTAGCCCGCCATTTCCAAAGCACGTCAAATAGGTATAGGGCACTGTAAAGGTGTAATTTATCTGCGGTATCAATATTTCGCGGTTCAATGGAATTGACACAATGGCGCAGAATTATTTTGGCGTTCAATTTATACCATGGCCCCAGGCGATAAAGAATATGTAACATTCTTTCTTACTTCCCTATTATACACTGTAGCATCCATTAGCATTCTAATGGGATGCCACCATGTATAGGTCAAAAGCTCATCTGGTACTCCTTTTTATCAGAACCTGTGTTACGCTCTGCATATGTTAATGTATTGAAAATCAAATATTGGTGGGCTTAAATTTTAGTGCTTTTTGGCTTCAGCTTCAAAATTAAGTAGCCGCTAATCATAATTGATTTACAGTATGCAAACATCGAATACTTAGATCAGAATAAGTGCTTCTGTGAAATTTGGCAAAGAAGAACTGACACCCATCTGCCTGTGTGGATGTAGAGTATGAGCATTATATCTGTTCATCTGGTCTTGCAGTTTAACTAAACAAACAACAATGCTAATCGTGCTTATAGATCGCCGACGGTATTTTGGACGCTCGACAAACAATAACATAAACACACAAAGGTGAAACAGGTATATGGACTCGTCTTAAGGTAAAACTGTGTCGACTTATAATAACAAGAGCTGTCGCCTGACAGCATAGCTCGCCTGAATAGGTGCTTGCCCATCACACAGTCGCTATGGTGGTGTGGACTTCCATGCATAAAACTTCAGGCAAGCATGTCCAATATGAAAACACATTTATAAACAAGAGCTAACTCAGATATGTCTTAAAATAAAATTAAAATAAAAAAAAATCCATATGAAATTTCAAAGTCTATGAGCTTCAGGTCAAAGATCTAAGCAGATAGGGGGTGGGAGTGGGGGTGGGGGGCTAGGATATATCAAACCGTGAACCATTATCTAACATCAGTCCAAGTATAAGTATCAACTGAGTCCATCATGGCACTGTGAAATTATGTCTTCATAAATATAAAACTTTAACCAAAATTCAAAGTCAATGACCTTGACTTCAAGGTCATCCAGAGGCGTAGAGGGGTAAGTATAAAGTGTTTTGTAAAAACTCAAAAAAGTGTCTAACATCAGTTCAAGTGTAAACTAAATCTCTGCCAAGCATTATGAATCAGTATGCAACTAGAAAACTTTAATAAAGACCAAATTTCCTAAGTCCCTGACCTTCTCATCAATGTCACTGAGTGGGGTTGGGGTAGTATGCTGTAAAACTTTGGACTAATATCTAACTACATTGCAAATATAAAAAGAATTCATCCATGGGTTCAGGAGAAATTTGTCTTTAAAAAACTTTAACCAAAACATCCAATCAATAAGAAGACAATTTTCTAAGTCCATGACCTTGACATCAAGGTCACTGAGGGGGGTGAGGGTAGTACCATCGAAAACTTTAGTCCAATATCTAACTTCAGTGCAAGTATCAAAGGAATCCATCCATGTGTTAAGGAGATATTGGGCTTTATAAAACTTTAACCAAAACATCCAGTCCAAAAAAACTCCCAATTTTCTAAATCCATGACCTTGACATCAAGGTCACTGAGTGGGGTGGGGGTGGTACCCTGTTAAACTTTAGACCAATATCTAACTACAGTGCAAGTATCAAAAGAATCCATCCGTGGGTTAAGGAGATATAGGTCTTTAAAAAACTTTAACAAAACATCCAATCCGAACGCCGACGCTGACGCGGACGCGGACGCAGACGCCGACGCCGTGGTGACAACAATAGCTCTTCCTGAGCTTTTGTTCAGGCGAGCTAAAAATACATCATGTACCTACGATTCCAGTGGTAGAGTGGATATAGCACAGACTTTTATGTGATTGATAGTTTCGTGATGGGTTCGAGTCCGACCAAGAATTTACTTAATTTTTTTTTTTTTTTCGTAAATGAGTTGTGCCCTCAAAAGGCACCTGACAGCATATGCGAGCAGCAAGCGTTCAGATCAGCAGGCACATGTGGCTGTCCATTCAGTTCTGTTTCTATCGTGTTCGCAAAATAATATATACAGTAAAACTAGAAGCCTTTGATAAGTGTATGTAGTTGCAGAAGCTGATTTTGCACATCGCTACGAAAAAAAAAATAAAACTGATAAACAAACAAAAATACACGATAAAACAGAACCCAAACCTGTGCCCTCCAGAGACAGAATCATTCTACGTTATCAGACATAGCCACTGTGCTACATGTACTAAATAACGATTGAGATTTGGCTTCATGCCAAAGGTTAAAATTTTGGATAGCAATACCTGAAAAACCTGCATCATAGTTAAAATAGACCAGAGCAGTATAACACCACTGATTTGCGATAAAAAAAAAAGAAAATAAATAATTAAAATAAAATAATAATAATAAAAAATGAAATAACTTTCTCGTGAAACTCAAACCATCACGATACCAGCCATCACTTCACAATCCTGTGCTATATCCACTTTGCCACAGGACTAACAGTCACAATCCTTTGTTTTTTTAGAATAAGTGGACAAAGGTTTCCCTTTAGACGAGTCCATATACCTGTTTCACCTTTGTATGTTTATGTTATGTTTTGCCAAGCGTCCAAAATACCGTCGGTGATCTATACCACAGGGGCTTAAATTAGATTGTATGGGTATAGCAAATTAAAATTTAAATACATACGGAAAAGAGGAAAATGGAGGGCGAAAATGAAACTGAAAGAATTACTTCCCATGAAAGTATATTCATTCACCTTATGAGCCGCGACACGAGAAAACCAACAAAGTGGGAGTGCGCCCAGCGCAGACTCAGATCAGCCTGGACACCCGCCCAGTTTGACCAGAGTCTTCGCTTTGCGCTTAACGGGTAGCTAAGGGTCTAAGCTAGCTCCATGCGGACAGTGAAGATGCCCAGGCTGATCTGAGTCTGCGCTAGGCGCACAACCACTTTGTTGGTTTTCTCGTGTCGCAGCTCTTATATCTATTAAAATTTGTCAAGGTCAGCTGTATAACACTGAACTAGCCAGGATATATTACACTGAAGAAACGATACACGAGTTTTGGTCGAAACATTATTTTCATCATAATTAATCATATACATATACTAAACAAAAAAAGAAACGTTACATGTACTTTCAATGTATTTTTTCTTTAAACTGAATTAAGCTTTTGCCAATTTTATTTTATGCTTAACTTACAAAACATATTCGAAGTTCAGAAAATGAATATCACAACAAAAATGCGAGACTAGTGTCTCCAGATCAGTTTGATTCAACAAAGGTTTAGAATTTGAAAATGCCATTTTGAGGTGCTTTTTGAAGACCCGTATTTCACTCAAGTTGTTAGCCTATGTGAGCAAGTAATTTCTTCAAATTAACCAGTTTGATCATTTTTTTTTTCATCATGAACCATTGTCTGGAGAAGTTGGAGTAAGATCCGTGAATTAAACGTGAACATTTAACGGAAACGTACTGGTTAATCAGAGTAACCGATTTACTATATTTGTAATTGCAAGGGAGACAATTTCAAAGACACAAAATATTTAACATCTTAATTCTTTGATCTGCTGGTTAAATGTCAAACGGTTCTTTGAGTTTCTAATGGGCGGTTACAAGGCAAATCTGAAAGTGTAAAAATTTTAGTGTTTGCGCATGCGCATTAAGCGTTTCACATTGACTTTGGTATTTTCAGTCGAAGTGGAATAAAACTGTAACAGTTGATGTAAATCGAATACCGATTAGTTCATAGGGTTGTTTGACGTCTGGCCTGTTAGAGAATAACGTAGCAATATTTGGAAATGTTGTTCTTCAGCTTAAAATTCATGAATACTCTATGTAACTTTCCTTTTTTGTTCAGTATATATACAGATACAAATCAGTTAAATACAGGATCAGACGGTAAATATGATGCTTATAAAATTAGTCCTGTCCTAAAAACTTGTTTTGTTTGACGCAAAATACAAGTTGCCGAAACTAAAAATCACACTGATCAGTACACGTTGTCACTTTATATACTATACCAGTGCCCAGCTAAAATTTACACTGATCAGTATACGTCGTCACTATATATACTATATCAGTGGCAAGCTAAATTTACATGATTACTACACAACGCAACTATATACTATATCAGAAGCTCAGCTTAAGAGGTTCTTCAAATATATTGGTCACAAGGTTGTTCATATAAAACTCCTACGTCCTAAAAAGGGAAATAACTCACTCAAAAATGTAGGAAATATGCTCAAAAGTTCATCGCTTCATCTGCATCTTAATTTGTAACTGCATGCCAAACATAAACATGATAGCTTAAGCGGTTCTTCGCTTAAGCGGTTCTTCAGATACACGTATTTTGGTTTGTTCATATATAAAATGCCTATGTACGAAAAAGGGGGATAACTCAACCAAATATTTCATGAAATAGGCTCAAAAGTTGATCAGGTCATTCACACTATGATCTGTAATTGTTTGTCATGTTTCAGGATCCTAACTTAAGCGATTCTTCAGACATTTTCGTAACAAGTTTCTTCCGATTTATATTTTCAAAGTTGTAAAAGGGGCATAACTCCTGAACGACAAGACCGGCGGAGGAAAAAAATATGGGTCTGCTTATTTTTCATGTATATTCCACATATAAAATTTCAAAATCTTAGCATATGCGGTTCTTGAGTTTCCCAGCTAACAAAACGTGTGAAAGACAGACAGATGGACAAGCCCAAACCAATATGCCCCCCCCCCCTTCAACTTCTTTAAAGTTGGGGACATAATAAGTGAAAGATACAGATACCCGGGTTCTAAAAATCACAATATATCAGGAGTTTGTCATGATTCGGGCAAACCCGGACTCCGGAATCTAATCAGCATATGCTTATCACTTGGGAAGATATGAGCCGCGACACGATAAAACCAACAATGTTGTTGTGCGCCCTGCACAGACTCAGATCAGCCTGGGCATCCACCAAGTCGGATAAGAATCGTCGCTAAGCGCTTAGAGGGTAGCTAAGGGTCTACGCTACCCCCATGCGGACAGCAAAGACTCTGATCAGACTGGGTGGATGCCCAGGCTGATCTGAGTCTGCGCTGGGCGCACAACCACATTGTTGGTTTTGTCGTGTCGCGGCTCAATTATGTAGAAAATTTTAACTGGGGATGCATTATAAAGCAGTATTTTAATACGGAATCCGAAAGTAAAACACTTCGGCACCATACCTTTAATCCTTACGATTTTTTAAAATAGAAGTATATGTTATTTCTCTGCTGTCATGAAAAATGTTATTATCGCATTGATTGCAAATCTTTAAAAAGCGTTTACAATTTACTAACTGATGTGCTGAAAATAAGAAGCCTATGTCTGGAAACTATTTACTCTGTAAGTTGTTTGTCACATATATTCCAAACATGCGTTTTTTCTCCTGTATGAATAAGCATGTGTCTCTTCAAGGTTCCCACAAGTGTAAACTTTTTACCACAGACATCACAAGAATCTGGTTTCCCAACTGTATGAAAAAGCATGAGTCTCTTCAAGTAATTTGCGGATGTAAATACTTTACCACAAACATCACAGGCGTGCGTTCTCTCACCATTATGAATACGCACGTGTTGCTTAAAATAACGTGCCAGTGCAAATTTTTTACCGCAAACATCACAAGCCTGTGTTTTTTTCACCAGTATGACAAGCGTGTGTATTTTCACCAGTATGAATAAGTATGTGTTTCTTCAAGTTGCCTGTCTCTATAAATTGTTTACCACAAACATGACAAGAATATGGTAGCTTTCCAGTATGAATAAACATATGCTTCTTGAGGCATCGTGCCTGAATAAACTGTTTACCACAGACGTTACAAGCATGCGGTTTCTCTCCGGTATGAATAAGCATGTGTGTCATCAAGCCTTGTGCCCAAGTAAACTCTTTACCACAGACTCCACAGCCATGTTGTTTTTCTCCAGCATGAGTTAGTCTGTGTCCTTTCAGGTGATGTTCCAGTGTAAATCGTTTACAACAGACATCACAAGTATGTGGTTTCTCTCCAGTATGAATAAGCATGTGCTTCTTCAAGTTTCCTTCCTGTGAAAATTGTTTACCACATAGCTCACATGCATGTTTTTTCTTTCCTGTATGACCTAACAGATGTCCCCTCAAGTTACGCGCCAGTGCAAATTTTTTACCACAAATTTCACAGGTATGTGGTTTTTCTCCAGTATGTATGTTTATGTGTTCTTTAATGGAATATTCCTGCGTAAATTGTTTACCGCACACACCACACGCGTGTAGTTTCTCTCCTGTATGAATACGCATGTGGGCTTTCAACAGATGTGCCAAGGCAAATTGTTTACCACATATACCACAAGCATGTGGTTTTTCACCAGTATGTATGTGCATGTGTCCCACCAAATGATGAGCGTGTCTAAATTGCTTACCACATACATCACAAGTATGCGGTTTCTCTCCAGTATGAATAAGCATGTGCCCCCTCAAGTGTTGTGCCGATGTTAATTGTTTACCACATACATCACAAGTATGGGGTTTCATAGTAGTATGAATAATCATGTGTCTTTTCAATTGTTGTGCCTGTGTAAATTGGTTCACATATACATCACATGAATGTCGTTTCTCCCCAGTATGAATACGCATTAAGCACGTGTTGCTTCAAGTGCTGTATGTGAAAATTGTTTATTACAGATACTACAAGCAGAGCTCTGAGAAAGCATATATCTCCTGGGGCCGTATTCATAAAGCCACTTAAGTCGTTGCTATGCTGTTGCTAAGGCTGAATATCTATAAAGGAGATTCCCTACAACTATGAAATTTGGTCTGGAGGAACAGTCTTTGTAAGACTGTTCCTCCAGAGCAAATTTCATAGTTGTAGGGAATCTCCTTCAGAGAAATTTGGCCTTAGCAACAGCATAGCAACCACTTAAGTCGTTTTATGAATACGGCCCCTGCTTCCTACTTTGTATACCGTTCACCACAGCAAACATACGAATCGAATACTAATATCCTTGCGGTTCTTTGCGATCCTTACCACACCACAGGAGTGTGTTGCCTCCCAAGTATGAATAAGTATTTTACGAGTTGCTACGAAACGTTTGCAATTAAAAGTGTTTTGCAAATGACATCACGTATGCTGCTCCTCAGTATGAACAAACATGAGTTCCTACGGGCTGTTCACTCTTACTAAATGGTTACATACATCACGAGCATGTCAACGATGAAACTGAGATTTACGTCCTTTTAAACAGTATTTCAATAATTCAAAGACTATGATAGGACGACAACAAAAGGATGTGTGCAATGATACTATGGATAAGGACTAGCAGAGGCCCAGTAGCCCCCAGCCCCTAAATTTTAGGCTGGGCCCCTCAGATTTGGGAGAAAATGCCTACAACCCTAATGTTAAATTTCAAACTGTAGCAGTGTGGACAACTAATTCAAAATTGTTAGTCTTTATCCCTAGAAATCCTGTTTATCGTGTGAAAAATCCCACCGCCCGCAGGATTCGAGCCTGGTTGGAAATGTCCAGTATAAATAGAAACTAGTCTCTTCAGTTGTTTTGTCACAGAACGTTACATCACAGACAAATGATTTATCAACAATACGATTAAGCACTTGTCTCTAACTTTTACTGTCACAGGAAATTGTCATCACAGCCATCTCAAGCATATGCTGAGTTTTCCGTTCAACTGAAAATTCGTTTCTTTTAGTTCTCTTTCTTTGTAAAGTGCTATATATTACGAACATCACAAGCATGTGGTTTCCCTCGAGTACAAATCAGTACATATTTTTTTAAGCTTTCTATCCCAAAAACTGTCCCACCATGAACATCAAAAATATGTGAGCCGCGACACGAGAAAACCGGCAATGTGGTTGTGCGCCCAGCGCAGACTCATATCAGCCTGGGCATCCGCCCAGTCTGATCAGAGTCTTCGCTGTCCGCATGGAGGTAGCTTGGGCCTTTTGCTACCCTTAAAGTGCTTAGAGATGATTCTGATCAGATTGGGTGGATGCCCAGGCTGATCTGAGTCTGCGCTGGGCGCACAACCATATTGTTGGTTTTCTCGTGTCGCGGCTCATATGTAGTTTCTCTCTTTAATGAATCAACACGCGTCACTTCAAGTTTAAGTTTCCTCAGAGTAACGGTCGAAGGTTTCAATTGTCTTTCTCGGTAACTTCCTGGAAAAGATGACAGATTACAGATTATGCTCAAAATCATTACTGGAAGTCATCAATGAGAGCTTCGCAAGCGGCGCATAATACGCCTGTTCAAGCGCCATGGAGTCAGCAGGATATTTACGAAAAGGCAGTTACTTCAAAAAGTAAGCATGCCAGAGTAGTGGTTCTTTCTCATCATACATCACCTCAATATTGCACATTTCAAAAAAGTTTCATTAAAATATTTCCAACACTTTTTAAAAGGGACCGACCATTTGATATTCGGGGGGGGGGGGGGGGGGGGGGAGGGGAGAGGGGCTGGTATATTTAAAAAAAAAACCTGTCTTTGAATATGCAAGAAAAAAATAAATTGGTTCATAAAAACATAAACTGGCCTCAATAATCAGTGAAAAAAATAACCTGGCTCCACCCAAAATTAAAAAAAAAAAAAAATAGTCTGCAGATAATTCCATTTGAATTGAGTTTTTAAAATGCTGCTGGTTTCTAGCCCCCCAGATCCTCTCCCGCCCCACCAATATTTATTGTAATGTTTTAATATTATCAACAATTGTTTTCCACCAGCAGCCCCATCTCTCCCCCCCCCCCCCCCCATGTGCATATATTTACAAAAACTTCTATACAACATTCACATACATGTATCATTGATCTGCCGCATTAATTTACTAAGTAAATGTTTCTACTAACTAAACCTGAATTGCAAAAGAGTCACTAGCTTATGGGACACAAAGCCATTATGGCAAAATAAACACTCTAAAAGGCAAAATTCCTAAAAAGCCCGTATTTCTTTTATGATCATCCCTAGTTTTGCTCGTTTGTTTCCAGTCTTAAAATTGCCATTGAAATTGGGAAATTCTTTGGCTTCTGGAGGCGTTGCCCTCCAGACCTCCCCACCCCCCTTTGTTAACTTCTTAGCAAAGAACTTTTAGCCATTTATTAACTTGCATTCATTTATAATGGGTCTCCATCAATAAGTATTTATCAAACTTTCAAAAGTGCAAATAAAAGTATGGTTGAGCACATGATTGGGCTAGAAAAAAAATTAAATTCCTAATTTTACAGCCCTAAAACTTTGCGAAAATAGCCCTAATTTTTTGTCAAAATATCCCTAATTTAAGGACTAATTTTTTGCCAAGCTCATACAGGGATGTCTTCATCTGTATTATAGATGAAGAGAGTAACAACCTCAACACACTGGTTTGCAAAAGCAAGCTAAATCATGCCCTTAGCCTGGTTACAGACAGCACCAAGTTCTTTTTGGTGAGAAAATGAGGTGTAAAAATTACTGATGTGGGTAAAATAAAAGGATGTTCAGGTCAAATTAATAAGGACCTGATAGTGCAGCCTATAAAATTAAAAAATAAAATATAAATTGTTTGAGTTAGTTTGTAAAAAAGAAAAGAAATTAGCTCCCTCAAAGTAAAAAAATAAATAAATAGTTTCCAGAGGCCAGTGAAAAAAATAACCTGGCTCCACCCATGAATACCAGCTCCCCCCCCCCTGCCCCCCAGAATATCAAATGGTCGGTCCCTTTAAGGAGTTACAGAATGAACAAGATTGTTTACAGAAGGATGGACAGCAAGATAAACAGGGACAACAATGTGTAATTAATGACTAAAGATGGGGTCAATTAAAATCCTTAGTATTATATGATAAGTAAAAAGGCTCTAATCACTTTAAGTTATGTATAATATGTTAATAAGGCACCATTTGGAAATGAGAATCATAAATTATTCAACATGATTAAATGACCTCCGAAAGATATAATGCGTCCTGGCATGCAGCCGAAAATATATGTAATGGCTGAATTTCATATGTATGCCACTTTTCATACTTCAGTGAATTCTTCTAGCGACCGCTAACTGAAGAAAATTCCAAGAAAAATATTGATATAAAAATGCAAATAGAAAGTGGACAAATTTCTCCTTTTCCCGGTTTTTAGAATAAAAATCTGATATTACATATTTTATCTCTATCCGGAATGTCAGATAATAAGTTCACTTCAATTAAAGCAAGGTGAAATTTAAAAATTTGTCGTCCGACCAAGGAATCCCTAAATCAAGCCATGTGCAATGCTAAGTCGCATTCGCCCATACCTTCAGTGCACAGTATCGTAGCCCCGCTATATGGCGGGTTAACTATGGCGATTCTGCTTATAAATAAACTGTCATACATACATCTCCACAAAACGCACGGCTAAAGAAAAAATCTGCGCAATAAAACACAGGACTACTCTTGTACTTTGACCTTAAATTAAGCAAGACTAACTCTAGTTTATGACAGGTACGAAATAACTACAACTGCAGTTTTACCGATAGTTTAATTATACATTTCCAGGAGCAAGAATGATTTCATGAAGAAAAAAAACGACTGTATGCCTCGATTAATGTTTAGCATAACTTCTGTCACATACTTAACCGTTTATAGCAATTAAATACATATAACAATTGCTAACTGATTTTATGCTTTGATTACAACTGTGCTTCCTTCTTTAACTACAGGACGGTGTGCCGGGCCTTACACAAAGTACTTAACGGTATCCTAAGCCTTCTAAATCTATTACAATGTTTACATCAAAACTAGGTTATTTCTTTTAAATACAACTAAAACAAAACCAGTAGGTTTTAGTATGTACAAATCAGAAAACAGTGGATTTTAGTATGTGATACATTCTATCATAGAATTTTGTTCGCCATCTTTATTATATACCTATCAATGATACATACACATTATTATAATAGTAGCTTGATCTGGCGTAATGTATCACGTCGAGTGGATGAGCTCATACCATCGGATCACCCGAGACGGTTGCGTCGAGGGTGATATCCGATGGTATGAGCTCAGCCACGAGACGTGATACAGTACGCCAGATCAAATTACTACATGTATTGTAATAATCTGTTTATACCTTAGGGAGCAGCCAACCATTCTTACTTGCCAGCGCTAATGCATCGACCCAGATTCGAACCTGCGCAGCAGAGGTATGTAGCTAGTCGTGAGACAAACGCTGCCGACTGAGCCATCGAGGCGCGCCATTTTGACGTGTTTGTTGACGTTACGTCACTAGTCCGGTATCTTTTCCCCTAAAACAAAGTTCAAAATTTCACTGACTTGATAAACTATTAAATAAATAAGTTGATACAATTGTTTAACTTCAGTATAAATATTAAGTCAGTAGACTAGTATAATTGAAATACCCCTACGGAATTTGAGTGTCGGTTATTGTATAAATTCCAGGCTGGTCAATTCAATCAACCAGTATTTGCCGGTATTTTCAAGTATTTGCCGGTATTTACCGGTAAATACCGCCGGCATGGAAAATACCCATATTTGCCGGCATTTTGCCAACCTCAGTGTCTGTATTAGAAGCCAGAAACAGGCAATTCAAAGGGTGTATCATTGATAGGTATATAATAAATCCTTTGACCTGTCTGTTTTCTGGCCATATGATACAGAACGCCGTATCATCAACCTGACGTTTTCTGAATCCGTATCACTAACCCTTAAAACGAGGCTATGTCTGAGTTCCAGCTTCAAGCGCGTCGAATTTTAACGTGCATGGTAGAAACGAGAACCAGAGATACCGGACTAGTGACGTAACGTCAACAAACACGTCAAAATGGCGTGCCTCGATGGCTGAGTCGGCAGCGTTTGTCTCACGACTAGCTACATACCTCTGCCACGCAGGTTCGAATCCGGGTCGATGCATTAGCGCTGGCAAGTAAGAATGGTTGGCTACTCCCTAAGGTATATAATAAACAGATTATTACAATAGTAACTTGATCTGGCGTACTGCATCACGTCTCGTGGCTGAGCTCATACCATCGGATCGACCTCGATGCAAGCAGAGAAACGAAACAAGTGACGTAACGTCAACAAACACGTCAAAAGATGCACCTTCATTTAAGAATTAAAATTTGATTTTTCAGCGTTCATCGTGTGATGAAGCCAGTGGGCGGAGCTAAAATTCCATGAAGCGCGAAGCGCTTCTTGTAGAATTTTAGCGACGACCCCTGGCTTCTTCACACGATCAACGCTGAAAAATCAAATTTTCATTCTTATATTTACACTTTATTTGTGAACCTCTCTGTGCCGTTTTCGTGGTAATTTGGTGTAGAAAAGGCAAAATATGAGTCGAAGAAAATTTAGTAACGAAGTGTTCGGCCACGACGTTAAACAGTAGCCCTGACGTGGCGTCAATCGAACGTTACAAGAACCAATCAAGACGTTTGTTTACACACGACGTCGCTTGACGACAACGTCACATGGTCAATTGTCCTTCATCGGTGTATGAAGCTAGTTGCTCTAATGGGTTCACCTATGGAAAGTCAGTGGCAAGTGTAAATATTGCTCAATCGGTAGCGTTTGTCTCACGACTAGCTACATGTACATTCCTCTGCCGCGCAGGTTCGAATCCGGGCCGATGTATTAGCGCTGGCAAGTATGAATGGTTGGCTGTTCCCTAAGGTATATAATAAACAAATTATTATAATAGTAACTTGATCTCGCAGATGACCTCGTAGGTGAGCTCATACCATCGGTGATCCGATGGTATGAGCTCATCAACTCGACGTGATACAGTACGCCAGATCAATTTACTATTATAAAAATGTGTATTTATCAACCCGACTTACAGCCATTGGACTGATAATGGGCAGTCGGATTGACAGATCGGGCGAAAATCAAAAGGAGACTCGGCGGTAGTGCAGTGGATAACACTCCGGACTGACAATCCAGGGGTCACAAGATCCATTCCTTGCTTCTGCGGTCTTTCGGACGAGACTTTAAACCGAGGTCCCGTCTCCATATGAACTCATTGCCGAGTTCACTGATGCACAATCAAAAGGACATGTCATTGTGATAATCTCTAATAATGTGCCCGTAGTCTAGTCAGCCCGTACATTTTTCTCTGACGTTTTCCTTAGGCGCTGACCCCAAATTAAGCAATTATTAATTTTGCCCTAGATTGTTACCTTTACATCCAGCCAACCGCTGAAGTATAAATGCTCAAAACGGAATTGGATATAACATTAATGAGCCGCGACACGAGAAAACCAACAATGTGATTGTGCGCCCGTCGCAGACTCAGATCAGTCTGGGCATTCGCCCAGTCTGATCAGAGTCTCCGCTTTGGGCTTGAAGTGTAGCTTAGAGCCTAAGCTACTTCCATGCGGCCTGCGAAGACTATGATCAGACTGGGCAGATGCCCAGGCTGATCTGAGTCTGCGCTGGGCGCACAACCACATTGTTGGTTTTGTCGTGTCGCGGCTCATGTGAGCTTTCAAGCTTCTCGCCCATGTAAACATTTTCTCACAGACTTCAGGCATGTTACTGTCCCCTATGAATAAGCGAGTGTATGCGCACTGAGCTTTTCTCTTTAAACATCTTCCCACAGTCAGCAAGGGCGTAGCTACCTATACGGCAAATACGCAGGTGCGTATTGAAATTTTGTCAAAATTGACCAAATTTTAAAACGCACCTGCATATTTGCTTGCTGAAAATTTATAAATTAGACCAGATTTCAATACCAATTGCCAAAGTGGTTGAAATACTAGCTTTCTCTTCAAGAAGTAGAGAATAAAACATGGTTGTGCGTACAATGAAATTACCTCTAGTTACGCCCCTGGTCAGTACATGTAAACGGTTTTTCTCTTCTATGGATACGCATGTGTCTCGTTAGATTATGGTTGTGTCTAAACTTATTTCCACAATCAGAACATGCATAGGGTTTCTCATCAGTATGGGTTAGCATGTGTCTCTTTAAAACAAACGTCTCTGTAAACTCTTTGCCACAGACACTACAAGCAAAGGATATATCTCCAGTATGAATACGCATATGTGATTTCAAAGTTTGCTTATGACAATACTGATTGCCACAAACAGTGCAAACATATCTCTCTGCAGAATGCACCTGCAGGTGTGACTTCAAATGTGATTTCATTGTAAACTGTTTGTTACAAACCTTACAAGTATGAAGTTCTTCTCTAGTGTGAATGTTCATATGCATCTTCAAAATGGATATCGTGGCATACTCTTTCCCGCAAACACCACAAGAATACTGTTTATCTCCAGTATGAAGTGGCATGTGTTGCTTTAATGTCCAGCTTTCGGAGAATTTTTTGCCACAAACACTACAAACATGGGGCTTAATTCCAGTATGAATTAATAAGTGATGCCGTAAAGAACCTTTCTGCGTGAATTGTTTTCCGCAAAACTTACAAGCATGAGGTTTCTCACCAGTATGAATTAACATGTGGTCAAGCAATGCCGACTTACGGGCAAACTGTTTGCCGCACAAATTACAATCATGGTTGTGTTTTGCAGTATGAATTAGCGTGTGCATCTTTAATTCAGACTTCTGAGAGACATGTTTCCCACAAACACTACAGGTATGAGAATTCTTTCCTTCAGGACTTAGTACGTTTTTCGCCAGGTGTTCCGCCATTGTGACTCATATCCAACTTCAAAATGTCTTATGTTCTGAGTGACTGTTCATACGAACAAGAAAAGATATTTTTATAACACGGCAAAATTTCCCGGACTGTTTGACATTCTACGCTATCACATATAAACATACTAATCAGGTTATTCATCTGTATAATTTCAGTTCGCATGTATGTTGTCAGCATGAATGTTGTTTTCCATCCTTTAGGTTGAAGGTTGAAGAAAGATCGCATTAATGGCTTATGGTAGGCTGTCTGAGTTATTCTTCATTATGAGAGGAATTTGCTTATTTCATCTGAAATCTAATGTATTTCTTAGTTTTGTATATATATTTTTTTCAATATTTTGCCGCACACAGCAGATTCTTATGATTCAGACATTCAGTGTCCGAAGTCACAATGTTGTTTATGACAAACACCACAAGAATGCAGCATCTTGGTTTAACTGTTTAAACTTGGTATACTAGATATCGGCATCTATGTCTCCAATAATGATAACCTATTTTTAGAATGTAGAACGCCCATCCAAACTATTATAACTTCCCTATTGGATCCGTACTCCCTAGAAAAGAAAGAAATGTGTAAATTGATATTTCGACGTCCTGCTCATAACATCAAATATGTAAAACAGAATAAATGACACACAAGCAAAACAATCCAGCTAAAGGCCGCAAGGCATTTCTAAAAATTGAGCCACGACGCAAAAAAAAAAAACAAAGTGGTTGTGGGTCCAGCGCAGACTCAGGCCGGTGGGCATCCGCCCAGTCTGATCAGTGTCTTCACTGTCCGCATGGAGGTAGCTTAGACCCTTAACTACCATTTACGTGCAAAGCAAAGTCTCTGATCAGCGGATTCCCAGGCTGATCTGAATCTGCACTGGGCGCACATATGCCACTTTATTAATAGATTTAGTTATGTTGTGGCTCAAATAATGTAACTTACAGAAGCCGAAAACTATGACAACAGTCTAGTAAACCACAACAGAAGAACAGCTTCTGAATGGTCAGTAAACAAGAGCTGTCGCCTGACAGCATAGCTCGCCTGAAAAGGTGCTTGCCCATCACACAGTCGCTTTGGAGGTGTGGACTTCTACGCATAAAACTTCAGGCAAGCATGTCCACAATGACAACACATTTATAAACAAAAGCTATCTAAGAAATAAGTCTTAAAGTAAAATTAAAATAAAAAAATCCACATGAAATTTCAAAGTCCATGAGCTTGAGGTCAAAATACTAAGCGGTAGGGGTGGGTGGGGGTGGGGGTGGGGGGTGGGGGGGGGATGGGGGGCTAGGATGTAACAAAACCTTGAACCATTATCTAACATCAGTCCAAGTATTAGTATCAACTGAGTCCATCGTGGCACTGTGAAATTATGTCTTCATAAATATAAAACTTTAACCAAAATCTTTAAGACAAAATTCTAAGTCGATGACCTTGACTTCAAGGTCATCCAGTGGGGTAAGTATATAGTGTTTTGTAAAAACTCAAAAAAGTGTCTAACATCAGTTCAAGTGTAAACTAAATCTCTGCCAAGCATTATGAATCAGTATGCAATTAGAAAACTTTAATAAAGAACAAATTTCCAAAGTCCGTGACCTTGACATCAAGGTCACTGAGCGGGGTTGGGGTAGTACTCGGCAAAACTTTGGACTAATATCTAACTAAAGTGCAAATATAAAAAGAATTCATCACTGGGTTCAGGAGATATGTGTCTTTAAAAAACTTTAACCAAAACATCCAATCAATAAAAAAACAATTTTCTAAGTCCATGACCTTGACATCAAGGTCACTGAGGGGGGTGGGGGTAGTACCTTGGAAAACTTTGGACCAATATCTAACTGCAGTGCAAGTAGCAAAGGAATCCATCCATGGGTTAAGGAGATATTGGGCTTTATAAAACTTTAACCAAAACATCCAGTCCAAAAATACTCCAATTTTCTAAGTCCATGACCTTGACATCAAGGTCATGGAGTGGGTGGGGGTGGTACCCTGTTAAACTTTGGACCAATATCTACCTACAGTGCAAGTATCAAAAGAATCCATCCATGGGTTAAGGAGATATAGGTCTTTAAAAAAACTTTAACCAAAACATCCAATCCGGACGCCGACGCTGACGCTGACGCGGACGCTGACGCCGGGGTGACAACAATAGCTCTTCCTGAACTTTCGTTCAGGCGAGCTAAAAATTACTGGGGGCTTAAAAACCAGTCTACACCTGCCGAGCCCTCGCTCTGGTTTCTTTTGCGGTTCGTAAATTTATATACAATTTATTTCATCTGTGTGAAGGACTTAAACCAATCAATTGATCAGCATAATTGGTCAGGATGAAACAGACCATCGAGAACCATGTAACGTTAGTATGTGATTGCCTCTGCCTCAGGCCTGATGCATGCAAAGATTCTTACTATACTCTCCTGCCGAACCGCGAAGCGCTGTCAGTAGAGCGTCTGACTCGATCCACAGGTCCCAGGTTCGATACCCGGTCCGGCCACATGTATACTTCCGTTCCTCCTTCCACTGATACTAGAAGGGCAGTTAGAGGAGAGTCGGGTATCTTCGGACAGCGGGTAAATTCGGACAGTGACATTGTTTCCTTTATATGTCAGTTGTTTGGAATTTAACTTAACTTGGCAAACACTGAAAATCCTGATGAGACGGCTCATGATGAGACGGCTCATGATGAGCAGTCTCATCTGGAATTTCACTGTTTGCAATGGTGTGTCCGAATTTACCCGTTGTCCGATATTACCCGACTCCACTCTATCAGTTACTGGTGAAAGCACTGTTTAACCACTTAGGAGGTCTATGCCTGCCCCAGGAATAGTGTGGTTAGGGCAACTGACCGTCCCATGACCATACTAGTAGTTGTTTCCGTGGACGAAAAGCAGAAAAGAAAAAAACACCTTAACCTCACCAGCTTTTAACCTTTCATCATTTACCCTCTCACAATAACATCTGTTAGCTTTATCTACTTATGTTATTTTCAGCACTGACGGCGCACACCTGTCCAGAAGTTTGACAGTATTGAAAGGGTATCGGGACGTTTCGCGCCAGGGATGTTTCGTCACAGGACGTTTTGTCCCTGACAGGCCTAAAATCCGGGACGATTCATCCCAGGACGTTTCGTCCCAATATTATTTTATTAAAGATATGAAAAATAATTAACGATCAAAATATTTTGGTTGGTTGGTTGATTTGATGCTTAACATCCACGGTAAACAACTAAGGTCATGTCGGGACGGTCAGTTAACCTAACCACACTATTCCTGGGCAGGCTTAGATCTCCTAAGCATTTAACCAGTACTAAGTGCACATACTTTCGCCAGTAACTGACAACTGCCCTTCTTGAATCAGCGGAAGGAGAAACGAAAGTATGTTGCCAGACCGGGATTCGAACCCAGGACCTCTGACTTACGAGTCAGGTGCCCTACCGATTGCGCTACACGGCCCGGCCAAAATATTTTGGAAATATACAAATACAAATAGCCTTTCTCTTTTTGCCGTCTCTCTGTGTCTTTTTGCTGTCACAAAGAATAAAAAAGACTGATACGGTAAATATTTGATTGAGTTATAACACTTTTTCTTCAATTTAACATAATTTGGTTAGTATATTTTCTAAATTAATGGGCCTCTTTGCTGTGTCTATGCAACATTTTTTTTTTTTTTTTTTTTATGCAACATTTTTTTTTGCCTTATGGGTCTATTTGCTTCTTCTCTGAATCTTCCTGCCGCCACACTATTGCTGCATAGCCTATCAAAGACCTTTGTCAGAAATGTTTCAGAAATAGAAAAAAATGTAACTACCTCTTGATGCTACATATACATCAAAGATGGGACGAATCGTCCCGGAATTATGGGACGAAATGTCCCAAGAAGGAAAATGGAAACGAAACGTCTGGGACGAATCGTCCTGGGACGAAACGTCTCGGGCGCGAAACGTCCCGCAGCCATCGAAAGAAAGAAATACACTCTCCTGTGGAATCTACGGATTAAAAGATAATGTCCTCACTTATGGAAAGACGTTATCCATTGATCTTTTCATTCTTCTGAGATTACCTGAACATGAATTTGATGAAAAGTCCGTAATATAGCGCATTTCCGGTCATAATGTGGCCAACAGTTTAAGTTTTCGGGTTTTGCGTCAGAATCCGGGTCGTTTCGGCCTTATTCCCCTTCGGCCTGGGTCGATTCGGCCTGGGTCGTTTCGGCCCGATTTCCGGGGTGAGTCATTTCGGCCCAACTAGGTGGGTCGTTTCGGCCCAATTTCAAACGTGGGTCGTTTCGGCCCGATTTTATGGGTGAGTTGTTTCGGCCTTAATTATTTAGTAATACTATTTTTTCCAAGGTTGTGATGCTGGGGAGAATTTCTCCGAGTATTTATACTTCGTTGTCGGCGCGTAAAAGAAATTCTTCCAGACTTGTCTTTAGCAATTAAAGAAATCTTTTCTCTTTATTATCCAGCCTTTCAAGAACTTATTTACAACGAAATAATTTTCACACCTCTGAATTAATAAGCATACAGGGTAGTTAAAATATTTTGAAAATAGGTAATTAAAGAACCAGTGACAGTACAAACATTACTAATTGGCAACCGATAAAGATAATTAGGCATCAAAGGAAAATTAGAGATTAAATGGAAAACAAATTGTGTAACAATGGCGTGTCTCGCCTGTCCTCGGATAGATAGATAGATAGATAGATAGATAGATAGATAGATAGATAGATAGATAGATAGATATGCAGTCCAGATACATACATACATACATACATACATACATACATACATACATACATACATATGCAGGCCATTCAGATAGATAGATATATGATATATATGCAGGCCAGATAGATAGATAGATGTAACTGGGATAAAGACATTTTGGCCGTTACAACTATGGGAAAAAGACAGGCCGAAACGACCCGCTAAAATTGGGCCGAAACGACCCACCCCGGAAATCGGGCCGAAACGACCCAGGCCGAAACGACCCAGGCCGAACGGGAATAAGGCCGAAACGACCCGGGGCCGAACGGGAATAAGGCCGAAACGACCCGTTACCTTGCGTCACACACCGCATTCGCAGTTGAAAAATAATAACTCTTGTCAATTTATATAACAACAACTGCATTTCTGTGGTTGACTTACTACCTATATTGCAACCAATCAACATTATGACTCCAACTCTGAACATTATGCAGTTAACATAGGGGAATTTGGGGTAATATGGTCCATTGTGGAACATGGTCCACCCGCAATTAAACGCATAGTATTGACGCCCAAAAGGTACTAAAATCAAAGCGTATTCAAGTTAAAATATTTGTGTTAGGACCAGTGCTTTTTATATTATATATAAACGACTTGCCAAGTAAAGTTAAATCACACTGTGTTCTCTTCGCTGATGATGCAAAACTGTTCAAAGAATTAGAACACTTAAGAGATTTTGAAGAATTACAAGATGACTTACATGAACTTTGTATATGGGCCTCCAAATGGTTGTTGTTCTTTAACGTTATGAAGTGTAAAGTTATGCATATTGGAAAAGAAAATCCATCTTTTAATTATGACATGAAAGATCTAAATGACAACAGTTATGAATTAAAAGTGGTTACCTCTGAAAAGGACTTGGGAATAACATTTCAAAATAATATGAGATTTGAGGAACATATAAGCAACATGGTTAACAAGGCAAATCGACTATTAGGCCTAGTAAAAAGGACTTTCTCATACATGGACAAGATCACTTTCTTAACTATATATAAAACAATTATAAGGCCCATATTAGATTATGGTGATTCAGTGTGGAATCCCAGTTTAAAAAAGCATATTCAGATGATAGAGAACATACAAAGGAGAGGAACAAAATTAGTACCTGATATAGTCAACTTAAGCTACACGGATAGACTCAAAGAATTAAACTTGCCCACGCTGAAATATAGAAGAATGAGAGGGGACTTAATTCAAGTGTTTAAAATATTAAATGGACATTACGATGTAAATTCAGAAGATTTCTTCACTCTTGATAATGAAAGAACGCATGATACAAGAGGGCATAGTAAAAAGTTGGTAAAACACAGAACTCTTACATCTTTGAAACAGAAAAGTTTCTGTTATAGAGTGATAGATCTATGGAACAACTTAACAGAAGAAATTGTTACTGCTAAAACAGTCATCAGTTTCAAGACTTTATTAGATAAACACCTTATACAACAACGTTTTGACACAAGTGAGATATACTAATGTGTAAACTATTATTTGCATCCAAACTAACTTATACAAGAATTCAAAATATCACACCGGAAGTCATACAGTATAGAGAAGCTACAGAGGGGGAAATATGAGCCATAAGGGCTCCACAGTTCCCTATGGAAACAGTAAACAGTAAACAGTATATTATCACTTTCACGGACCAAGACAAATTTTGAAACATATCTCACTGAATAATTATTTTATTGGCCTTTAAAGAAGGTGAGCCAACCTAATTTTCCTATTGAGATTTTTGGACCCTTTATGTCTAATTATCAATAAAATTCCCTCTCAAGGCAGTTAGTTTTGATAGAAAATGGAATTTCGACATGTCACAGTATAATGGCCTGTTTGGGGTAAAATGGTACGCCCAAAATTATAGTGCTAAAACTCCATTTGGGGTAATATGGCCCACCATGCAATTCTAGCTAAAACCTATCACAGGAGCTGTCAAAGAGTAGTTTTCCCCCCTTTTCCCCCGTAAAAATGGCTATAGGAAGGAGGACTATATAGCGGATTGTCCGGACCTCATAGAGCCATTTTCCCCATAGCCTTTTTCCCCCACCGGAAAATGGGCTATTAGAGAATTTGGTATCATGGCTGTTGATAATTTGCGGAACGGTACGAAACGGAACGGCATGGAACAGACACATTTTACGGAATTAATCGCATGTTTCAGTTCTACAAGGGAGGTAATAAATGCGGTTTATTCCGAAAAAAATAATATGCAAAATTAGCAACCATATTTGTTATAATAATCAATAATTAGTTATTTAAGAAACTAGTAGACTGTGTTCCCTGTATTTTGGAAAAATACGGTCAGTTCAGTTCACTTCTCCTAACGACGATCCCCAAGTGGCTCAGCGATACATAACCATACTTGCATGCACTTAGCGCCGAGTGTCCGTCCAACAAAATACAGTCAGTTCAGTTCCGTTCTCCTAACGACGTTCCCCAAGTGGTACCGCTGAGCCATTTTAGATCTTATCTGGTTCAGTACTGGCTGTTACTGATGTTGATGTTATATTAAAACCAGATAAAAACATTATTTTACTTTCTCCTACAAGTTATTACATTAAAATGAAAATGATTTCCTGATTTGCCAAGAAGAATATTTTGACTTTCGCTCTTTGAGCAGCAAACTTTGAATATTCTAGAATGTGTTAATATAGTGATTTTCAAGCTACAGCAGAGCACACTTTTTAATCGTCAAAAAGAAATTTTGACTTTCGCTCTGAGCAGCAAACTTTGAGTATTTTCAAGCTATAGCAGAGCATACTGTTTATAAAGATATTTTCATACGCAGAATTGTATGACCCTTGCTCTGTGAATGTTATCTGGCTCTGTCAATATTTTCCTATTTAGTAAAATGGCCACAGGTGGTGATAGTGTGAGTCATAAGGACTCAGTTTTGACCAGGGCAGCTACTGGACATGGTAAACCAGTAGATTATAGACAGATGGCAGAGGGGAATTACGGTGGTGCTACTTGGGATGGCAGAGAGTTTGACTCGGACCGGAGTAATGTAGATTCCGATACCGGGTTTTATCCTGATACTGATGACGTCATCCGACCGGATGTTGATCCGTTTATGGGAATGGGTGTTTCCAAAACAAAGTCGTCGTCTCAATTTCCACGAGGCGAATTAGATTTTCAGCTAGCGGCTGAAGAAGAAGAACTTGCTGGTCTGCAAAAACAGTTAGAGGCAGCTAAAAAAGAAGGAGAGTTACTGAAGAAACGCAGCGAGGCAGACGAGTTAAGACGTAAAATTGCATCCCAACATAAAGTAAATGGACGTTTACGAGGTATGCCGAATACCACCTCTATTCAAACCGAAAGTAAAGACAAAAAGTCAAAGAAGAAAGATTACGCTAAATTATCAGAAAATCCTAAAACTGATGTTGCTTTTGATTCTGATATTGATATCAATGCATTAAGGAAAAGTAAGAATTTGCGTAAGGCAGTTAACAAAGAATTAAAACGTTTGGGCTTAACTGATCAAGTTTCTTCTGACTATTCTGTAAATTCTGAGACTGATGTGAAGGGTGGTTCTGTTTCTGCAGACATTTTGAGTACAGGCTCTAAAAGTAAAAAGAAATCTGAAGCATATGTTTCCAAAAGTTCTGCAGAGTCAGAATTATCACTTTCCTATAGTAGCTCTGATTCTTCATCCGATTCAGACTCGGAGAAGAAGAAAAAGAAGAAGAAGAAAAAGAAAAAGTCAGGAATCAGAGCTAAGGCATCTGACACTGTCCGTTTCCCGCAGAAATATCCTCAAGCCTATCTAAAATATGAATTTATTAGTTCTAATATTTCATTTGAGAAACTTGATATGAACCTTTTCATTGCGGGCGAATTGGAAATTATTGGTAGTTCTAAGACAAGGGAAGTGGAGAGATCGGGGGGAAGGAATAGAAGCCGGGACCAATGCCCGGGACCCGGGACCAAAATCCGGGACCAATTTTTGTTGGCCTCAAAATTGTACTAAACATGCCAATAACAACCTGAAAATTTGACCTTAAGTTGTTTATAGGCTCTTCTGAAAAATGCCTATAAAGATTTTATAAAACTTTCTATATTTGTTGAAATTTTAACAAAAATACAGGACCATGTCAAGCGATTTCGACCCGGGACCAGTTTTTGCGGTATTGACGATGTCAAGCATATCTCAATTTTTTCCTATAGAAACATTTTAAACCCAAATTATTTTACATCTCGTCATATGTAAATATACTAAAGATAATTAAATTTTAAAAAAATGCGAAATTTATCTATTATTTTCGCGAAAAAATCGAGCCGGGACCAACCCGGGACCAAAATCGTCATTCGTTTCTTGGACGATGTGAAGGAAATTTCAGTTTTTCTCTCTTTAAATCTTTAAAATCCAACTAATTTTACATTTACTCGTATGTAGAGATGCCAAAGAAATAGAAATGAAAAAAAAATCGAGATATTTAACCAAAATGCTACGAATAACTCTGCCCGGGACCAAAATCGTCATTAAAAAGCTGACGATGTCATGGTTTTCTTAATTTTTGATAAGGAATAACTTTTTGATAGTCCTTATTTAACTTGTGCAAGGTTCTAAGCATTCCAAAACTATAACAATTGTCTAATTTTGTCTTGGTAAGGTCTGCTGATAGACATATTTAACCAGGGACCAGCTCGGGATAAAATTATGAAATATGGTTTGAAGATTATTTGCTGCCTGAATAGTATATTACATTTAGTATCGTCATCCCAACAGAACCTATATTCATTTGACATTCAGGAACTGTTCTTTCATACACGTATCTCAAATGATACCACTTTCGACACTTTCTGTTCTCGCCATATCATTTCATCCAAAATAATGAGGGATGCTGGTAGTCTCCTGTAACCCATTAATACCTGGAAATGGCATCTTTAGGATAGCACAGACACAAAAACATCAGACATCGGTACTGCATCAGACTGCAAAACGGGCTCATCAACAGCCTGCAAAACGGGCTCATCAGACATCGGCGCTATGATAGAAACATAAAAAATATCGGTATTGCATCAGACTGCAAAACGGGCTCATCAGACATCGGCGCTATGATAGAAACATCAGACATCGGTACTGCATCAGGCTGCAAAACGGGTACTGCATCAGACTGCAAAACGGGGTCATCAGACCTAGGCGCTATGATAGAAACACCAGACATCGGAAATGCAACAGACAGCAAAACGGGCTCATCAGACATCGGAACTGCAACAGTCGTCCTTTCTTTTTTTTTCTTTTTTTTTTTTCTTAATTTGGTCCCATTTATTTTAGAAGCTGATCAATTTCTGCCTTTGTGGAATGATCAGATTCTATGGCAACGTACCAAGACAATGTCTTAACCGCAGAAAATGGCCATTTGGTCCCAGGTTGGTTGGTTGATTTGACGCTTAACGTCCACGGTAAACAACTAAGGTCATGTCGGGACGGTCAGTTAACCTAACCACACTATTCCTGGGCAGGCTTAGACCTCCTAAGCGGTTAACCAGTACTAAGTGCACATACTGACGCCAGTACTTAACTGACAACTGCCCTTCTTGAATCAGCGGAAGGACAAACGAAAGTAAGTGGCCAGACCGAGATTCGAACCCAGGACCTCTGACTTACGAGTCAGGTGCATCCCACCATTGGCTTTCAGACAAATTTACACTCGGACAGACTACTACAAATACTCATTCTTTCCCTTAGCAATTGTTCAGTGGAATAGCCTCCCTGCCCCTATTGCCACCTTGACAGATCTTGACAGCTTCAAACGAGCTGTCAGTCAGGTGTGCCACATGAAACCATAATTTGACCACTGCTGTTTTTATCTTCACTTTCTTTTTTCTTCTGTATAATACACTAATACTATGCACTTTTACTCATTTCCTCACTGTCCGCTTTGTTTTTATTCCCTACTTTAATCGCATGCTGCGGGAACCCGGCACGTAATACTCATTTGAGGGTGTATGCCGTATGAAGAGATAGATAGATAGGTGCCCTACCGATTGCGCTACCCGGCCCGGCATTTGGTCACAGGTAGGTTTTCCCTTAAAATAAGGGATATATTTCACGTATTTTTGCATTTTCGTCTTTTGTGGCATCTTTAGATATGACACAAAGTAAAACAATGAGATTTTAAACGATAATGTAGAAGAAAATTGAAAATTCATTGACATCGTTAACATTGCACAATAAGCCAATGACGATTTTGGTCCCGGGTTGGTCTCAGGGTCGAATTTTTCGCGAAAAGAATAGATAAATTTCGCATTTTTTAATTTTTTTATCTTCTTTGGTATGTTTACAGATCACGAAATGTAAAACATTGGGGTTTAGAATGTTTCTGTAGGAAAAACTTGAGATTTGCTTGACATCATCAATCCCGCAAAAACTGGTCCCGGGTCGAAAAAGCTCGACGTTGACCTGTATTTTTGTTGAAATTTCAACAAATATCGAAACCCTTATAAAATCTTTATATGCATTTTTCAGAAGAGTCTATAATCTACATATGGTCCAATTTTCAGCTCGTTATTAGCATGTTAAGTACAATTTTAATGCCAACAAAAATTGGTCCCGGACTTTGGTCCCGGATTTTGGTCCCGGGTCCCGGCTTCTATTCCTTCCCGAGATCGGGCAGAATCAACTTATTAAAAAAGATCATGTACTTAAGTACGTCTTATGATTTCAAAACTTTGAAATCATATTATGCAGCCTGCTTAAACGAAATAGAAATAGGTCTTAAAACTTGGAAAGATGATTTCCAACAAATTGAATCTGCCATTCTCTCTAAACAAATTCCTAAACAAAGTAGTCAGTATTCAAAAAAATATTCATCTACAAAGAATAAAGAAGATTCTGAAAACAAAAAAGCATCGGGTGAAAAATTGTGGTTTTGTGCTTTATATAACAGAAACAAATGTCAGCAAAAGGCAAGTCACACTGAGCGCAAATTCGGCAAATTTCATTATGCCCATCATATATGTGCTACATGTTGGCAGAAAGATGAGAAGAAGCTGGAACATCCTGAATGTTCTTCAGCATGTCCTCATGCCAAAATATGACATACTAACAGTAATAGCTCTAGATCAAAAGAAAATAAAAGCTTTTTGGCTGATTTGTTTCTGCCTTCTTTTTGTAAGAAAACAACTTTATTTCCAAGTAGACATTCAAATTCATTTGCAAACCAGTTTTTACAGAAACATGAGGATTATTCAGATTCTATTTCAAATATTTCTAAAGTAGAGGATCACTCTATTTCTTCATTATTATTAACACAAAATGTTAAAACCTCAGTTTCTTCAGATATTCTAAATTCTCATTTATGTAGTCATAAAAATTCTTGTAAGGTTTGCAATGCATCTAAACAGTTACATTCGGCAGATATTCATAAATTGTTGGAAATTCATAGGATAGTACAGGATTCAGGGAAATATAATTTTCAACATTGTCGTATTAAGATCAATGATAAAATAAATGTAAATTTCATGAGACTTATGTTGCATAATTATTATGACTTAGAAGTCTGTGATTTATTAGAGTTTGGGTTTCCAATTGGTTTTGAAGGTAGTACAGAAAATTTACATGCTAAGGATCATATTTGGCAATACAGAAATCATAAGGGAGCTGTTGAATTTCCTAATGATATTATTAAATATATTTCCAAAGAGAGCAGTCATAAAGCAATTTTAGGACCATTTAAAAGTAATCCTTTTCACGATAGCTTGGTTATATCTCCCTTGAATACTGTACCCAAAAAAGAGTCATATGACAGGAGAATTATCATGGATCTGAGTTTTCTGAAGGGCAATGCTGTGAACGATTATATAAATAAGAATGAATATCTAGGACAAACTACTCAAATTATATTTCCTAAAGTTGATGATTTTGTGGAACTGATAAAGGCTAAGGGAAAAGGATGTTTATTGTTCAAAAAAGATTTGAAGAGAGCATACAGACAGATTAGTATTGATCCTAGAGATTATAATCTGGTCTCATTTGTCTGGAATAAACATATTTTCTGTGACACTGTACTAAGTATGGGATTACGGTCTGCGGCTAATATCTGCCAAAGAACTACTAATGCCATTTCTTTTATTATGTTACAAATTGGTATTGCAATATTGAATTATCTTGATGATTTGGCAGGTGCAGAGCATAGGGATAAGGCAGTATTTGCATATAATTGTTTGAGTGCAGTGTTGCAGAAGTGTGGCTTTGAAGAAGCTCCAGATAAAGCATCCCCTCCTTCAGAGATTATGTCTTTTCTTGGGGTTTTATTTAATACTATAACTATGACAATGGAAGTAACTCCAGAGAGATTGGCAGAAATAAGAAGTTTGGTTACATTATGGTTGAATAAAGATAGTGCATCTTTAAAACAAGTACAGTCTTTGTTAGGGAAGTTAAATTTCGTTGCTGCATGTGTTAAACCCAGCAGAATTTTTGTTTCTAGGCTATTAAATTGGCTCAGATCCATTTACAATTCTTCTGACTTTTTGCATCCAATCCCCTTACATGTTAAAAAGGATCTTATCTGGTGGGATAAGTTTCTGCCACTCTATAATGGTATTTCATTGATGGAATTTGAAAATTGGAGTAAACCTGATGCCATATTTTCCTCAGATAGTTCCTTGACAGCTTGTGGGGGATTTTGGAATGGTTGTTATTTTCATGCTAAGTTTCCTGATAGCATTATGAAACAGAAGTATCATATTAGTGTTCTTGAAATACTATCAATTATTATCTGCCTAAAGTTATGGGGGAAAAACTTTAAAGGACAGAGAATTGTGGTATTCTGTGACTGTCAGAGTGTATGTCAAATAATTAATTCTGGGAAATCCAGGTCCAACATTTTACAAGACTGTCTGAGAGAAATTTGCTTTTTAGCAGCTTGTAATGAGCTAGAATTGAGAGCTCAACATCTGTGTTCTGAAGAAAATAGAATTTCGGACATCTTGTCCAGATGGCATCTAGATAAATTAAATGAGAATAGGTTTAAGAGCTTGACTGAAGGTTATATATTAAAGGAATTCAAGGTTAGTGAAGATATGTTCAATTTTGTAAATTTTTGGTAACCTTTGGATAATCATTTGATGTTTACTTTCAGACGAGCAGTTATATAAACTGAAGAGAGATTTGGCTCAATCTAACAAAGCAGCTTATGCAGATGGTACCAGGAAAAATTTCCAAGTTCAGTGGGAATCGTATTTGCTGTTCTGTACTTATTTTGATTTTGTAAGTCTTCCTACTTGTACAGAAACTCTGCAATTATTTGCTCAATTTCTGAGTAGAACTTTTAAATCTACTGACTCTATTAGAAATTACATTAATGGAGTTAAATCCATGCATCTTCTACTTGGTTACTCAGTAGAACAAATTAATAAATTTCTTTTGAACCTTTCTATTAAAGGAATAGCTAAACTGCACCCTTATTGCAGAAAACAGGCTGAACCAATAACACCTGAAATCTTAATAAGCATAGCAGACACAATGAATTTTCAAGACAAGACTGATTTAGTCTTTTGGTGTCTCTTCTTATTTGCTTTTTTTCTATTAGCTCGTAAATCCAATTTAGTTCCCACTTCTAAAAAAGATTGTTTTCAAAAAAAGTTTCTGTTGAGAAAAGATGTAGTAGATCATGGAAATTATTTACTTGTCAGTATGAGATGGACAAAAACTATACAAAGAGGTGAAAGGATTCTGCAGATTCCTTTAGTTATGATTCCTGATAGCATTTTATGTCCTGTACGTGCATATAAGGCAATGTGCAAGGCTGTTCCTGCATCTGCAGATGCACCTTTATTTATTACGCCTCAAAATCAAATTGTCAATTACACCATGTATCAGTCGAAGTTGAGACAATACATTCAGAAAATAGGTAAAGATCCTTCAATTTTTAGTTCTCATTCGTTTAGACGGGGTTTTGCTACTTTGCTATTTAGGGCCAGAATTCCGGCAGATAAAATACAGTTAATGGGGGACTGGCGTTCAGACGCATATAAAAATATTTATCATTTCCTCTAGAAGACAAAATTAAAGTAGCAGAAAATATGAGAAAATTTATTATGAAATCTTCAGTCAAGTTCTAGTGATGATCTCTTGTTCCCGGGTCTTAGATACTTCACATTTGCAGACTGGTTAGATGAAATGGTTTAGCTCTTACGTAATGTGTTTTATACTTTGTTCTGACATGGGTCATATTGATAAAGAAATTGCTTTATCTTTCAGAAACATCTTACTAGACATGTGAGGTGAGCAACCGCAATGTAATGTTGTTCATACATTGGGTATGCTATTAATTACATCTAAATGAACAGAAGAGGAGTTTCTTTTTCAGTATTTCTTTGAACTCATGTTTGCTATATATGATTTTAATATGTTATGTGTTCTTTATTTTAGTGGTGGTTCTATAGGTTTACACAATTTCATTCTCCTTTTTCTCTGTAGGTATTCCTTGACATGATGAAGTAAGGATGTTGAAACAGCAATGAAATGTTGGTTCATTCACAGTGTTTCATTGTAAAGAAATTGATATTGAAAACTAATCATCGGAGCTCCAGGGGCTCAGAAACTGGATTGCAGGTCTGCTGACCTAAGGGTTCTTTTGCACACACCCTTTCTTTATCAACCCCTTCGGCCTGATTTGACTGAAATATTGTTGAAGGGATGTTAAATCACAAGTCATTGATCTATCATGGTTGTAACCTGATTAGAGATAGTTTAGTTTTCACAATTTCTTTCAACACCTGTTTATTGTTGGTGAATTTATATGTATTCATTGTTTTAAGAGTTTGAAAATGTTTAATTTCCTTTTCTCTCTATAGGTTTCCTTGACTGGATAATGTGAGGACCTTGAAACTGCAATGAAATGTGGTTTATTCATTGGGTTTCTTTATCTATAGAGAAATTAACACTAAAAGTTGACAATCAAAGTTGTTTTCCTTTAGGATTCTTGACTTGACATTGTGAGACAGTTGATTGCAATGAAAAGTTGATTATTCATTGAATTAACTAAATCCTGAAGGAGATTTGCTTTAGATTGCATGTAACTAATTGTTTAATCGGTTGTTGATTATGACCCATGTTCTTAGATTTTTTTTTTTTTTATGTTGTTTACAGAAAAAAGACGTCTCATTATTGTTGGAGATTCTATTATCAAGAACATGCCGACTATTGATGGTGTTGTAGTTAAGTCTTTTCCTGGGGATAATATTGCTAGACTGACAATGCGAATTGATAAAGGATATGTAGATTTATCTCCCTTTGACTACATTATAATACATGTAGGCACTAATAACATTGGCAGACGGGATTCTTATGGTGACATTATTTCAGACTATGGAAATTTGATACCCATTATCAAAAACAAAAATCGTTCAATTAGGGTTATAATGTCTGCTATCATTCCTAGGCCAGTTGATTATAAGGACACTGATGAGATGATTAAGAAAATCAATAAATGTCTACGCTCGGAAATGGGACCAGACCTGGGTTTTCATTTCATTGAAACATGGAAGGCTGTTTCCAAGTTTGGCACTTTCAGCAGATATTTATATGCTAAGAAAGATAAGGGTCTGCATTTAAATACAGAAGGTTCACGAAGACTTAGGTATTTCTTTTTAAGGGTCATATCAACAATAGATTGAATTGTAACATTAAATTTGTCTTTTCAGATTTATTCATTCTATGAATTTGTTTGAATCAATGGTAAACTAGAAGATATGTGAGTAGATTTACGTTATTTATTTATTTGATCAGTTACTTGGTTATTGATCAATTATTTTGTGATGATGTTGGTAGTACTGCTTAAATATTCAGATGAATATTTATTCTCTTAAAGACACTTACTTGTGTGATGTTTTGATCAAAAGGTGTCAAGACTCTTTAAAATATGTGGTGAATAAATTGACTTTCTCATGTTGACTGATCAAATTTAATTCATAATGTGTTTGATTTTCTTGTTGTATTTTGTCCTGTCTTAAGGTTACCACAGGAATTCTGAATTATGCAATTTCAAAAGTATGTTCACATATATTACGAACTTAATGGTTATAGGTTCGGCTATATCATGTGACTGCAGGAATGTTAGCAATACTCAGCAATTTTCAGTGCATTTCGTGGTAATTTGTCTTTATATTATTATTTGTTTTCTTATTTATTTTTATTTTGTTTTCTGAATTTTGGCCTTCGGATTGGCCGTTTATATCTACTGTGTATTGAATTAGATTTCGTAGGACAGTTTGTCCCCATTCATTGAATAGTTATACTGTGCTGATTCATATGAACCATTAAGCGTTGCACATTTGATTATGGCCTAAATAAATGTTTAAATAATTATCTTTATTAAGTAATCACTTCTACTCCTGATAAAGATTAAGAGATACAAAGTAATTGGCTAATTTTAATATAGAATATTAAAATGATTAATTATGACTATCGATATTCTTGCATAGATTTTAGTATTTGGAGTATTGGACATTGCGATACAATCTTTTCTATTTTCCGGTACTACTTGTTATGGTTACATTGTCAGTAACAAGATTTTGATTGGTCGATAGTCTTTGTGGGCAGGCTTTAGCAAAAAATCATGCTTATTGTCACAGCTTGTGTGATTCTCAAGGAGAAAGGACAGGAAAATTTTTCGGAAAAACCCACCCACCCTCCTCTATACTCAAAAATATTAGACTGTATTCTTTTATTTGTTTGTGGTGTGTTAAATGTTTGGATTTATATTTGGTTTATGTTGTGTTAAATGTTTGGATTTAGACAAGATGTGTATGTTAGTTTAAGTTAATATATTATGGTTCACATGGTATCTTTTGTAGCCTTGATTAGTATGTAAATGAATGGCCGTTTATATCTACTGTGTATTGAATTAGATTTCGTAGGACATTTTGTCCCCATTCATTGAATAGTTATACTGTGCTGATTCATATGAACCATTAAGCGTTGCACATTTGATTATGGCCTAAATAAATGTTTAAATAATTATCTTTATTAAGTAATCACTTCTACTCCTGATAAAGATTAAGAGATACAAAGTAATTAGTAGTTTTCCCCCCTTTTCCCCCGTAAAAATGGCTATAGGAAGGAGGACTGTATAGCGGATTGTCCGGACCTCATAGAGCCATTTTCCCCATAGCCTTTTTCCCCCACCGGAAAATGGGCTATTAGAGAATTTGGTATCATGGCTGTTGATAATTTGCGGAACGGTACGAAATGGAACGGCATGGAACAGACACATTTTACGGAATTAATCGCATGTTTCAGTTCTACAAGGGAGGTAATAAATGCGGTTTATTCCGAAAAAAATAATATGCAAAATTAGCAACCATATTTGTTATAATAATCAATAATTAGTTATTTAAGAAACTAGTAGACTGTGTTCCCTGTATTTTGGAAAAATACGGTCAGTTCAGTTCACTTCTCCTAACGACGATCCCCAAGTGGCTCAGCGATACATAACCATACTTGCATGCACTTAGCGCCGAGTGTCCGTCCAACAAAATACAGTCAGTTCAGTTCCGTTCTCCTAACGACGTTCCCCAAGTGGTACCGCTGAGCCATTTTAGACCCGGAGGCCATAATTTGAACAAACTTGGTAAATGACTACAAGGCAATGCTACATACCAAATTTCAAGCATTTGAGCCAAGTAGTTCTGAAGAGGAAGATTTTTTGAATATTTTTCTATGTATTTCTATGGTTCAAACCCAGGACTCCCTGGGGCAGGGCTATTTTTGACTCTGGGGCCATCATTTGAACAAGCTTGGTAAAGGACCACTAGGCAATGCTACATACCGAATTTCAAGCATCTGAGCCAAGTGGTTCTGAAGAAGATTTTGAATATTGTTCTGTGTATTTCTATGGTTCAAACCTAGAACTCCCTGCTGTGTGGTCATTTTGGCCCCTGGGGCCATCATTTGAACAAACTTGGTAAACCAATTACTATGTAATGCTACATACTAAATGTCAAGCATCTGAGCCCTTCGGTTCTTCAGAGGAAGATTTTTGAATATTTTTCTTTGCCTTTCCATGGTCCAAACCCAGGACTCCCTGCCATGTATACATTTACACAAACTTTGTAAGAGTGAACTAGGAAATGCTACATACCAAATTTTAAGCATCTGCGCTAAATGGTTCTGAAGAAGAAGATTTTTGAATATTTTTCTATGTATTCCTGTGGTTTAAACCCAGGAGCCCCTTGGGTGGGGCCATTTATGGACCCTGGGGCCATTATTTGAACAAACTTGATTTTAAGCATCTGCATCAAGTTGTTCTGGAGAAGAAGATTTTAGGTATATTTTTATTTCGAACCCAGGACCCCGCCACGGGTACATTTTGGACCCCATGGCCACAATTTGAACAAACTTGCTGTAGGTCCACTAGACAATGATGCTTCATACCAAATATCGAAGTCCTATGCTTAGCGGTTTCAGAGAAGATGTCGTATAAAGCAAATTGTAGACGACGCACGACGGACGACGGACACTGACTAATCAAAATAGCTCACCCTGAGCCTATTGCTCAGGTCAGCTAAAAAAAAATGAAGCTTCTAACATGCGGACAAAATTTTCCACATTGCAAGTTAATGGATATATGAGCCGCGACACGAGAAAACCAACAAAGTGGTTGTGCGCCCAGCGCAGACTCAGATCAGCCTGGGCATCCGCCCATGCTGATCAGAGTCTTCGCTGTCCGTATAGAGGTAGCCTATATCCTTAGCTACCCTCTAAGCGCTTAGCCAAGAGTCTGTTTAAAATGGGCGGATTCCAAGGCTGATCTGAGTCTGCGCTGGGCGCACAGCCACTTTGTTAGTTTTCTCGTGTCGCGGCTCATATCAGTGAGGCATAACTCTGTAGTGATTTGTCTGATCTTGTCCAAATTCGAATTTGCACCAAATCTGACAGCGATCAGTTAAACTTTTAGGTTTCAAAGAAGATCCATTGAGAAATGTAGCTTCTATTGCGCGGACAAGATTTTTACACTATAAGTTATGAAGGATTTGAGTTACCATAGTAACCAAATCTTGAAAGAGTATGCAGTCAATCCCCCATCCATGAGATGCGTCATAAGAAATAAGGTTGAAATTGCCCGACACGCTTCAGAGATATTCTTGTTTGCAAGTGTGAAAAGTGCCCATCCCCTCACCCCCCTGACTGTCGCCATGGGGACGTAATAATCTGGGGCCGTATTCATGAAACGACTTAAGTGGTTGCTATGCTGTTGCTAAGGCTAAATTTCTTTGAAGGAGATTCCCTACAACTATGAAATTTGCTCTGGAGGAACAGTCTTACAAAGACTGTTCCTCCAGACCAAATTTCATATTTGTAGGGAATCTCCTTTATAGATATTTAGACTTAGCAACCACATAGCAACGACTTAAGTGGCTTTATGAATACGGCCCCAGAATCGAGACGGATACAACGAGATGAAAACTGCAGGAGTAACTGTTAAGGAGCGAACACACGAACGAACACAGGTAAAGTCTTATTTTTGTCGTTTTGTCTGTATTTTGTATGTTCATGTTTATGTAGTCGTTTATGTGTAGTAAAAGGTTATGTGAAAGCGAGCAGCTACTGTATCAAATACCTTTATGCAGTATGTCTTGGTTTTTAGATCCTGGTGATATCACAGTATCCGAACTACATGTACAATCCCTTCCGGTTTTCTTAGCGTTGAATCGAGAGTACAAACATTCGCTTATAACCAGTAGTCGGAAATCATTATGTTTTGAGATTTCATCCGGAATCTGCTGCGTCATTTATAGCTATTCAGCTTCGAAAATGTAAAGAGGTAAGTTTAATATAATTTGCTCTTCGGTCTTTTACTTTATTACCCTGTACAATGTCGTGTATGGGTGGGTAGTAATTGGTACAGTATTCAAATCGCCCTTGGCATGATTCTCAAACCATTTTGAGCATTTTCTTACATGTTTTGTAAAAAATCTTTAGAATAAACGGAAGGCGTTATCAATCTACAGTTTGTTAGTTTTGATAAAAGAATGATAGCTAAGTTTTGCACGACACAATCTCGTGTTAAATTAAGCTGTTCGGGAAAAAAATCTGCGACGGCAAGGAGTTTTTCATTGTACAGGGCAATAAAGTAAAAGACCGAAGAGAAAATTATACTAAACTTACCTCTTTACATTTTCGAAGCTGAATAACTATAAATGACGCAGTAGATTCCGGATAAAAACTCAAAACATAATGATTTCCGGCTACTGGTTATAAGCGAAATTCGTACTCTCGATTCAACGCTATGAAAACCGGAGGAGAGGGTACAGTGCGTTCGGATACTGTGATGTAATGACGCTTGTGGTATGCTTGTAAGAGATAATAACGGCATCAATTATTACATCTCTCTCGAGCTTAACTAGAAAATAACTTTACGAGTATGCGTACCTTCAAACTTCTGTAAAATCAAGTGGGTTTATTTATTCATCTATCTAATTTTCATGTTGTTAATCCGTTCAGTGGCGTTCAGGAATTTGTTCACATGCACCAATTATCGTGACACTATTGCCCACTCAGGCGGAATGCACGCTTTTTGAACTTTGTATCGCAAATACGAATCTGATTGGATAATTGTTTACATACTTATTTATTTATTCATTTATTATTATTATTTTTTTAAGTTTTTTTAATATTTTCTTTATCATTATCCTTATCATTATTGTCATTATTATAACGATTATTATTGTATGCCGACATGTTATTTCAAAATTCATTGAGAAACATATACTGTGGTGGACTTACTGCTGTGTTTCTTTTTTTCCTATTATTTTGTTTTTTATTTATGCAGTTATATGTTTATTCATTTTCTATCTGTGATTTCTTTTTCTGTACATATTATATTTCATTATTATGTATACGAGGGTTGATCCAGAAGCAATGTCACTGCAGCTATAAAATCGTGTAATGAAAAGAGATAACAACAAAATTTCGTATCCAAGTACCTTAATCTATTTGTGTTATGGTCTGAAAATGTCATAAAGATAGACACAGTACTTAACTGAGTTTATCTTAGTTACTGTGCCTATCTTAATGAAATTTTCAAAACAGCCCCGGATCCAGAGGGTGGACTCTGGGGCTTCAGCCCCGCCACCTGGACCCGGTAAGATTAAAATATATGTTGTAAGATCTCATTAGAATCGCCTCGTGAGGCGATTCTAATGGGATATCACAAGATATATTTCAAGGCAAAATGACACCAAAAATTATCATCAAATGGATCCCTTATTATTGCATATATTTTCAAGCCTCACCCCCTCCCCTCTGCCCAACCACCCCTTCCCCTCCCACTTCCCAAATATATCTCGGCTCTCGGTACCTCTCAGCCCCGCCTGTTATCAGTTATCCAGAGCCCCACCAGTATGTTATGGTCTGGATCCGGGTCTGCAAAAGGCATGGTAACGACATGAGCTGCACGTCAAAGACGGTCATGTCCAAAGTAGCATATTCGTTGTTACAGCATAGCACTAATGTCTGTTCATCCTCGTATATCTCATTTTTCAATATTATTTGAACAGCCCCGCAGCTCATGTTCAAGAATTGACACAATATTCGAATTGTAGAGCATCGACCTTCATATATGGGGTCCAAACAAGAGTGGCGTTGTTGACTGGCATTGCACATAAAGGTCTTCCGGTTTTCGGAAGATCCTCTAGCAAGGGCGTAGCTACCTATACGGCAAATACGCAAGTGCGTATTGAAATTTTGTCAAAAATTGACAAAATTTCAAAACGCACCTGCGTATTTGCATGCTGAATATTTATAAATTAGACAAAATTTCAATACCAATTACCAAAGTGGCTGAAATACTAGCTTTCCCTTCAAGAAGTAGAGAATAAAACATGTTTGTGCGTATTATGAAATTGCCCCTAGTTACGCCCATGTCTAGCCACACATCTGCACCCTTACAGCGCTGATTGCACCTTTACACACGCCTCATAATATCATAATATTATATATATCATAATATATAATTGTTATATCACCACATGTTTAACTAAGCAGCTCTCGAGTTTCTAATGGTCATATTCCTAATTTGTGGCGAAACCGGACATATATCCGCTGACGCGTTTGTCAGAAATCAACATTTTGTTACTCAACAGTAACAAGCATTAGCACTAGCTATCAAGCTTCAATCTGCAGTGACGATATTAAAGTTTCAACAGTGGACGGCAGAAATATTTGAGCCGCGACACGACAAAACCAACAATGTGGTAGTGCGCCCAGCGCAGACTCAGATCAGGCTGGGCATCCGTGCAGTTTGACCAGACTCTTGGTTAAGTGCTCAACGGGTAGCTTAGGGTCTAATCTACCTCCATGCGGACAGCGAAGACTCTGATTAGACTGGGCGGATGCCCAGGCTGATCTGAGTCTGCGCTGGGCGCACAACCACATTGTTGGTTTTGTCGTGTCGTGGCTCATTTTTCGTTATCGTATCAAATTTTCATCTCATTTAGCGCGTTAATTTGATTTTCATTTGTGATTGCCTTAGAAAATTATGTAAATCATGTTATTAACGTTATTTTAACGTGCGGAGCGATGGCGTCGGTGGCATCCTTTGAACGTCTATGTATTTGGAACGGAAAAAGATTTTAACTATATTTACATGTATTCTGTAAATCAGAATTGAATTATAGTGTAGCTTGATATATTTTTTATAATAATGCTACGATAGAACAGTGACGTTACTTCTGGATCAACCCTTATACATACCTATTATATTACTTAATTCATTCATTTATTATTATGAATATTATTGTTATTATTATCATCATCATTTATTATGATCATTATAATTATTATTATCATTTTATCATTATAACATATAAAGTGTTTTTTTTTTGTTTGTTTGTTTTGTTAAGCATTATTCGAACTACATAACTATATTTTAGTCGTAGAATATTTGTTTGCTAGTCTTAAACTTCTACTTATTCATTTATGTAGAAGTTTCTCATCTTTTTCTACGTTTCGTATTTCCCCTCAGTGCTGCTCAATGGGATACATATAAACTCTATCCGACTTACGTTATTATGCCAGGGCCGTAACTAGGGGCAATTTCATAATACGCACAACCATGTTTTATTCTCTACTTCTTGAATGGAAAGCTAGTATTTCAGCCACTTTGGTAATTGATATTGAAATCTTGTCTAATTTATAAATTTTCAGCATGCAAATATGCAGGTGCGTTTTGAAATTTTGTCAATTTTGACAAAATTTCAATTAGCACTAGCGTATTTGCCGTATAGGTAGCTACGCCCTTGATGTTATGTGACTCAGAGCTTCGGATAAGGTGAGTTTTTAAAGCTAATTCCGGGATAGTTTATCTTGTTTCTCGGCGGAGACGTATGTCGTGACCCATCATCAGAACCGTCTCGACAAGACGGTACTGATTATGGGTCAAAGCATCGTTTTTTTTGTGGAGAATGCGGAAGGTTGTCCCCGAGTTATCGCTGGCGTGACGTTTCTAATGATGGGTGATAGCATGCGTTTTTTTATGGAGCAGTGTGGAAGATTGTCCCAAGGTTATCGCTAGTATTCCTCATCTGGAGCACTGAGTATTTGTATCAGTAATTTTTCCTCTGGCTACTCCAGTAATATTAAGGAATTTGATAATTGCAAATTGTTTTAAATTCGTCGTACTACTATGAAATACTTTATGTTGTATCCTCATGTTTCACCTTGTGTGTGCTGTGAGTGAAAATAAAAATTATGTTTTTATGTATTACTATATTGATATAATTTTCATGTATCAGCCGTTTCGGACTACAATAGCATAAACAGTAATGACTAATAGACTATCATGTTTTATTTTCGTTCCGTATATATACAAATGAAACGTTTAACTTGTACTGACAACATAGTGGTTTTGTTACTGCCCGATTTGTCAACCTGTAAAATGTGATTATAAGCTGTTTGAACCAGGTATTTTCATTCGAAGTACAGGTGATATCACATGAGCCGCGACATGAGAAAACCAACCATGTGGTTGTGCACCCTGCGCAGGCTCAGATCAGCCTGGGCATCCACCCAGTCTGGTCAGACTCTTCGTTAAGCACACAAAAGGTAGCTATGGGTCTAAGCTACCTCCATGCGGACAGCGAAGACTCTGGTCAGACTGGGCGAATTCTCAGGCTGATCTGAGTCTGCGCTGGGCGCACGACCACATTGTTGGTTTTCTCGTGTCGCGGCTCACATGTTCTTCCTTTTGGACAGCAGCACTGTTTCCGCGGCTGGGAAAGTAATAAGCATGAACATGCTTCAGCTTGTCATTCTTTAATGTTTGGTTCTAGACGCTTTGTTTTCAAATTCATTTTATTTTCCGATTTTCAGAAATTTCGATCCAAAATTTCGATAATTTTGACTGCAAGAGGAATAATCCATATTATTATTAAGACGCCAGGCAAATAAGCCGTAACGTTGTCGTTCAATGACGAAAATATAAACTACGTATCAGGATGAAGGATAGACGATAATGCAATGCTGTATGCAATGGAACCCTGTTTACAATTGAAAAGATTCACCCCTCCAGTGGGTCTCAAACCCGAGACCTCTGAATCAGCAGACCAGCGCTTAATCCACTGAGTTACCGGGGCTGCTTAACAGGCAAAGCTGCCTAGAAGAATAATATACAGATTTGACTGGAGCTAGACTAAGCTCCTATAAACTTGAGGTTTCTCTCCTTGTTAAAACATGTCCTAAGAGTATGTCAGCATTATATACCACGGTGGATGATCACGTGGTTTTCACGTCACACGAAATACTGGGACTTCCAGCACAACATTTGTTTCGTGGTGACTATTTTTCAAAATAACATTTTTTGTTGCCGAATGCAGTCTTATAGAATAAAGCGCAGTTAATGCATGCGTGTACGTTCTTTAAACTAGTATTCTTGTTTTTACTGAGAGTTTACTTGTTTTCACATTTAAACCTCCCCCAATTTTGAAGCGACATCGTCATTCCTGTGCCACAGCCTACTTTCGGTTTCGGATGCTGGGGAACGATTAAATACAAAAACAATGAAGCCAACAATAAAATCGCGAATATCATATGATATATATCCCGGAGCTTCCTCGTTCAGAATGACGTAAGAAAATGATGCAAGAAAACACGTGGTCATCCACCCTGTATACTGCCTCTCGATGTTTACCAATGTCCTAAGAATCTTTCTTTACACGTGAGCTAAGAATACTTCAGCATTATAGACGACTCTCATTGTTAACATTTGTCCTAAGAGTACTTCAGCATTATAGACTGTCTCTCCATGTTTACAGACTGTCTCTTCCGGTGTACACGTGTTCTAAAAGTACTTCAGCATTACAGACTTCTCTCCAGGTTTACATATGTTCTAAAAGTACTGCAGCATTACAGACTTCTCTCCAGGTTTACACGTGTTCTAAAAGTACTTCAGCATTACAGACTTCTCTCCAGGTTTACACGTGTTCTAAAAGTACTTCAGCATCACAGACTTCTCTCCAAGTTTACACTTGTTCTAAAAGTACTTCAGCATTACAGACTTCTCTCCATGCTGAAACGTGTCCTAAGAGTATTTAAGCATTAAAGACTGTCTCTCCAGGTTTATACGTGTCCTAAGAGTATTTCAGCATTAAAGACTGTCTCTCTAGGTTTACACGTGTCCTAAGAGTATTTCAGCATTAAAGACTGTCTCTCTACAGCCCCGGATCCAGGGGGGTGGGCTTTGGGGCTTCAGCCCCACCACCTAGGCCTGTTTAGATCAAAATATATGTTGTGACATCTCATTAGAATCGCCTCGGCGAGGCGATTCTAATGAGATATCTTATCATATATTTCAAGGCAAAAAAAAAAAAGATAACAAAATTCTTTTGATTAAATTGATTCGTAGTTATCTTTCGGACAGTATACTTTGCAGCAAAAGAAAACTCACCAAATTCTTGTTAACAAGTTACTGAATTTCCTTAAGGCTAGTGGTGTAGATCCCAAATTTTGTGATATTCATAGTGATAGTGTTCATGACATTCAGTTAAGTCTCTTACATGTGCTTGATGAGGATATGAAAAGTGAACTGAATCAGACAAAGTACTATGGTTTGATAATTGATGAAAGTACGGATTTATCTGTTCATAAGAAATTAGTGATATATATTCGGTATGTGTGTCCTACAGACTTGGATGTGAAAACTAAATTACTTGGAAACATTAGAATCCCAGATGGAACTGCTAGTACAATTGTCACTGAAGTCATAAATAAGCTTAAAATTGTTGGATTACAAACTGTGAACCTTGTTGGATTAGGCAGTGATGGTGCTTCTGTAATGTTCGGGAAGAAGGGGGGAGTAGGTGTTCAGCTGCAAAAAGAGGCCCCTATGCCTGTGCATGTTCACTGTGTTGCACACAGACTTTCGCTCGCATGTGCTGATGCTGCTAAAGACTTTCCTTATCTTATGTCATTCAAGGATACTATTAAGAACTTGTACATACATGTGAATGGGTCTGGTGTGAGAACTTACAAACTTGAAGCAATGCAGGATGTAATGGATGAGCCAAACCTGAAACTGAAAGATCCTATAAATATTCGTTGGTTAGCTCTTGAAAATGCTGTTAAGACAGTTCACCAGTGCTATTCTTCAATCGTGATGTATCTTCAGTCAAATGAGGGGAAGAATACAGTTGGTGATTGTATTGCTGAAGGACTTTTGAAAGAAGTGTTACATTATAAGTTTCCAGCTTTCACCGCTGTGTTATGTGACATTCTTTCTGTTGTAGGAATACTGTGTAAGCAGCTTCAGTCAGAATCTTTGGACTTTAGCCAGTTCTTACCAATGAAAGAGAGCACTATTGGACAGCTTGAGGGACTTACAAATGTAAATGGAAAGCATAGTGAAGAATTTAAGAAACATTTAAGTACGAACGGCAGCAAAATCTACTTTAAAGGGATTCAATTAACTCATGCAAATGAGAAGACCCAGGTAGAAAAACTGAAGAAGGACTATATTAAAAGTGTCTGCGAAAACATCGAGAACAGGATGTCCACTGAAACATCACCCATTCTCAGTGCTTTCAGTGTACTTGAGCCACAAACAAATGAACTGTTGGATTCTAGTGAAGTTGAGGAGAACATAAAAACTCTCAGTCAGCATTACGATTTAGATGAAGCTTCTCTCAAACGCGAGTATTCTGGAATAAGCACTCTCCTGAAGGGCTCCTACCGAAATACCTCCTTCAAAGGATTTAGTAAAATGATCATGCGGCGCCATTCTGAGGAATATCCATTGACTTACAAACTTTGTCATATTTCTTTGTGTATACCTGTGACAAGTGTGCCTTGTGAACGTGGTTTCAGCTTACAAAATAGAATTAAAATAAAATCTCGAACATCTCTCAACCCAGAAAACCTGGATATGCTAATGAAATTGGCTGTAGGTCCTGAAATAGAGTCATTCCCTTATGAGAGAGCAATAAGACACTGGCATAGGGAGAAAAGGAGAAGACTTGCTAGACTATATGCTCCTGCTAAACAGTGATATATAACTAAAAGAGTGAAGTTATGGAGAAAACAGAATGATCAAGTAAAAAGTGCCTAGAATGTGAAAAAAGTTCATATAAGGAATAAAATGTGTTATGAAAATCATTCTTGGGTAATAATGATAATTGTTGATGACTGTCAAATGGAATGGCATATTTTGTAGACCCAGAACATGCTGCATGTGCATGCAGTCTGATCTAGGTCTACATTATCTGCTTTTCATTTTTTCCATATAACACCCATTGTGAATACTTATTAGACAGGATATCCACAATTTGTGTTTTATAGAGATAAGAGAAACTAGAACAGTTCTGATATTATCATCAATTCCCAAGAGATTTGTTCTCCTATGAGATAGCTACCCAGATCATTGTTTGAAACTGTATATATCTTGCTTGTGTATTTTTGTGTTCAGAGAATTCACTTCTACATTGAATAAGTTCAATAACAGAGGATAAATATTTAAGTCTTTGAGTGCTTCTGTCACTGAGTATAAATACGAACAGAAAGAAAAAGTGCCTGAAATGTGAAAAATGAAATATTCATATTAGGAATAAAATGTGTTATGAAAAACATTAGGAATAAAATGTGTTATGAAAATCAGTACGAATAAAATGTGTCATGAAAATCATTCTTGGGTAATGATGATAATTGTTGAAGACTGTCAAATGGAATGGCATATTTTGTAGACCCAGAACATGCTGCATGTGCATGCAGTCTGATCTAGGTCTACATTATCTGCTTTTCATTTTTTCCATATAACACCCATTGTGAATACTTATTAGATAGGATATTCACAATTTGTGTTTTATAGAGATAAGAGAAACTAGAAAAAATTCTGATATTATCATCAGTTCCCAAGAGATTTGTTCTTCTATGAGATAGCTACACAGATCACAGTATCTTGCTGCTTTCTAGATCAAATAACAATATATAAATATTAAAGTCATGGACTGCTTCTGACATTGTGTGTAAATAATAAGAACAGAGAAAGCCAACAGTTTTACACCATTCTTTAAGAGTATATGGACATTCATATATGAGAGGGACTCTTTTCCATTTGGAAAGAAATAATATTTATGATTTTCTACCAAGATAGCTGACAGTGCTCCAGCTAGGGGGATATCCAGAGGATTATTTTCTATTTTTATCTACCAAAATATATGTATGGCTACTCAATAGAATCACCTTGTTGAGGCAATTCTAATGAGAACCAAAATAAATACATTTTGTTGAGATATAAGAAAAATTATCTTCTGGATACTCCCCTTAACTAAAGCACTGCTGTAACAGTTCTTCAGTCAGAATATGTATTTTATTATAATTGTCTCCCTTGGTATCTTTCATGAATAAAATATTGTTTTTAGTACTTTGTTTTCCTTTCATTGAAGATAGTCATCAATTAGTGAATAATGGACTAGGTACCTTTTCATTGTTTTATTCAACTGAAATTAAAATAATTAAAGGTACCAAGATGGAAAATGTTTATCTTTTAATCAGAATTATTCACTAACTGATAAACCATACAGTACCAATACTCCCCTTAACTAGAGCTCTGAAACTAAAGGAGGAAAAATAACTACAACACCAGTCCGAGTTTAATAAAACAGTATTTTATTTCGTCCAAAACTTTCGACAGCCGTTCTGTGGAAAAAAGTTGGGACTTCCTAAATTTTCCTGTGGGACTTCCAAATTTAAGGGGTAGGAAGTCCAGGACTTCCTGAAAATGGAAGTTAATGGAAGCCCTGAGTTATGTCATATTTTTTCAAGCCCCGCTCCCCCGCCCCACCCTCTTCCCAAATACATCTCGGTACCTCCCAGCCCCACCAATTATCCAGAGCCCCACCAGTATATGGTGGTCTGGATCCGGGCCTGCTCTAGGTTTACACGTGCCCTAAGAGTATTTCAGCATTATACACTGTCACAAACGCTAAAACCTGAAGATACCTTTCAGTATGACTATGCGAAAGTCAACTATTCATGCACTATTTGAACATATTTAATTTCCAATCGCGTACGAACCGTTCAGCAACGTATACTACAGATATATGATGTTAATCAGACAAATTAATTTAAGATCCTTTCAGTTTGAAGTTCTTAACGAAAGAAACAGCCTTTATCCGTCTCTCCAGTATTGGTGTTAACGTGTTCATTCACGTGTCCCAACACTAAAGTTGTTCGCAATTAACACTAAGATCAAGTCATATCGCTCAAGTATGTAATTTCATGTGAGCTTTCAAGCTTCTCGGCCATATAAACTTTTTCTCACACAGACTACAGGCGTGTTTCTGCCCTGTATGCATAAGTGAGTGCATGTGCACTGATCTTCCGTCTTTAAACCTCTTCCCACAATCAGTACATGCAAACGGTTTGTCTCTTCTATGGATACCCATGTGTCTCTTTAGTTCAGATTTCTTTTTAAACTCATTTCCACAATCAGAACATGCATACGATTTCTCTCTAGTATGGTTTATCATGTGCTTCTTTAACTTCGACTTCTCTGTAAACTCTTTTTCACAAAGACTACAAGCAAAAGATATATCTCCAGTATGAATATGCATGTGTGATGTCAAACTCTGCTTCTGATTGTACTGATTGCCACAAAAACTACAAACGTATTTCTCTCCAGAATGCACTTGCAGGTGTGACTTCAAATGCGATTTTGCTGTAAACTGTTTGTTACAAACGCTACAAGTATGAAGTATTTCTCTAGTATGAATGTTCATATGCCTCTTCAAACTGAACATCACAGCATACTGTTTCCCGCAAACACCACAAGAATATGGTTTCTTTCCAGTATGAACTGGCATATGTCGCCTTAACATTCCTCTGTCGGAGAATCCTTTGCCACAAACACTACAAACATGTGGCTTAATTCCAGTATGGATAAATATGTGCCCGCGTAAAGAAGATTTTTGCGTAAACTGTTTTCCACAAAACTTACAAGCATGAGGTTTCTCACCAGTATGAATAAACATGTGGTCAAGTAATCCCGACTTACGTGTAAACTGTTTGCCGCACAAATTACAACCATGGTTGTGTTTTGCAGTATGAATTAGAGTGTGCATCTTTAATTCATTCTTCTGAGTGAAATGTTTTCCACAAAAACTACAGGTATAAGAATTCTCTTCAGCAGGGCTTAGTATGTTTCTCGACAGGGATTCCGCCATTGCGACTTATATCCAACTTCAAAATGTCTAATGTTCTGCGTGACTGTTCATACGAGCAAGAAAAGATATGTTGATAACACGGCAAAATGTCCCTGAACGTTTGACATCCTACGCTATAACATTTAAACATACTACTATCAAGTTATCAACTCATCTGTATAATTTCAGTTCGCATATATCTTTTCAGCACGACTTTTTTTTCCATCCTTCAGTATTGCTGCAGGTTGAAGGAAGGTCGCATATATGGCTTATGGTACGTTATCTGAGTTATTATTTATTATTAGCAGGAATTTGCTTCTTTCATATAAAATCTGATGTATTTCTTAGTTTTGTATATTTCAGTGGTTTGCAGCACTTAGCAGATTCTTATGATTCAGTGTATGTGTCCTTTCTGAAGTCTCAATGTTGTTTATGACAAACACCACAAGAATGCAGCTTCTTGGTATAATTGTTTAAACTTGGTGACCTTATCCTCGGAATCTATGCCTCCAATAATGGTAACCTATTTTTAGAATGTTGAACATCCATCCAAACTGTTATAATGTAGCTTATGGATCCGAACTCCCTAGAAAAGAAAGGAAGAAATGTGTAAATATATATTTCGACGCCCTGTCCATAACATTAAATAAGAAAAACAGAATAACACAAATGGCACACAAGCAAAACAATACAGCAAAAGGCTGCAAGGCATTTCTAAAAATTGAACCGCGACGCGAAAAAACAACAAAATGGTTGTTTGCCCAGCGCAGATTCAGATCAGCCTGGGCATCCGCCCAGTCTGATCAGAGTCTTAACTGTCCGCAAGGGGGTAGCTTAGACCCTTAACTACCATTTAAGCACAAAGCCAAGACTCTGATCAGACTGGGCTGATTCAACGGCTGATCTGAATCTGCGCTGGGCGCACATGCCACTTTGTTGCCCAGGCTGATCAGAGTCTTAACTGTCCGCAAGGGGGTAGCTTAGACCCTTAACTACCATTTAAGCACAAAGCCAAGACTCTGATCAGACTGGGCTGATTCAACGGCTGATCTGAATCTGCGCTGGGCGCACATGCCACTTTGTTGACGTAGTCGTGTCGCGGCTCTAATAATGTACAAAGAATCAAAAACTAACAGAAAGCCGATAACTATGACAACAGCCGAGTAAACCAAAACAGAACAGCTTTGAATGGTCAGTAATAAATTACTGGGGGCTTAAACCAATCTACACTGGTGGTCCGGCCACATACTTTCGTTCTCCTTCCGCTGATACAAGAAGGGCAGAACTTTGTTAGCTACTGGTGAAAGTGTGTGCGCTGGGGTAAGACGATTGACCGAAATCACCGAAATCTACTGAAATCACCGAAATCACCGTAGAATTTGCAGAAATCACCACTGAATTCATCTGAAATCACTTTTTATTGATAATATGTATTGAATTTATTTGTAAAAAGAAATGAATTATATTTTTTAATATAGATGTATTAATTAAGATAGGATAAACGGAAATCACCCATGGGCCTGCATCGAAAAGTCTGTGTTGGTATTAGCCTCAGTATTGGAAAAAGACGTACATTTTGGCAGATATATTAAATTTAGTTCTAAATCAATTGAAAAAAACTAATAAATACAGAAATAAATTGATAATAAAGTGTTTTTCCCAAGGTTTTGGGTTCGAAATCACCTTTTCGACGATTGACCGAAATCACCACAAAGAACTTAAATTACTCGGAACGCCTCCAGCTGTTGCAATACTTATTGTGACAAAAGACGTTTTATGGCTGATTGCTTTCCAGCTCTGATAATTAATTAATTAATTAATTAATCAAAGCGGACCGCAAGGCCTGGTGAACTGTGTGTTCCCTGACTCATAGCGGTCGGGGTTGGGGTGGGGGAAGGGGGATTGGTGGTCGTAGGTTTGACTCCTAGCGCTAGCGGCACACGACCTGAAGTCAAAACCAGCATCCTTAAGTCAACACCAGCATCAACAGGATGCACACTAGTCAGTCTCAGCCCTGTTATGATACTGCTTATAATACTATGCTTATATGACAAGTTCCCATTAAGAATTTCAGAGAGATAAAACGTGACGCAAAAATTTAACCCAAACGATACAAAAGTTCAAAGTTTGTGGCCTTGGCCTTAATTAAAATAATGTCAGTAACAGCATTAGCATCAACAAATTGCAAATAAATTAAGATCGATACTTACTAATATTGTGTTCATACGAAACACTGTTAGAAAAAAATTAACGCACATTTTTACACGAAATGAGACCTTACGGACGAGCAAACGGACCCACAGGAGCACAGGCAAAAACGTTATATATATTCTAAATACTACATGTATACAATATTAAAAATACGCAAAACATTTCCTCCTGCAAAACATTTCCTCCTGTCGTCATGTCTGCATTTTAGTTTTGGCATATTCTTTCTCTTTTCCCGTCTCTCTCTCTCTCTCTCCTCTCTCTCTCTCTCTCTCTCTCTCTCTCTCTCTCTAATCTTCCTTTGTCGCAGTTTAATCGCATAGCGTAATATGTTTAATGTATATGCCGCCGTGATTATATAATTAAGTGAACTGATTGGGCATTATTAGTAAAACGTAACGTTATATAGTACTCAGTACTTAAAACAAACTTCAAAAAAATGACGGTCAATGTATACCATCATACAAGAAATATAGGATTGATTATAAATTGATTAGGCTACAAAGAAAATTATTTCGGAAAAGTAATATTGGGCGTGCGTTATTTGTATTGAAATTATACACTTGTAATTGAATAAATGAAGAAATAAAAAAAAACTAATGCTTCTGTTACAGGAAAGAGACATCAGATATTTTTTTATTTACGTGTGTGTGTTTTATTCATTTTATTTTATATTTCATCGGTGATTTTGGTTTATCACCAAATTGTCGAATTTATCTGAACCAGCCTTTGAGAAGAAAGAGTTCAGTGGTGATTTCGGTTTATCGTCGATACATACAAGCATAACTCTGTCGGTTAAAGGAAGGCTTGTTGGATACTTGGTTGAAAATTACCTACAGACTTTTAAATTTAAAATCAAGATTGCATTTATTTAAAGATGCTTTATTTTGGTTGATTTTACTGTGTATGCATGTCCAATAACCCAGATTTTACATGTCTATACCTATAGGTGATTTCGGTTATCGATTTTATGAGTGTATTGAAACATCAGCTAATGGTGATTTCGGTTTATCGTCATCATGGTGCTATTTTATGCATATTTCTTATATAATACTGCAGATTTTTATCAGGAAAGAAAAATATGACTAATTAATAACCAGTTATACATATATAGTCATTTATTTGACACTATTATAGGTGATTTCTGTAAATTCTATGGTGATTTCGGTGATTTCAGTAGATTTCGGTCAATCGTCTCACCGTGTGCGCTGTGACTTAGTACTGGTTAACCGCTTAGGAAGTCTACGCCTGCACAGGAAAAGTGTGGTTCGAAAAGTGTGGTTAGGGCAACTTTAGCATCCCGACATGACCATAGCTGTTTCCGTGGACGTTTAAAGCAAAAAAGAAGAAAAAAATACACTCTCCTGTGGAATCTACAGATTAAAAGATAGTGTCCTCACTTACGCAATGACGGTATTAAGTGACCTTTTCATTCTTTTGGGATTACCTGAACATGAAAAGTCCGTAATATAGCGCATTCCCGGTCACAATATGGCAAAAATGTTTCGGTTTTTGTATCACACACCAGGACACCATATTCGCTGTTGAAAAATTTAGTTAACTCTCGTCAATTTATATAACAACAACTGCACGTCTGTGGTTGAATCTAATCATAGTGTAATGCTACATATTCATTATCTGATTCGACAAGTCGGTAAATAGTATACAATGATTGATCTTTGATTGATCTTCGCCCTCACAAACCATCAAGAAGATGGACATGGCACAGTCCAGATGGGAAACACCACAATCAGATTGATTACATCTTGGTGAGGAAGCGCTTCCGATCAGGAGTCAACATCCATAGGACAAGGAGTTTTCCTGGAGCAGACATAGGAAATGACCATGACTTGGTGATGATGACCTTCCGAGTTCGTCTGAAAAAGGCTAGAAAGCCATCCCAGCCAAGACTAAAGTTTGATCTTGAGAAGCTAAGGGACCCAGATGTGACAGGCACTTTTCAAGCAACAATAGGTGGGAAATTTGCACCACTCATTGGTCTGAGGGATGATGACATGGACATAGATACCATGATTACCACCAACAGTACAGTAGTGACTGAGGCAGCCAGTGAGATACTTGGGAAGGAACGTCGCAGGAAAAAGCCCTGGGTCACCAAAGATGTTCTCGACCTCTGTGATGAGAGGAGAAATTTGAAGAAGAAGAGGTATGAAGCAGGAGGAGCAGAAGAATACAGGGAAGCTAACAAGAGGATTCAAAAGGCAGTGAAGAAAGCGAAGGAGGACTGGATAGCTAGGCAGTGCGAGGAGATTGAAACTTGCCTGAACAAAATCAACAGCAGGAAAGCATACCAGCTGGTGGAGGATCTAACTTCAGAGAAACAGGGTAGATCCACAACTATCCAGGACAAGTCTGGGAAATGCCTTACAGAGGAACAACAGATTCTCAGCAGATGGACAGAATATTGCTCAGAACTATACAACCATGAGACTTACGATGACCATGCGGTTCTGGACTGCAATCAGCCCCCAGAAGATCAACAACCTATCCTTCGTGGAAGTTGAGATTGCAGTAGTAGCACTAAAGAAGGGGAAATCTGCTGGAATTGATAATATACCAGCAGAACTTGTTCAAGCTGGCGGGGAGACCATGATTGATGTTTTAATAGATATCTGTAACAGGATCTAGAGAACGGGAGAATGGCCTACCCCATGGACTCAGTCGCTGATCATTGCGCTCCCTAAACAAGAGCTGTCGCCTGACAGCATAGCTCGCCTGAATTGGTGCTTGCCCATCACACAGCCGCTATGGTGGTGTGGACTGTTATGCATAAAACTTCATGCAAGCATGTCCATAATGAAAACACATTTATAAACAAAAGCTATCTCAGAAATAAGTCTTAAAATAAAATTAGAATAAAAAAAATGAAATGAAATTTCAAAGTCCATGAGCTTGAGGTAAAAAAAAAAAAAAAAACTGACGGGGGGGGGGGGGGGGGGGGCGGGCGGGCTATGTGGACTGCTATGCATAGAACTTCATGCAAGCATGTCTATAATGAAAACACAAAAGCTATCTCAGAAATAAGTCTTAAAATAAAATTAAAATGAAAAAAAAAAATGAAATGAAATTTCAAAGTCCATGAGCTTGAGGTAAAAAAACTGACGGGTAGGGGGGGATGGGGGGGGGGGGGGGGCTAGTATGTATCAAAACCCTGAACCATTATCTAACATCAGCCCAAGTATTAGTATCAACTGAGTCCATCATCGTGGCACTGTGAAATTATGTCTTCATAAATATAAAACTTTAACCAAAATCTTTAAAACAAAATTCTAAGTTGATGACCTTGACTTCAAGGTCACCCAGTGGGGTAAGTATAAGGTGTTTTGTAAAAACTCAAAAAAGAGTCTAACATCAGTTCAAGTATAAACTATATCTCTGCAAAGCATTATGAATCAGTATGCGATTACAAAACTTTAAAAAAGACAAAAATTTCCTAAGTCCCTGACCTTGACATCAAGATCACTGAGCGGGGTTGGGGTAGTACTCTGTAGATCTAACTACAGTGCAAATATAAAAAGAATTGATCTCTGGGTTCAGGAGATATGTGTCTTTAAAAAACTTTAACCAAAACATCCAATCAATAAAAAGACAATATTCTAAGTCCATGACCTTGACTTCAAGGTCACAGAGGGGGGTGGGGGTAGTACCTTCGAAAACTTTAGACCAATATCTAACTTTAGTGCAAGTATCAAAGGAATCCATCCATGGGTTCAGGAGATATTGGGCTTTATAAAACTTTAACCAAAACATCCAGTCCAAAAAAAACACCAATTTTCTAAGTCCATGACCTTGACATCAAGGTCACAAAGTGGGGTGGGGGTGGTACCCTGTTAAACCTTAGACCAATATCTAGCTACAGTGCAAGTATCAAAAGAATCCATCCATGGGTTAAGGAGATATAGGTCTTTAAAAAAGTTTAACCAAAACATCCAATTCGAACGCCGACGCGGACGCTGACGCGGACGCCGTGGTGACAACAATAGCTCTTCATGAACTTTCGTTCAGGCGAGCTAAAAAGGCAACCTACAGCTCTGCCAGAACTACAGAACCATCAGCCTCATCAATCATTCAAGCAAAGTCATGCACCACAGGAGCACCACAGAACAGATCTTCAACCTTAGAATCCTGTGTTAAAAGTATCTCCAACATCAGCAGAATCTGTACCATGTATTCATTGATTTCAAAAAAGCCTTTGACAGGGTATGGCATGCAGCCTTATGGGCCACCATGCGGAAGTACAATATCAGTGCAAATCTAGTTCGCACCATTGAGCAGCTATACGACAAGGCTATAAGTGCAGTCCTGATAAATGGTAGCACAGGAGAATGGTTCAGAACAACAGTTAGAGTAAGACATGGATGTCTTCTGTCACCCATCCTCTTCAACATTTTTCTCGAACGGATGATGTCTGATGCTCTGGAAGAACATGATGGAAAGGTTAGCATAGGCGACAGAAACATTACCAATCTGCGGTTTGCCGATGACATAGACGCTCTAGCTGAGGAAGAGCAGGAACTAGAATCTCTAGTTGAAAGTCTTGACCAAACCTGCACAAGATATAAGATGGAGATCAGTGCTGAGAAGACCAAACTGATGACGAACAGCGCAGATGGCATCCACAGGGAGATCAAGGTAAAGGGGCAGAAGCTGGGTACTGTAAGCAGCTTCAAATACCTTGGAGCAGTTGTCTCAGATGAGGGCTCAAAACAGGTTCTTTCAAGGACTGCACAAGCCACTTCAGCTCTTACCAAGCTGAAACCAATTTGGAGAGATAACAACATATCTCTTGGATCAAAGGTGAAACTTATGCGCTCCCTTGTCATTTCCATATTTCTGTATGCCTGTGAATCGTGGACCTTGACAGCAGAGTTAGAGAAAAGAACGCAGGCCTTTGAGATGAGATGCTATCGAAGGTTACTGAACATTTCGTACAAGGAGCATATAACCAATGAGGAGGCTCGCAGGAAGATGCAAGCAGCCATTGGAGAATATGATGAACTCCTGACGCTGGTCAAGAAACGGAAAATAAGGTGGTTTGGCCATGTCTCAAGATCTTCTGGTTTAGCAAAGACAATTCTTCAGGGCACAGTGAAAGGAAAAAGACGAAGAGGATGCAGAAAAAGAGGCGGGAAGACAATATCAAGGAGTGGACAGGAATGGATTTTGCCAACTCAACTAGGGCAGCTGAAGACAGGACAAGGTGGAAAGGGATTGTTTTGAAGTCATCTGTGGTGCCCCAACGACCTAGTATGGTTATGGGATAGAATAGAATAGAAATAGATCTTTGTTTAGGTGAAAATGCACTTTTATTGACCTGCAGAGTGCATATTGGCTGACGTAAAGCGGAGGTCAATAGGTTATATTTATAGGCCAATAAAACTGCATGCTCACGAAATAAAGGTCAATATGATATCAAAATGCCGTTTCCTTTGATGGATGTGACGGTACAACTTATTATCTCACTACGTTAAGCCATTAACATAATTATGCAAAGTTACGTCACGAAAACACAAATTATGTCAGCGTTAAAGTAATATTCACTGGGTGACAGGTGAACCGGCTTGTGACATAGAATCAGCGAATTATATTGTGTGTTACACCATATATTTAGTTATTGACATTTGTTTCAGTGAAAACGCAATCTTACTAACCTGAAAAAAAAGTTTGGCGTTCAATATGTGAAGTTTGCAGGTCAATAAAACAGCGCATTCACCGAAAAAAGGTCAATACATGTTTTTTATATGATCATTCTAAGGACGGTTAAGTAAAACTGACATCTGCCGGGACGACATGGTCTCGTCTAAGGATGTTAAACGCATTTGCATAAATGCTTATGCCATGTTACGTCATGAAATACAAATGACGACAAAATAAGGACATTTTGACTGACTGACCAGTCAATATCGCAAAATAATGAACGGCAGGTGTTGTCGATGCAGCCAGTGAAATTGTATTTTACGCCGTGTTCACATAATAAAACGCGTACTGACCTCAACAATGGTCTGTTATTGTATACTATAGCAACGCCTTGCATTCTTTAAAATTGGCAAATAATTTCTTGCACACCAGATAAGGATATCCTCGTGTTTCATCTGTATCTACAAATCTTATCTCGCCCAAGTTAGCTCTGCCAGGACCGGATAAAATCGCGTGATTCAATGCATTGGTTCACGCATGCACGTTGTCAAGTGACGGTTTTTTCAGACGATGACATCATGAAAATTGTAAACTGACTTCACCATATGCTACTCTGGTCGTTTACGTAAAGAACCGAAAGTCGGTCGTTGAAAGCACCGGCTTCTTTCAAATTAAATAGAGCCCTCAAAAACTCTTAAATTGTACATTTTAAGAAGTTCTCCGTCTACAATCAAAGTTTGTAAGTAGAAAGATATGCCAGAAAAAGTATCTGTCATGGGGATGAGGTATGGATAGAAAAATCCGTCAGTCGGATTCACTATTCGGCATCGCTCGGCAAGCCTCATGATGCCAAACAATGACGAGTATTTCCATCAACACTTCACACCCATGAACGATACTTATATACACGCATTTTATACCATGTGTTTGTTTCTAAACAATACATGTTGATCCATGCAGTGATTTTTTTTCATAAATTTGCCTCTTTGCTAAGCCAGAAATCTTTGCATCCCAAGCTGAAGGTTGTGTATCCCTTCATGGACTCGCTGATTATAACAAGACCTGTCACAGGGCCAGGATAGCTCGCCTGGCAGCGCCTTGCCCATCACATAAAAAACTTTAACGTAAAACGTTAACATTTTGCTAACGCCGACGCCGCCGCTGACGCCGGGGGTAGTGCAATAGCTCTTCCTGAACTTCGTTCGGGCGAGCTAAATATCAAGCATCCCTTCAAGGGCTCGTTGATTATAAAAAATCTTTATCCAAAATCCCAAATTCAAAGAAGCAAATTTGCAAACAATACCACAGGAACTGAGTTAAGATTCCCCTGTTGTATATGTTACCAAATAGTTGTAATTATTTTTACTGATTGTTTAGTCCGTATCTACAGAAACATGTTTGTAGTAGTTGTGTTTGTCTGTTAGATTATAGATATCTGCAGTAACATGCAATGAAATTGTTTTATTACTTAGGCCCACTTCGACTCAAACTGTAGTAGCTACTATATTAACTAAAGTTCCAATCAAAGTGCGATGGCAGCTACTAAATTGATGTCATGAACTTAATAAAGATCAACCGAGGTCTGGACCGCCGTTACTCTAGTTGCAAGATGGCGGCCGCTGAAGACTCTCGCGTTTTGTGGGTGTACAACAAGTGTTAGTTTTACTGAGTTGTTTCTTTTCCATTATTTTAGGGCACATTTTATCATTTAATCTATAAAATTATCGTTTTCAAAGACGACATGCATGGAAAAGGCAATGAAATGCACAGTTTTTATTTCCGTTTCCATGACAATCTACTATTGTAGCAACTTTGGCGTTCGACTGGTAATGCGAGTGCGCATGCCCAAACATACTACTATGGTAGGAACTTTAGTTCGAGTCGAAAAGGGCCTTAGTAGTTGTCATTTAGTAAATCAAAGTAAAAATAAATACCAGAAAACCAGTCTGACTTGGTTTATTTCACTTCCCTTGCTGTAGTCTGACCATAACATTTTATTCAAATGACTTTGCTGCACTATAGGTCCCTTGCAAACAAAGGACCAGTTGCATAATGCAACTAATCCAGTGATCTTTTTTTTTTACACATTTACTTCAACGAGTCCCAGGACCAACAAGGCCAGAAATCATTGCATCCCAATCTCAGGTTTCTGCAATCTTTTGGGATTTGGCGACACTGAAGAAGTTTTAAAAAATACAGAAATGATGCACTAAATTTGGTATGGATACATTTATATATCATACAATGCTGCTTCACTCTCCAGATTTGCCCTAATTTCAAGCTAAAATGGTAATAAGATTAAATAGGGAAAAAACTACCGTACCAAGCATGTTTTGACATTTACAGGATGTTGACATCCAACTACCACTACCAGGCAGAAAAGGGCCAAAGGTTTGCTAAAAATCACCATTCATCAATTTTGGCTCCTGAGACCAAATAACAAATATTTATCTCTTGACAATATCCATACTATCAAACAAAACTAATTTCTACATTTCACTTAACATCTAGTGCACTAAAATATGAGCCGCGACACGATAAAACCAACAATGTGGTTGTGCGCCCAGCGCAGACTCAGATCAGCCTGGGCATCTGAACAGTCTGATCAGAGCCTTCGCTGTCCGCATGGAGGTAGCTTAGACCCTTCGCTACCCTTTGAGCACTTAACGAAGAGTCTGATCGAACTAGGCGGATGCCCAGGCTGATCTTAGCCTGCGCTTGGCGCACAACCACATTGTTGGTTTTCTCGTGTCGCGGCTCATATCACTTTCACCCTCATCGGCATTATTAACCAATCAAAGAGCACCATGTGACAATTGTAGTCCCGACAATGTATGAATGTGCAAAGGTAAATTGTTTACTACAGGCACCACAAGCATGTGGTTTCCCTCCAGTATGAATAAGCATGTGCTTTTTTCAAGTTTTCTGCTTGTGTACATTGTTAACCACAGACACAACAAGCATGCGGCTTCTTTCAAGCATGAATACGCATGTGTCTTTCCAAGCTATGTGGAAGTGTAAATTGTTTACCACAAATACCACAAGCATGTGGTTTCCCTCCAGTATGAATAAGCATGTGTTTTTTTTTCAAGTTTTCTGCTTGTGTACATTGTTTACCACAGACACCACAAGCATGCGGTTTCTTTCAAGCATGAATACGCATGTGTCTTTCCAAGCTATGTGGAAGTGTAAATTGTTTACCACAAACACCACAAGCATGTGGTTTCCCTCCAGTATGAATAAGCATGTGGGTTCTCAAGTGTTCTGCTTGTGAACATTGTTTGCCACACACACCACAAGCATGTGGTTTCTCTCCAGAGTGAATAAGCATATGCCTTTTCAAGTTTCCTGCATGTGCACATTGTTTACCACAGACATCACAAGCATAGGGGCTTACCCCGGTGTGAATAAGCATGTGTCCCTTTAAGTATTGAGCCGATGCAAATTGTTTGCCGCATACATCACAATCATGATGTTTCACTCCAGTATGAATAAGCATATGTCTTTTTAAGTATTGCACTGATGTAAATTGTTTACCACAGACACCACAAGAATGTGGTTTTTCAACAGTATGAATAAGCGTATGTCCTTTCAAGTATCGTACTAATGTAAACTGCTTACCACATATATCACAAGCATATGGTTTCATACCAGTATGAAGAAGCATGTGAACTTTCAATTGTTGTGCCAATGTAAATTGTTTACCACAAAAAACACAAATATGTGGTTTCTCACCAGTATGAATAAGCATGTGTGCCTTCAAATTGTGTGTCTGTGTAAATTGTTTACCACAGACGCCACAAGCATGTGGTTTCTCTCCAGTATGAATAAGAAAGTGTGCCTTCAAGTTTTGTGCTTGTCTGAATTGTTTTCCACATACACTACATGCATGTGGTTTCTCTCCAGTATGAATAAGAATGTGTCTCTTCAAGTTGTGTGCTTTTCTAAATTGTTTACCACATACATCACAAGGATGTGGTTTCTCTTCTGTATGAATTAGCATGTGTGTCTTCAAGTTTTCTATAACTGCAAATGTTACACCACAGACGTCGCAAGCATGTAACTTCTCTCCAGTATGAACAAAATCTGGACTCTTAAAGTCCAACTGTTTACCGTAGACATCAATAGTATGATGCTTCTCCGCAGTATATTCAACATGGTCATCACAATCATGTTGTTTCCTTTCTTCTTTATGAATAAGCATGTGTCTCTTAAAACTGCCTGCCATTGTAAACTCTTCATGTGATACGTCTCCAATATGCGTTTTCTGCCTTTAAGTGTCTGATGTTCTTCCAGTATAATTAGTATGTGACTGTACAAGATGCTCGGTCTTATCAACGATTACTCACAGACCTCATAAGCACAAATAAAGTGTAGTGATTAAATGTAAGAAGCTGAGATTTATGTCATTTCAAAAAGTAGTTCAATCATATCTATGCATTAGCCGGATGATAATGACAAGTTGTGTATCATGAAACTATTGCCACGGTGTGAGGCTTTCTATCGCTGCCAGGATTTGAACTTTGTAATAAAACTAAGTAGTAGTTCTTTATGTTTCCGTCCTTAGAAAACTTCAAACCACAGAACAAGCATTTGCTTTACTTTAGAGCAGTAGGTTACGTATGTGTCTCTTCGAATGTCCTGCCCTTGTGATTTGTCACTACAGGCATCACAAACATGCGGCTGATTTTCTGCTGATGACTAATGTGTTTGCTCCAACTATTGCTTATTACAAACGTGACGTGCATGAGTTTTCTATTCAGTTAGAATTACTTTGTGTTTCTTCAAGATTCCTATCCCTACAGACTGTCCACGAAGGGCATCACAATTATGCAGTTTCAATCCGTGCTGAATCTAGTTTCCTGTCTGTCTAATAAAGTTTCATGCTTCCAGAAACTTCTGCTAGGCACATCAAAGCATAAGGCTTCTATCAATAAAAAAACGAAGGAACATGTGTATTTTCATCATGTTTAAAACTTTATTCCTTTGAGCAGCTGTCGTGATGTTTCAGTGTTTGTCTCTGCAATTTTCTGAAAAAAAAAAAAGGAATACATATATATTAAAAATAAATGAAATTTCTCAAAGTTGTTTATTGAGATCGCGCCCAGGTTCGCCATCCGACGACTGGAAAACTGTGTCAACCCAGCAGAAAATGGGTACCTTTTCCGAATCATGGAAGGATAAGGCAACGAAAGGAGAGGGATGTGCTCCGTCTTTCATCTGCTATGCCCAAGTCACAGTGGGTCTCTAACCTCCACTGCCCCTACTGCTACTAGGATATGGGAACATTTACCTTTTTAGCCTTCTGCATTCCCCCAGTAACTCATTACTGACCGTTTCAAGGCGGAGCTTTTCTTGTGTTGTATCTGATACTGCCCCATTGGACACACAATATTGAATCAACATTGAATCAATATTGATGTCATGAAGTTGAATCAAGGTTGACTCAATATTGTTTCAATGTTGGGTGCCCAACTGGCGTGCTATTAATATATCTATCTTCGTATACTGCCTACCCGCTATGGTACTGTGCCTGCTTATTTGTGGTATGTGCCCGATGGGGACAACAGTTGTGTCTGCTTATCTGTATCTTCGAAAATCTGTTGTTGTTGTTTTGTTTTTGTTTTGTATTTTACCTGAATGTTCTCTATCATTCTGATGTTTATGTCTACGTATAAACAAATAAAAGGTGAAAATATAGACGGCAAAAATTATACCTGACCTTTAAATTAAACCTGTTTGGAGTATTTCCCAAGACGGTAATTACCGCTGGGAATTCTCGCCTCCAGTATGTCTCAGCCAACCCTTATATTTAAATACCCATGCAGTTTTAATACTCTGAAACTGCAAGTACACCTACCAAAACATGTAATTTAAAAACACACAGCAACGAAAATAGTTGGCTTTACCTTGTAATTGCCTGTTTCAGAAAGGAAAAAATAACTCGAATCTTTACTTATCTGTCGAATGCCAGTCTTTACATACGATTCCCGTTTATAATTACGTTTAACACTTAATAAAGGTTTGAAAAATAAAATTAACTCATGCAAATGTTATATCCGCAACTGCAATTATATGGTGGCGCCACCCACAGTTAAGATGGTCGAAAAACTGAAGTTCTAAACTTAATAGTTTTGATTTATACTAAATAAATAATAAACGTAGAGGTGGGGGATCAACCCCTACAAATTAACTACATGAAGGTGTAGAAAGCAGTTGAGTTTACCCGTTAGTTGTATCGTGCAGCTAGCTACGGTGTTAGGAAGGATATATGAGCCGCGACACGACAAAACCAACAATGGGGTTGTGCGCCCAGGGCAGACTCAGATCAGCCTGGACATTCACTCAGTCCGTTCAGACTCTTCACTAAGCGCTTTAAGGGTAGCTAAGGGTCTAAGCTACATCTATGCGGACAGCGAAAACCCTGATCAGACTGGGCGGAATCCCAGGGTGATCCGAGTCTGCGCTGGGCGCACAAACACATAGTTGGTTATGTCGTGTCGCGGCTCATGTTATGATGTACATATAGCTACTTTGTTCTTGGATGGAGTTTTATGACACAAGTCCTTTTGTTTGTAAAATAAACCTGTCTGCATGGATTCTTGCGCATAGCTGATTGAGACCAGAGCCAAATGGAACAAAGGAATTCTTGGGCTCTTTGAAAAAGGTCTGGAGCTGACTTATTAACGAATCCCGGATCATATCCTGTTTACATGACCTTGCTAGACGATATGTTGATGTCCAGGAAAAGCATTTTGTTTTCGTTTTTGTTTGTGTATAAAAGCCTTATTTATGCGGAAACGGGGGTCACAATACACAAAGCACTATTAACTACTACATGTACTTTTAGTATTTAGCAGGCGTTTGGTCAAGTTTTCTAACTCAGGAACACTATCAAGCGAGTGAGTGAAATTGGGTTTAACGTCCCACCAACAACGAGGTCATATGGAGACGGGACCTCGGTTTAAAGTCTCATCCGACAGACCGGAGAAGCGGGGAATCGACCTTGCGACCCCTGGATTGGTAGTCCGGAGCGTCATCCACTACACTACAGCCGCTCCTCAACCACCAACAACGAGGTCATATGGAGACGGGACCTCGGTTTAAAGTCTCATCCGACAGACCGGAGAAGCGGGGAATCGATCTTGCGACCCCTGGATTGGTAGTCCGGAGCGTTATCCACTACATTACAGCCGCTCCTCAACCACCAACAACGAGGTCATATGGAGACGGGATCTCGGTTAAAAGTCTCATCCGAAAGACCGGAGAGGCGGGGGGTCGATCTTGCGACCCCTGGATTGGTAGTCCGGAGTGTTATCCACTACACTACAGCCGCTCCTCACTATCAAATGCAAAATGGCGATCAAATGTATTACTTAGTTTCTCTGCATTAACATTCGCCGGTACCTCGTGTTCAAGCAAAACCCTTTATACCAGTGTCAAATTCTTAATCACTAAAAAGCAAGTGAAATGAATTATTCTGACGTCGCCCATTATAGTAAGTATCGGTTGCATAACACGAACTTAAATATACATTCGAAAGCTTCATAAACTCTGTCAAAATGCCCGATCTGCAAAAAAAAAAAAATGCATAAGAAAGAAAATACAATTCAGGTGTAAGTAGATGCAATGTTTTGACACAACTCCTATCTTGAAAAAATCGCCCAAAGAAACAAACATGTTAACCTCCATTAGAAAAAATATTTCTCCAGTTAAGGTGGTGATTTGTGGTAAATACAAAAATCTGCATAAAACCATAAAAAAGAAACGCAGCTCCCTGAAAGTTAGCAGACTTCTTATATTTGTTGTTCTTTACAGTTTAGAATACAAAATAGATGTACATGCTGCTTAAAAAAGTGTTTTTATCAGGAAAGATCAAAGGGTAATTTTCTGCGAATAAATCTGAAAAAATAATATCGTTATTGAAAATTTACGTAGTGCTGAAGGTGCATTATTGCATAATGAAGAGCGTCCCAGCAATTATTTATTCCAACTCTTTCTCAAATTGTAATGTAGACCAGATGCAAACGGTAGCTTTTTCTCAAATGTTCAACCATGTACAAAGTAAATGTACATTGGACGCATTTATTAAATATAGGGTAGGCAAGCATACCTATGTTAACACCTACAATATAAATAATACATTACTGACATGATCAGTGGTGTGTAGATGAAATTGTTCAACCTTGTTAAAATAGTTTCACCTGTCTCACCTGTGTGTTTTGACAAAAAAATGGACACAGACTGCATCTTTTTTCATCTGCTCAGCCTGATAATGTGTGAAAGAGTCTGAAAAAATAATAGCTAGGACGCTCTCCATTATGCAACAAGGTACTCTAAGCACTAAATATATTTTCAATAATGATATTATTTTTTCGGATTTATTCGCAGAAAATTACCCTTTGATCTTCTCTTATAAAAACACTTTTTAACATTAACAAATGCTGTATTTTGGGATTCTAAATCATGAGAAACAACATAAAGAAGGCATCTGCTAAGTTTTGAAAAGATCAGTGTTATTTTGAGTATTTTATGCAGATTTTTGTCTTAGTCTCAAATCAGTGATTATCACCACCTTAAAATTCCCTTACGTGTGAACCTTTTAGCGGAGAAATCACAATCACAAACTAAAGGTGTTTCTACTTTTCAGAAAGAAATTTTATTCTTTAGGCGTCGTCACTGTGGAAACTGTTTACAACAGATATTATAAACATTGTTTCATTGTTCCCCTGTTGAAAAAACGTGTCATTTAAGGTCCCCCCGTCACAGATATCACAGAAGTGTGGCTTCTGTCCAATACAAGCAGGCACGGGCTTATTCCTTCTTCCCTGTAACTGTTTGCTACACACATCGTATGCGTGTCGTGTCTCACAAGCACAAATGAGCCGCAACACGAGAAAACTAGCAATGTGGTTGTGTGCCCAGCGCAGACTGAGATCAGGTCGGGCATCCGCCGAGTTTGACCAGACTCTTTGTTAAGTGCTCAAATGGTAGCTAAGGGTCTAAGCTACCTCCATGCGGACAGCGAAGACTCTGACCAGACTGGGCGGATGCCCAGGCTGATCTGAGTCTCCGCTGGGCGCACAACCACATTGTTGGTTTTCTCGTGTCGCGGATCAAATAAGCAAGTATATCTTCAAATAGTCCGTCTTTGCAAACTGTTTACCATAAACAAGCGTGAAGGAATATGCTGCTTCAAAGTTCTTCAAAGTTCCTGCCTGTGTAAACTATTTACAACATACAAAACAAGCATATGGTGTCTTTACAGTACGAATACGCATATGTCTCTAAATGTGTAGTCTCTCTAAATGCTTTACCACAGACAACACTACTAGCTTCAGGTTTCCCTGTGATATGATTATGCATGTGCCTCTCCAAGGTACTGTTCACCACAGGTATCACAAGCATGACGTGATTCTTCATTATGCATGCGCTTTTTCAAATTTTCTGTCAGTGTAAATTGTCATCACAGACACCACAAGCTACAGTGACTAACCAAAATGACATTAAAAAGGTATGAGAATAGTTTAGCCTTTGCTGATGAACACTGTCTACCACAAACATCAAATGGACGCAGTTTCTCTCACGTATGACTTACATGTAGCATATGTCTCTGAAAGTTTAAAATCTTTTACACAGACATCACAAGAATGCAGTTTCCTCGGAAGAATGCATGCGCAAGTGTCTCTTCAAATTTCCTTCCTTTAAATACTGTTTGCCACAGGCGTCGCAAGTATATGCTTTCTCACCAGTATGAATAAGCATGTGTCTCTTCATTTGATAGGGGAGTGTAAATTTCTTACTACATACATCGCAAGAATGAGTTTTTCTCACCAGAATGAATAAGCATATGTCTCCTCAAATGCCGTCCCTCTAAAAACTGTTTATAACAGATAGAACATGTATGTATATAGTTTCTCACAAGTATGAATCAGCAAATGTTCATCCAATTTACAGGCATGTGTTAATTCTTTATCACAGTATATCAAACTTGTGGTTTCTCAACAGTATGATTCAACATGTGTTTCTTCAACTGGTAGGAGCGTGCAAATTGCTTACCACAGACATCACAAGAATGTGCTTTCTCACCAGTATGAATAAGCATGTGTCTCCTCAAATGATGTCCCTCTGAAAACTGTTGATGACAGACTAAACATACATATGGTTTCTCTCCAGTGTGCCTACGCACGTGTCTCTGCAAGTCTCCTGCTTGTGTAAACTTTTTACCACAGTCAACACAGCCATGCGGTTTCACTCCTATATGAAAAAGCATGTGTTCCCGCAAGTGATGTAAGTATGTAAATCCTTTACCACAGAAATCACAAACATGCTGTTTCTCTCCAGTATGAATAAGCATGTGAGTATTCAAATAATCGACACGTCTGAACAGCTTATTACAGAAGACACATGCATGAACTTTTTCCCTAGAATGAAGAAGCATGTGTTTCTTCAAATTTCTCGTTTGTGTAAATAACTTATGACAAACATTACAAGCAAACGATTTCTCTCCAGTATGAATAAGCATGTGCTGCTTTAAGGCTCTTGCCCGTGCAAATTGTTTACCACAGACGCCACACACATGTGGTTTCTCACCAGTATGAGTACGCATGTGTTCCTTCAAGGTATTTGCATGTCTAAATTGTTTACAGCAGACAACACAAGCATGTGGTTTCTCTCCAGCACGAATAGCCATGTGTCTTTTCAAGTCTCCTGCAGGATTTAATCGTTGTTGTAAACCTCCAATATGAATATGCACTGGTCTTTTCAGTTACCCCGTCTCAGGACGCTTTAATTCCATAGTCAACACAAGCATGTGGGTTATAAGCAATATGATACTGCGTTTACTACCTAAGCGAATTGTCATCACATGCATCACACGCATGTTAGATTAAGAGTGTTTTTGTTAATGCTTTGTCTTTGTAAATGTCCTACCACAAACACACCAATCACCTGGTTTCTCACTAGTACACACTAGTACTGTCAGCTCATTAAAATCACTGTCTTTTCATGTTTTGACAATGTCCCAATGTCACCATATTTTCAAGATCACTGGGACTTTATTCCAATTAAACTAGCTCCCTCTCGTTGATACTTTCCGCCGCTAGAGGGCTACAAACCAAAGACGGCGCTTACCATTACATGCCTTTGAACTTGTATCCCTCTACGGCTCTAGCGGCGGAAAGTGGCAAGGGGAATGAACTAGTCTTTCCGCCGCTATAGCCATTTAGGTCTACAAATTCAAATACATGTAACTGGTTGCGCTGTCTTTGAACCTACAGCCCTCTAGCGGCCGAAAGTGTCAAAAGGAAGGAACTAGTCTATGTCCCAAGTTGTAAAGCTTCTTGGCAGAACACCTTTAATAGCTATCCAATGAACCAGGGTGATACTGAATACCATAACTCTCGTTTCTGACCGATAGCAAAATAACTACAACTGCTAATTTACGGTGTTTTGAACCAACCTGGTTACATTTTACTGCAATTTTTCCCAGGTGACGCGTCGATTTATGGTGAGCATAGCTCTGTAAAAGTATCGTCTACACGACCAAAGTTTGTTTGACAGTAGGTTTGATTAAAACATGGTCATGTGAATGAAAATATATGCACATTTAATGGTAAATTAGACAAACAAAATGTGTCCGTTTGAATAGAAAATTTGCTGTACAGTGTAGAAAAAGGTCGCTATGGAGGTGAAGTATACAAAACACTTAGCTCAAAATCAACTGTGATTTAAAACCAAGAAAGTGCGACCCCGTCCACATTTTTTTCAGTTCCATAACAATGTTCCCCATGAGGCTCAGGTGGTCAAATCCATTACTCGCACCTCCTGGTACTGAGTCTTCTGTAACAACTTTAAATCGAAGGCAGGAGTTCAGGTTGTAGTCTTTTAGAGCATCAAAATAAAAACAAGACCTGTCCGCATGCAGGATAGCTCGCCTAACAGTGCCTTGCCTATCACATAAAAACTTTAACGTAAAACTTTAACGTTTGGCTAACGCCCACGCCGCCGCTAACGCCCACGCCAGGGGCAGTGCAATAGCTCTTCCTGTATAATCGTACAGGATACCAAAACAGCAATAGATAGATCCCCATTAGCAGATCTGAGAGTCTCATAATATGTACGATATTAAAAGACTTGGAAAGAACAAAAAGTCCTGCTAAACTCTGATTGACTACCTATAAACCAAGGGTACCGGTTGTGAATACAGTAAAAACTGTTTTAGAGGTCACCTCTATTAAGCAAGCAACATGCATCAAGCAAGCATTTTTCAGTTCCCAAGACAGGCAGGCACATTGAAATGTACCTGTATTAAGCAAGCAATTGTCTTAGGCAAGCACATTTAGATTATCTCTGAGGTGCTTGCCTAAGCAAAGATTTATGAATACAGTCCAACCTGTATTAAACAGGTTGAAATGTACTCATAAATCATTGCACACATAAGTCATGTAGTGCTTTTTAATGCATATGATATCTAAACACCTATTGAAAGAAACATACCTTAGTAAATTCAATTGACTTCAGCATATTTTAAGGTAATTTTCACAAGTGAATCATTAATTAAGTTACCTAAGCTGGAGGTATGTATATCTAAGGTAGAGGCATATATATAGGAGCTTACGCTTGAAGGAAGCTTAAAAGAACACATGTTTATTTTTACTGTAGAGAGACTGCATGCTTTTGATGTCTGTAAAAAAAATTACATATGCACACACAATGAGGAGAACATTCGAGATTGTTTTCCTCATGGTGCGTATGTCAGTGGTTTACCACAAACCTCACAAGCATGCAGTTTCTTTACAGTATAAATAAACATTTGTTTCTTTAATCTTCCTGCCAGGGTAAACTCCTTTCCAAAGACATCACAACCATGCAGTTTCCCTCCTGCATGAATAATCCCGTAGCACTTCAAGTGATGTGCACGTGTAAATGATTTACAACAAACATCTCAAACATGCAGTTTCTCTCCAGTTTAATAAACATGTGTCCCCTCAAGTTTTCTGCCAGTGTAAACCCTTGTCCACAAAACTCACAAAGAAGACGCATTTTTCTCCTGTATAAAAAAGTTTGTGTTCCTTCAAGAGATGAAACTGTAACGTTTACCATCCACATCACAAGAATGTGCTTTCCCTCCAGTATGAATAATTAAGGAATGAATTTCATTTTTCTAAGGTTTATCGAAGTGTAAACTACATTGGGTCACGTGCAAAGTGAATGAACCCCGAAGGGGTTCATGGTAACTTTGCTAGTGACCCAATGTAGTTTACACTTCGGTAAGCATCAGAAAAAATTAAGTTCATTGCTTGTATTTACATTCGTTTCAATCAAATCTTTCTTGAAAAATCTTATATAAGCCCTAAAATTGAAGCAATAAAACATGTACACGCAGGTTTTTCTGCTAACAGCAGAACGGCATGCATGACGTCATGACGTTGCTGACGTCCAATCAGCTGGTAGAGAGTCATTGTTTATTTTTACGTCATTGACGTCGCGTGTCTCAATGTAATTATTGGAATGTAAACTACATTACGTTCCAATGGTTTACTATAGGGCTTTTCAGTAAAAACACCAAGAATGTAAATATTTCTGTGTACTATCAAGTCTTGTGCCCGTGAAAACGGTTAAACACACTAATCACTAGCGTGATATTCCTAAATTTATGGGTAAGCATGTAGTTCTTCGCGTGCTGTGCCCGTGTAAATTGTTTATTCCAGACATCACAAGAATGTGGTTTCTTTAATATCTATACTGAACAAATTAAGAAACGTTACATCAACATTAAAATTTTTGTTTTCCAGAAACACTTCATTCAAGTTTCGAGTGAGTGAGTGAGTGAACTCGGGTTTAACGTCCCACCACCAACAAGGTCATATGGAGACGGGACCTCAGTTTAAAGTCTCATCCGAAAGACCGTAGAAGCGGGGGATCGAACTTGCGACGCCTGGACTGGTAGTCTGCAGTGTTATACACTAAACTGCTTCAAGTTTCGAATTTAAACCAAATGAATACTAAAGTCTTGCAAGATATTCTCTGCAAATACCAACAGCTGTTGATACACACGCCTACCAATCGCTCACATGCGAAACCACGGTTCAGAATGCCAATCCATGAGAGGAGTTTCAGGTTTTGCAGAAGGGGAGCAAAATCGTAAACGAATTTGACATCGGCACTAGGTTTGAAGTATTTATTTTCTCTGAAAACTATTTATGCAAATTATAAGAATGCTGTTTTGTCACATATAGATTGTTTCTTCGGCACATGAAAGGATTAGGCACTTGGTCTTGCATTTTGCCAGATATGCATTTAGTACGGCGGAGCATGTGTTCAAGGTCAATCTCGGTGATATATACATGTGGGGAAAAGTCGCATTCTCTTGCTTGATTTTTGAGTCTCTGACCGTGAATCCAAACGTTGGAAGTAAGCTTTCCGTGATCGACAGTTTAGCTTATAGAAAATATACGCAAAAACTTGGCATCGTCAGCCCGGTTCTGCACGAGATAATAGAAAATATAAGGATTTTTTATGAGAAACAAAAACAGCTTCTGAACAATTATTGAATCGAAACTAACATGAACTCTGTGATTATTTTATTCATTGCAGATGACTACTTCCAGGCTGTTTTTAATTCCCGTTTGTCTTTTTAGGCCTTTTGCAAACCCTCTTTCAAAGCCTCTTGTATGCCTCAAAACAGACAAACGGGGATTAATTCAACCAGAAGGTCATCTGCAATGTATAAAATAAAGAAGGTATTGCAAAAGCACATCTTTGCTTTGCTACCAAGAACTATTTGCGATATGCTATTTTTATGATTGTACCCGTTTTCCAAGAATATCTGTAAAGCCTGTCAATATCGGATATCAAGGTATCAAAATACTTACATTTTTGTCTTTTTTCTGTGATTTATTGTTAATGTTAACTCTCGTTTATGACGAAGTCACGCTGACATGAATATAAACTCTAAGTTGCTATGGTAAGAGATCTATGACGTCATTGGCAGACGAGCATGTCATGAAAAATGTATGCCATGCTTTACTAATTTTGCTTTGACATACAAATGGAATCCTTTCAACAAAAAATTCAGATAATTAGTCTCAAGACATTTAATTCCATGCTATAAATCCCTTACCTCAGCCTATTTGTAATTACTGTAAGTAGTCAGGACATATAATTACAAAGAGCTTAATTTTGAAGAGAGAAAAACAAGATGGTCCAAAACCAACAGGTCTTACCTCTTTAAGGTCAAAACCAGTCTTGTGTTGAGGATCAAATTCCTATTCAGGCCAAAATTTCTGAGACTGATTCTGTTATGTAGATTTATGACCCATTCTAAACAGAAGGTTTTGTGTCACTAAATAGTGAGTTTTATTCCCCGGGTTTATAATGCTATGCAAACTTCGCTACCTTTTCAGTCGAAAAAAAATGAATATATGAGCTGCGACACGAGAAAACCAACAATGTGGTTGTGCGCCCAGCGCAGACTCAGATCAGCCTGGGCATCCGCCCAGTCTGATCAGAGTCTCCGCTGTCCGCATGGAGGTAGCTTAGTCCCTTAGCTACCCTTTAAGCGCTTAGCGAAGAGTCTGATAAGACTGGGCGGATGTCCAGGCTGATCTGAGTCTACGCTGGGCGCACAACCACATTGTTGGTTTTGTCGTGTCGCGGAATATATCAATAACATAATGGACATAATGGCGCAGTTAAACAAATCAGAAGTGATCCAGTAAATACAATTTAGTGATTAAACTTTACCTCCTGAATCTGCCACTCTGCATTACGTGTTGGTTTGAAGGACGGAAGACAGGCAGGATTTGAGGATACTTTACCTCCATAACCTGTCACTCTCCATTTCGTGTTGGTTGAAAGATGGAGGAGCGAGAGGATTGGGTTGAAAGATAGAGGAGCGGCAGGATTGGAGGTAACTTTACCCTTTTAACATGCCACCCTCCATTTCGTGTTGGGTTGAAGGATGGGGTAGCGGCAGGATTGGAGGTAACTTTGCCTCCTTAACCTGTCACTCTCCATTCGTGTTGGGTTGAAAGATGGAGGAGCGACTGGATTGGAGGTAACTTTACCCTTTTTTATCATGCCACCCTCCATTTCGTGTTGGGTTGAAGAGTGGAGGAGCGGCAGGATTGGAGGTAACCTTACCGCCTTAACATGCAACTCTCCATTTCGTGTTGGGTTGAAGAGCGGAGGAGCGGCAGGATTGCAGGTAACTTTACCCTTTTAACATGCCACCCTCCATTTCGTGTTGGGTTGAAGGATGGGATAGCGGCAGGATTGGAGGTAACTTTGCCTCCTTAACCTGTCACTCTCCATTCGAGTTGGGTTTCAAAGATGGAGGAGCGGCAGGATTGGAGGTAAGTTTACCCTTTTAAAATGCCACCCTCCATTTCGTGTTGGGTTGAAGAGTGGAGGAGCGACAGGATTGGAGGTAACCTTACCGCCTCAACATGCAACTCTCCATTTCGTGTTGGGTTGAAAGATGGAAGACTGGCAGGATTGGAGGTATTTACCTCCATAACATGTTAATCTCCATTTCGTGTTGGGTTGAAGGATGGAGGACTGGCAGGATTGGATGTGATAGTTAAATAGAGAATACCATGTTAGTGTCTTTTGATATCAAGTTTATCAGGCGAGACCAGAAACAGCGTAGGAATGGCGAGGCTTGCCGAGCCAGTCCGACGTGTTTCTGGTCGAGCCTGATAAACTTGATATCAAAAGATACTTACGTGGTTTTCTATTTATCATGCATCATGAAGTTTTTACGGCGTAAAAAGCGACAAACAAGTGATAAGCAAACGCATTTTTGTTCGAACTTGCTGACGTCGCGAATGCATTATGACGTAAGTCGGTGACGTCAATTAACCAATCGAACGCTGGTATCACGGCCAACGTCAGTGTGTAGCCAATTGTCTTCAGAGATCGCTTCTTAAGGCATGACCTGATAACATTCACGCAAGCGCAGTTCTACAGTGACATGATATCACATCATCTTATCATACCCCTGTTATCAGGTGTATTTTACAGCAGATGCATGATAATTACAGATTTGTTTTCATGGTATCATTCTGGTTTTAATATATATATTATATATTGCAGCATACATGTATATTAGGAACAACAGAGATTAAACGATTTGTTTTATTAATTTCAATTTAATGACCAAATCAGTTTGACATCAATACAAACTCTAAGTAGGTCTTGTAACAGATCTATGACGTCATTGGCAGAGAAGCATGGCATACAATGTACTCCATGCTCCAATAGTTTTACAGTGACTTACAAACATAAATTCTTTCAATAGAAAATTATGATTTTCTCAAACAAGTAATTATTCTCAAGTCATACAATTCCGTGTTCTAAATCCCTTATCTCAGCATATTCGTAATTATTGTAAGCAATCAGAACATAAAATTACTGAGTGCTTAATTTTGAAGAGAATGAGGGTCCAAAACTCAAAGATCTTACCTCTTTACGGTCAAAACCACGGTCTTGTGTATAGGATCAAATTCCTATCCAGGCCAAAATTTCTGAGACTGATTCTGTTATGGAGATTTATGACCCATTCTTATCAGAAGGTTTTGTGTCACCAAATAGTGACTATTAGTCCCCTGGTTTATAAGGCTATGCAAACTTCGCTACTTTACAGTCGGATTGATTGATTGATTGATTGATTGATTGACTAATTTATTGCTTTACGCCCACGGTAAACATCTATGGTCATGTCGGGACGGTCAGTTAACCTAACCACACTATTTCTGGGAAGGCTTAGACCTCCTAATGCGGTTTACTAGTACTAAGTGCACATACTTTCGCCAGTTACTGGCAACTGCCCTTCTTGAATCAGCGGAAGGAGAAACGAAAGTATGTGGCCAGACCGGGTTTCGAACCAAGGACCTCTGACTTATGAGTCAGGTGCCCAACCGATTTGAGCCGCGACACGAGAAAACCAACAAAGTGGTTGTGCGCCCAGCGCAGACTCAGATCAGCCTGGGCATCCGCCCAGTCTGATCAGAGTCTTGGCTGTCCGCATGGAGGGGGCTTTGACTCTCAGCTACCCTTTAAGCGCTTGGCGAAGTCTGGTCAGACTGGGCGGATGCCCGGGATGATCTGAGTCTGCGCTGGGCGCACAACCACTTTGTTGGTTTTCTCATGTCGCGGCTCATTTTACAGTGGGAAAATATGAGTAAATCAATACTAGAATGACGAAGTCAAAACAAATCAGACGTGACACGGTAAAAACAATTCAGTGATTAAACTATAACTCTTTAACCTGCCACTCTCCATTGCGTGTTGGCCTGAAGGATAGAAGAGCAGCAGGATTTGAGGTTATTTTCCATAAATGTCTTTAAGTTTTGAATTTCAAACAAAAGAGTCTAAAAGCCTTGGAGATTAATGGGGTCTGGAAAGTCGACCCCTTGCTCCCACAGAAGCTGAGACATTTTTAAAAAAAAATGAAGACTGATGGAAGAATTCTGACCCCTTTAATATGCCTAATAAAATATATGACCCCCCCCCCCCCTGCTCCAAGTGAATTAATATTATAAGTTATATAAGGTATAAGATATTATAAGATTTTCTACCCCCCCCCCCCCCCCGCAAGTACATGACAAAAATTCCACCTGGTAATAAATTACTTGTCTCTAAGCTTCGGCTGAGGCCATCAATAATGTGGTTTCTTTCCTATATAGTTAATTATGTGAAATTTCAAGTGCTGCGCCCGATTTCATGCCACAGGCACCAGAAGCATGTAGTTTCTCTCCAGTATGAATAGGTATGTGTCCCTTCAAGTCTTGTGCATGTGAAGACTGTTTATCACAAACACCGAAAGAATGACGCTTATCTCCAGTATGAATAAACATGTGGTACTTTAAGTGATATGCGCGGGTAAATTGTTTACCACATATACCACAAGAATGTGGTTTCTTTCCAGTATGAATAAGCATATGTCTTTCCAACCGATGTGCAAGTGTAAATTGATTACCACAGACATCACAGGCATGTGGTTTCTCTCCAGAATGAATAAGTATGTGCCTTTTCAAGCTTTCTGTATATGTACATTGTTTACCACAGACACCACAAACATTTGGTTTCTCTTCAGTATGAGTAAGCATGTGTTGTTTCAGGTATCGTGGCCGTGTAAACTGTTTACCACAGACACCACAAGCATGTGGTTTCTCTCCAGTATGAATAGTCATATGTTCTTTCAGGTATTGTGGCCGTGTAAACTGTTTACCACAGACACCACAAGCATGTGGTTTCTCTCCAGTATGAATAATCATATGTTCTTTCACGTATTGTGGCCGTGTAAACTGTTTACCACAGACACCACAGGCATGTGGTTTCTCCCCAGTATGAATAAGCATGTGTGTCTTCAATTGTTGTGCATTTGTATATTGTTTACCATAGATATTACAAGCATGTGGGCTAACCCCAGTATGAATAAGCATGTGTCTCTTCAAGTTGACTGCAGTTGTAAACTGTTTACTACAGATTTTACAAGCATGTGGGCTCTCCCCAGTATGGATTAGCATGTGTCTCTTCAAGTCTCCTGCCTGTGTAAATCGTTTACCACAGACATCACAAGCATTCCTTCTCTCTCCAGAATGGATTAGCTTGTGTCTCTTCAAGGTGGCTGCCTGTGTAAAACGTTTACCACAGACATCACAAGCATTTGTTCTCTCTCCAGTATGAATAAGCATGTGGCTCTTAAAGCTTCCTGAATGTGCAAATTGTTGATCACAGATATCACAAGCATGTGGTGTCACCAGCAAATAATTCTGATCCGGTTTCTTTACGGGAGGAGAACACATATTTCTATTTCAGTTTCCTTTCATGATAGTAACACAATAAACAGGCGAAGAGCTTCAGTCCCAAAAAGCACGCGATCATCGTTACCATCACATCACAAGAATGTCATTTCCCTCCAGTATAAATAAATGGTTAAACACAGAGGTTCGACCTTTAAAAATGTTTACTTATGACTCACAATCATATAAATCTATATGGATGCATGGATAAAATTGAGTTTTCACGCCCCATTAAACAGTATTTCAATAATATGGGGACAATGGCAGCATGATAATTAATGGTGGGCGCAATGACACCCTGCTGAAGCTGGATGAGATGAATTCTGTCGCGAGCAGGAGTCGAACCTCGGTGTAAAGCTACAACATGAATACACACTGGGCTCTTCAAGTTCCCTGCCTGGAAATGTCCACAGCATAGTCAAAAGAAGCATGTGGTTTATAAGCAATACAATTAAGCATGTGTGTGTTCAGGCTTACTGCCTGTGGGGACTGTCGATTGCCTCTTCAGCTATCAGAAGCATACAGTGGGTTTTCAGTTAGATTAAGAACGTGTTTGCATCAGCTATCTTCCTTGATTATTTCAAGTGCACATCACAGATTTGAAGCATGTGGTTTCCCCCAGTACGAAGTAGTATGTGTCTCTTTAAGATGTTCGAATAAACTGTTCAGCACAAGCATCAATAGAATGATCAGGATCAAATTTCTTGCCTCTCTAGTCATGCTTATTACATGTGAGCCGCGACACGACAAAACCAACAATGTGGCTGTGCGCCCACCGAAGACTCAGATCAGCCTGGATATCCGCCCAATCTGATCAGACTCTTCGCTGAGGGCTCAAAGGGTAGCTAAGGGTCTAAGCTACCTCCATGCGGACAGCGAAGACTCTGATCAGACTGGGCGGATGCCCAGGCTGATCTGAGTCTGCGCTGGGCGCACAACCACATTGTTGGTTTTGTCGTGTCGCGGCTCATTTAAGTTTCCTGCTTGCCTGGACATTTACAATCACAAGTATGTAGTATGTAGTTTATCTCCAAAATAAATCAACAAAGATCGTTTCAAAACTAGTTTCTTCAGTACAACTGTCAAAACTTTTCCTCAGTAAATTCCTAGAAGAAAAGATAGAATATATATTAGACTAAAATTTATTTCACGAAGTGATTAAAAAACAACCGTTGACTTGAACAATGAATTGATTGATTGATTGATTGATTTGTTGCTTAACGTCCACGGTAAACAACAATGTATGGTCATGTCGGGACGGTCAGTTAACCTAACCACACTATTCCTGGGCAGGCTTAGACCTCCTAAGCGGTTTACCAGTACTAAGTGCACAGGCTTTCGCCAGTAACTGACAACTGTACTTCTTGAATCAGCGGAAGGAGAAACGAAAGTATGTGACCAGACCGGGTTTCGAACCCAGGACCTCTGACTTATGAGTCAGGTGCCCTATCGATTGCGCTACGCGGCCAAGCTTGATCACAGAAAGCAAATTTAATTTGTCTTATTAAAAAGCTGAACAAACAGCTAAACCTACATGTATAACATGCGCTGATTCTTCAGCGCCATATTTATTTTTCTTAGGAATTGATATTGATCCGAAAGTGCATTATTGCTTTCTAGTTATAGGGCTTATTATAGGTACATTTAAATACCAAAATCAGATGCGACAATTCAAAAAGAAAACACGCATTAAAATATAGAATAAATTAAAATTGTAGCACTTGATTTGCAAATATCTTTGATGCAAAGAGAATTATGAAAATCACACTAAAAGAAAGATATAAAAAGTTAAAAAATCAAAATGGCGGTCATGTAGGCCGACATTTTTGAAATTCCTGTTACTTGGTAAAGATTTTTCTCTTGAATAACTGTGAAAAAATGCTTACTTTACGTAACTGAGTCATTTCTGTATGAGGTAAAAATATTAGACTCATGTATTTCAATCACCTGAAATATGTTAAGACTGAAATATATAGGATTTTCATTTTTTCACTGTGAGTTTATGACGTCATTTACTAACATGTTTGCTGGTTCCCAGCTCCGAATTTTAACATTTATAAACTTTCACATCTTTCTTCATTGAAGTCCCATTTTCATGACGTTTTCGTTAAAACTTTATGTTTTATTAAAATCTTCAACTCTAGCCCAATTTATATTCTAGTGAATGTTTCCCTTTAAATTAAGTAGGACTGAGCATCACCTGCAAAGCCATATCGCAACAGCAATTCTGCATTGCGATATGTTCTGAATACACATTGGATAAGAAACATCTTGCAATGCACATGTATTCAATCGGACAGGTCTTCAGGCAATTAATTACCTGTCAAAATAATTTATGTTGCCAATGGCAGCACAGGAGAACAGTTCTTCAGAGCAACACTTGGAGTTAGGCAAGGATGCCTTCCCTACCCCACCCTCTTCAACATCTTTCTCGAAAGGACAATGTCTAATGCTCTGAAAGAACATGATGGAAAGGTAAGCAAAGGCGACAGAATTATTATCAATCTGGGATTAGTCGATGACATTGACGTTCTTGCCGAGGAAGAGCAGGAACTAGAAGCTTTAGTTGAAAGTCTCGACCAAACCTGCACAAGGTATAAATGTGGCTAAGTGCTGAGTACACCAAACTAACGACAAACGTCGCCAATGACATCCAGAGGGAGATCAAAGTTCAGTAACAGAAGCTTGGAACGGTTAAAAGCTACAAGCACCTTGGAGCAATATCTCAGAGAAGGCTTTAAACCGGAGGTTCTCTCAAGGATTGAACGACCCACTGCAGCTCTGACATAACTGAAGCCAATACGGAGAGATAACAACATATATCTTGGATCAAAACTGAAACTGATGCGCTCCTTTGTCATATCCATATATCTGGATGGTTGTGAGCCATGTACCTTGACAGCAGAGTAAGAAATAAAAGAACGAAGGCCTTTAAAATGAGATGCTATTAGCCTATTAACGGTTATTGAACATATCGTACAAGGACCATGCCACTAATGAGGATGTTCGCAGAAAGATCAAAGCAGCTATTGGAGAATATGACGTACTCCTGACCTTGGTCAAGAAACGGAAACTGAGGTTGTTTGGTTATATCTCAGTGTCTTCTGGCTTAGCAAAGACAATTCTGCAGGGCATAGTGAAAAGAAAAGAAGAAGAGGTTAGAAAGAAATTCAGTGAGTGGACAGGGTTGGGTTTTGTTAGCTCAACTACGGGGTAGCTGAAGACAGGACTAGGAGGAAAGGGATTGTTGTAAAGTAACCTATTGTGGCCAAACGATCCCTTATGGTTATGGGATAGATCTCGACTAGCCTAGACTAGACACTATCAAAGACTCGACAGCATAATATCACAAAACCCTGATTTCTGATCCTCAATTAGTGTGACCCTAGTTGTTGTTGTTGTTTTTTGTGTGTGTGTTTTTTTTGCCATGTCCACCGATACAATATGAAGTCTACAGTTTCTTAAAGAATACAATTTGGCTCTTCCATTCTATAGTCGAAAAGCAGATGCCACATGTTACGAGGGTCATCCAATAAGTTTGCAGATGACTGAACTTCAGGCAAATATTAATCAAAAGCGAATCAGGCGGTCCATATTCCTTTAATGCATCTTCCCTTCTGTTCGCCCCTCCGCACTAATGCAGCCGAAATGTATTTTTTTTTTTCAACAAAAGTCATCAAAACTAATTTTCGTGGTTTAAAGAACCCCACCCAACTTGTTTATACAACACTGGCAAGTATGTTTACATGAGGCAAGTTTAATCCCTGAACTAATGCAGCCGAAATGTATTTTTTCTATAAAAGGTCATCAAAAACTAATTTTCGTGGTTTAAAGAATCCCTTCCAATTTGTTTATACAACACTGGCAAGTATGTATACATGAGGCAAGTTTACACATTACCTAGATATGACATGTACACCTGTCACTGTGTGTTGCATAAATAAGTTGGGTGGGGCTCTCTAAACCATGAAAACTAGTCTTTAGTAACCTTTGTCAAAACAAATACATTTCAGCTGCATTAGCTCATTCGGTTTATTACGGTAGACCATAATTCATCACGCGCCACAGGAGTTCCGGTCAAATCGAAAGTACTTTTCTGATACATCTATACACCTAGGCAACTGTGAAAAAAAAAAGATTATTTATTTGTTGGAATGAGACGGCCAGAAGCTTATATTAGTATTTCTCGAAATAAAAACTATAAACAGCTTATAACTGACGGTATAATTCGAGAGTAAGGAGAGTTTAACATACTCGGATAGCTGACAGACTTGTAAGCCTGTATGTTCTTTAGATGATCTTCATCTACTTTTGATGACATACTTTCACGAGTTAATCATCGAAAAGAAAAAATACAGTACACGTATAAAGACAAGACAGCACAGTATGGTTGTGTCTTAACTTTATGTTTAAAGATAAAACAGCTTTATTTGTTAATCAAGAGATTAAGAATATATTAATAATTCAATAATAAAGTGAATAAATATTTCAATTTTCGAAACAAATATACCTTAGTGGTGGATATCTGTTCAGTATCATTTGAGATCTTAGCATCAGGCAGGATCCGTCAACACTGAGAGTATCAGGACAGATATAACTTGTTTTGATCAGCAGTTTTGGGGTATTCTGATATGAGGCAAGTGTTTTACTATAGATTGGCATGTAAGTGGCGAAGGGTCTTCAACATTTGGCTGACAGGGTGCGGGAAGCACATACATACATACTTGGCCACCATGCATTTCAAAATTATTGGGGAGGGGTGTGTTGGGACTTCTTCCTATGCTTATGCATGCTGGTGTGTCTGAGCAGATAGGTATTACACTGGTGTTCATTGACATGTTTCTAGGTGGTGGGATGACATTATCTGAGCAGGTAGACATCAGACCAGTGTTCATCAGCATATTCTTAACAAGTGAGGTTACTGTGTCAGAGCTGCTAGGTGTCAGATTGGTGTTTATGGACATGTTTCTAGGTAGTGGGGTGTGTGTCTAAGCAGGTAGGAATCAGACCAGTGGTCATCGACATGTTTCTAGGTAGTGCATAGTATATACGCCCAGGATTTGCTCCCGTACGTCGAGAAATGGGACCTCTGGCGTCTTGCATACGCCCGATAATTGTCACATACGGCCGTTTGATCTTGTCCCGACGTATAAAATATCGCCGCTGTCTTTAAAAATTTAGCACATGTCATAATTAATCGGATTAACGTAGGTGTCAGCCAGATGAAAAGACCGCCTACGGGCCAATCGAGATTGTCCGTATGGAGCACCGAACCAGGCAACACACGTCGGACCGCCTACCTGTCAAAAACGATTATCAAAATAACGCCCACTCATAGATTCAACCTCTTACGGCAGTCTGCAAAACAACTTATCAAATCACGATGACTGAGCTTTTGGATGAATTTTTTACGATCGCGAGAATGTAACTGACCTGTATGTGTAAGGCGTATGCCGACTTCAGAAGTTTGTGAATGTATCCATAACACACGAATACTGAAGCATGTACTGACAAGCTCTATCCGAAGTTTTTACGAACACAACATTCATATGAACACTTGCCCTTACAACGGAAGGTATTGTGTCGTCAATGGACTTTTTAGGAATACGAACCTCTTCCGCGAAAAGTGTTGATTCAAAGCGAAGATACACTGTTAATATTAATAGTCGCTATTTCCGACGCGTTATAGTCTACGCTCTGGTAATATACATTGTTTTGATTAATAGTACTATTAAAATACGAATACTGAAACGTCCATTTCACCGATTTCCTAGTTGTATCATCATATCGTCATGCAACCCAGTGCGAAAATAATGCCGTACAGTGTGCACAGAATTAGCGCATTCTTCTGATCAGGGTCTACGCGATTATATATTCAGTATAATACTAACGGTAGCGTTGATATGCAATTACCTGCTCGTTTATGGGTCAAGCACATGTTCTCTTTGATGTAAAGATCAAAGACGCCGCTGCGAGTATATACGCGTGCCGTACGCAGTGTCATTTTAACCGTGGACGACTAAAGGTACCTCAGTACACACACCGATAACAATCGTATCAGCCAGCGCAACTAGGCAGTCAGACCGGTCTTTCTTGTTCGCATCTAACATGAATAATAATGAACATCGACCTAGCGACAACCGAGTTCTTCGGTGGAAGCGTGTCATTATACGTTCCGTAAGTCACCGTATTTCCGACGCGGCCCATTCGGCTGCAATGAAAGGGAATATTATGCAATAGCGGACAGTGCAACCATTGTAACTTAGGCGAGTCTTCAGTTTGTAGAGTGTTCAGGACTTGCGTATTGTTCACAAACAAACAGGAATGACTCTGATTAGACTGCGCAAATGCTCAGGCTTCCCTTCATAGAACAAAAAGTTCAGTACAGAATGGGAGAGAAAGAGAGGGATGTGTAAGAAAGAGGGTGGGGGCGGGGGATGGAGGTAAAAATAACCATGCATAAGTCATTCCTAAAAACTTCGGACTTCCAAAAATTCTCTCAATACGTCCAAATCTGACACCATGGAAGTCTGGACTTCCAAATTTTGAAAGTTAGTGGAAGTCCTGGTGCAATGAGAGTGTCTGAACAGGTAGGTATAAGACCGGTGTTGAGCGACATGTTTCTATGAAGTGCGGTGGGACTGTGTATCTGAGCAGGTAGGTATCAAACAGGTATTCATTGGCATGTTTCTAGGAAGTGTTGTGAGTGTGTCTGAACAGGTAGTTATTAGACTGGTGTTCATCTCTGTTTCTAGGTAGTGGAATGGATTGATTGTGTCTAAGCAGGTTGGATAAGGAATCCGACCGGTGTTCAATGACATATATCTAAGTTGTGCAGTGAATGTGTCTAAGCAGGTAGGAAACAGACCGGTGTTCACCTACATGTTTCTAGGTAGTGAAGTGAGAGTGTCTGAGCAGGCAGGTATAAGACCAGTGTTGAGGGACATGTTTCTATGAGGTGCAGTGACACTGTGTATCTGAGCAGGTATGTATCAGACAAGTATTCATTGGCATGTTTCTAGGAAGTGTAGTGATTGTTTCTGAGCAGGTAGTTATTAGAATGGTGTTCATATATGTGTCTTGGTAGTGGGTTAACTGTGTCTAATAGTAAGCAGGTTGGATAAGGAATCCTATTTAGTATAAACATTATTTTATTTGTATAAACTGACAATATAAATACAATACCCATGACAAGACATATACAGAAGAATATACAAAAAGGATCCAGCAGAAAGTCAAACGACTTATGTAAATCTGTATCCCGTTTGACAATGATATTATAGCATTTATATAATGAGTGATTTGGTATGTCAGATACAATAAATAATGTTTAATTGAGCAATATCAATGAAAAGGAAACGTGATACAATAAATAAGAAAAAAAGATTTTTAGAGCATAGTGGATATTGCCAGTACGACAAAATACAATCACGTAAAATAGTTGCAATCAAGGGCGGGCTCCGATGAGAGCTTAATACAGTTAGTTATTTGGAGATTGCAAGTCTGACCTCGGCCTAAATAAATCCAGACATAACCTAAATAAGTTATTTTCTACAGCCTCACTTTTAAATAAGTGATTTAAATAGACCAAGTGTACTTTATAACTGCTTGAAGATATTCTTTTTAATTTTTAAAGGTTATGTACCTGACTGTTCAATTTAGTATATGACTTATTCAATAAAAGTTTATTTTTTATTCAACAGCAAAAATATAAACTATAATATGCATATCTTATGATTATTTCTGTAATTCAGAACAAGAGTGCATATTGTTCACAAGAGTGCATAATTGTTTTTTGGTGTTACACCTCAAATTACAAAGCAGCCGTAGCCTTGAAGGTGGTATAATCGTGGATATAAGAACTAAACCAGGCGGCAGTCACATGTTAAATAATTTCTTGATATTTTCTTATGACATAATTAGACCACAACACCAAATGAATAACCTGATACAGTTTCGATGCAAAGCAATATTTTTTTTAATGTTAGAAAATTCATCCGCATGTGATTGGGTGATCTATTTATAGCAAATGTCAATGGGTTGTAAATTCGTGGATGTGTACCGCCGCATGATAAACAAGAGGGCCATGAGGCCCTGAATCGCTCACCTGAACAATTGGCAAGGTGGCTTATACTTATCATGTCTGAAATTGTCAAAATATGAGTTTTGGGTCAAAAGTCAAAGAATGACCATGACCACTTGTACTCATAAATCTTCATGTACTCATTAGACAACCATATATACCATTTTTAGGCCAAAATCTCCAAAACTTTCCATGAAATCTTATGTTCTAGCATTTCCCCATATTTGACCATGCCGCAAAAAGGTCAAGGTAAACCCAAGGTCACCATTTGAACAGTCTTGGTGGTACTCTAGTACTCCATGCTATTTACCAAGTTTCAGGGCCATAGGTGTATTGGTTCTGGGGAAGAAAAATATTAAAGATTTATCCCGTAAGCGGTAATGGCGGCCAAGTTGGTCATGTGACCTGGACCGTTTGAACAAATTTTCATTCAATCAACCCCTAGAGGCTCTATATGAAATGTGTTCACAACTGGCCCTTTGGCTTTTGAGGAAATGGTTGAAAATGTCAAAATATGAGCAATCTGGATCAAAGAAAAAAAATGACCTTGACCTCTAAGTCTTGTACTCATAATTCTTCATGAACTCATTAAGACAACTGTATATACCAATTTTTTAGGTCAAAATCTTTAAAACTTTCCATGAAATCTTATGTTCTACCATTTTCCCATATTTGACCTTGCTGCAAAAGGTCAAGGTCAACACAAGGTCATAATTTGAACAATCTTGATAGTACTCAAGTACCCAATGCTACTTACAAAGTCTCAAGGCCATCGGTCAATTGGTTCTGGAGAAGAAGATTTTTAAAGGTTTTTACCATATATGGGCATGGCGGCCATGTTGGTCATGTGTCCAGGACCATTAGAAAATATTTTCATTCCATCAACCCCTCGAGGCTCTATATGAAATTTTGTTTCAATTGGCACAGTGGTTTTAGAGCAGATTGTTTGAAATTGTCAAAATTTGAGATTTCTGGGTCAAAGGTCAAAGAATGACCTTGACCTCTTGTACTCAAAAATCTTCATGTACTCATTAAGATGATTCTATGTACCAATTTTTAGGCCAAAATCTTCAAAACTTTCCATGAAATCTCATGTTCTAGCATTTTCCCATATTTGACCTTGCAGTAAAATGGTCAAGGTCAACCCAAGGTCATAATTTGAACAATCTTGGTAGTACTCGAGTACCCAATGCTACATATCAAGTTTCAAGGCCATGGTTCAATTGGTTCTGGAGAAGAAGATTTTTAAAGGTTTTTTCCATATATGGGCGTGGCCACCATGTTGGTCATGTGACCTGGACAGTATGAATAAATTTTTGTTCCCTCAACCCCTGGAGGCTCTATATGAAATTTGGTTTCAATTGGCTCAGTGGCTGTTGTGGAGATTGTTCGAAATTGTCAAAATATGAGAGTTCTGGGTCAAAGGTCAAAGAATGACCTTGACCTCTTAAAGTCATAAATCTTCACGTACTCATTAAGATGACTGTAGATACTGGTTTTTAGCCCAAAATCTGCAACAGTTTCCAAGATATCTTATGTTCTAGCATTTTGCCATATAAAAGCACAAGGAAGCAAATTTGACCTTGCCGTAAAAAAGGTCAAGGTCAACCCAAGGTCATAATTTGAACAATCTTGGTAGTACTCGCGTACCCGATGCTACATACCAAGTTTCAAGGCCATCGGCCTATTGGTTCTGAAGAAGAAGATTTTTAAAGGTTTTTACCATATATGGGCGTGGCGGCCATGTTGGTCATGTGACCAGGACCGTTTGAACAACTTTTCGTTCCTAAGGTCCCAGGAGGCTCTATATGAAATTTGGTTACAATTGGCCCAGCGGTTTCAGAGGAGAAGTCGTTTGAATTTGTGGACGGACGGACGGACGACGGACGACGGACGGACGACGGACGACGGACGCCGGAGCCTTACCATCCTATAAGCTCCCCCGGAGCCGCTGGCTCAGGTGAGCTAAAAATCGACATAAGACTCTCCGACCTCGTCCCACCTTACATTAATGAAAATAATCCTTATAATTTGCGAAACAATGATGACATTAGGAACATATATGCGAGAACTACTCTGTATTACAATTCTTTCCTGCCTGCAACTGTCCGAGACTGGAACAATCTACCCTCACAAGTCCGACAAGCGGATTCAATCCAGAGCTTTAAAAGGTTTTTGAATCCCAATATAAGATCCCCGCCACCTTATTATCGTGCTGGAACCCGTTTAGGTCAAGTTCTTCATACTCGCTTGCGCCTGGAATGCAGTCCCTTAAATGAGCATATTTACAGAAGAAATCTTGTAGACAGTCCTCTATGTTCATGTGGAGAAATCGAAAACACAACACATTTTATATTCAACTGTCCCCTATATTCTGTTCCAAGGCAAACTTACTTGGCCGAGCTTACCCAGCATTGCACCTTAAAAGACCTACTTTACGGCAAAGAAGGAGCAAATACAACAACAAACGAAGATATTTTTGTTAAAGTTCAAAATTTTATTATCCACTCAAAGAAGTTCAAACGGTAGCATACTTTAGTATTTTTTTGTCTCTTCTGGAGATTTTCTTTCACTCAGTGCCTATATTCCGTGTCCCCGGGTTGACAAACGTATAAAGATGCTTACGACAGCAGCAGCGATATGCCTTCTATTTCTCCTTCACTCTTTCTTTCTTAAACTATTATCCAACGGCGCATGACGCCGGCGTCGTCCTATCGACATCGATGCGGCGTCACGACGTAATATGGATGTTGATATGACCTTACTTCGGTGTTGTGCGCCTATTTTGGGTTGATCCTTGGTTCATATTAACAGGATCAATGTTCACTCTTTTTTACTTTACTGTTTCCATTTTCATATACCGAAACAGATAATGATGTGAGTCATATACTTTTTTTTCGTACATTGGTTACATTCATGTTATATTCTGTAATCTGTTGTTTCCAAGGAGATGGTCTCTACAAGCCAAAGAGCTTTCGACCGAATCCTTTACCATGTATTCTGTACATATAACATTGTATTATATCAAATAAATACTGTTTAAAGTTAAACCAAGACATAAGACTTTCTTTTTGAAGAAAAAGCAGATAAGGACCCCCGGTATAATAATCAAATATAAGAGAACAATTTTGCAATAAGATTTTACGCCCATACTAGGACCAACCATTCACCGGAAGGTACAAAATCAGTAATTATTGCTATGATTTCTCAGGCTGATATCCGAGGTTAGAAAATGGCCGCTTTTCAGGTATGCAAAAAACGAAATAACAAAAGCAGACATAAAAGCAATTGGTCAAACTTTTTAAAAAGTTTTATTCCCTATTTAGGCTGTAGGCATTTGCTTTTGTTATGAAATATTTACATTCTTGGTGTTTTTACTGAAAACCCCTATAGTAAACCATTGGAACGTAATGTAGTTTACATTCCAATAATTACATTGAGACACGCGACGTCAATGACGTAAAAATAAACAATGGCTCTCTACAACCTGATTGGACGGCAGCAACGTCATGACGTCATGCATGCCGTTCTGCTGTTAGCAGAAAACTCTGCATGTACATGTTAAACTGCTTCAATTTTAGCGCTTATATAAGATTTTCATGAAAAATTTGATTGAAACGAATGTAAATATAAGCAATGAACTTAATTTTTCTGAGGTTTATCGAAGTGTAAACTACATTGGGTCACTAGCAAAGTTTACATGAACCCCTTCTGGGGTTCATTCACTTTGCACGTGACCAAATGTAGTTTACACTTCGATAAACCTCAGAAAAATGAAATTCATTCCTTAAATAAAACCTTTACGCACGGTAAAATGTTGGAAAGAATAAACACTAAGTGAAACCTCTTTTGCGCATGAATATTATGCAAATTTCTAACACCCACGAATTTACAACTGCCACGATTTTACAACCTCCTACTCAGTATCATACAGTGGGCTCGACAGTATCGGATCATCGACAGTATCGGATCACCCTTATGTTATCACCCATTTTTCTCAAAAATGAAGCAAATATTTTTTACCATTATATCGCAGTCATCGAGTTAGACCAATGACAAAAAGCAGGGTGAAAAATTCGATCAAAATGTGCTGCTGTGAAACAAATCAGAGTTGTTGAAAAGCTTGACCCCTCTTCAGCGGCGCTTGCATTTTGTCTGTTGCTCGTTACCCCCAAAACAAATTTCGGTTGTTTACACAATTTTATCATTAGGCGATTGAGACCGACTCTGCTTTGTAATGTGTCCTGGCATCCCTAAAATTGCAGGCAGTCATTATTTTTGTGACATTCCAGTATTTGATGAAACTAAATACTTGAAAAGTTTGGCACCGGTGTGCGACAGTAATGGATCATTGTATAATTTGATCTGAAATACAAGCATTTGCTGGAAAAATTATGTCGGATGCATGGTCTGATGCAGAAAGTAAGTCATAAATCAGCTACCTGAGTGGCTGCAGTGTCTTCTTTCAAAAAAAGATCGATATAAAAATAATACAATACCCTTTTTGCAAAATATCCCCCATGCCACCCACGCCCCACACACTAGCGTCTGATAATAACGGTTATGCGTAGCGCATCTAAGCTTCCGCTAAACATTCTGAAGAAAATTCAAGATCAGCTTGCATGTGTGTGAACCCATTAATGACTTGCGTTCATCTGATGGACAGTTGCACACTGTGTAGACTCAGATTAGTGCAGCAGAGCTCGCTGAATGACCATGTAGTGTTTATACTCTGTTTGCATTGATATTCCAATGCTAAGGCGGAAAATCACCGTAAATTTCTTGAGCCTGATCAGACGCTACGGTCTTATCAATGTGTATTCTTTGCGAAGTCGGATTATGGTCTTAACTGTTTGAGTTGGTCCGTGCTAAAGGGGCACAGGGGATAATTGAGTTAAGAATTATTGACATGCTTGTACATTTTTACACATTCAGCTGATATCTGACAGACATAGCCGTTGCTAGTGACGGACCACGTGAAAAATATCGTTGAAAGGCCATAAAAGTTTCCTCTGAGAGTTTAATAGGTCCAACTGTTTATGTAGCCAAATTTTGGAAGCTAAGAAGGTTGGCCGAACGCCTCGGAAGAACTTTCCTGTAAGATAATATTATATGATCCGATACTGTCGCAACTGATTCGTTACTGTCGTAAGACCCCCCTGTAAGTCTGGATAGGTTATCCGCCCTTAAAGGAATAAATTTAGTAAATATTTTGACATGGATAGATAAAAGGGATATTTTGCAAGTGTTATGTGTAATAACAGTCATAATTTTATCATTCATACACAACAAAACAGGAGTTTTATTGAACTTGATCCGATACTGTCGAGTCCACCTACCTTAACTTACCTAGACGGAAAGATTTAGTAGGCCCATAAACATGATAAAACCTATGAATTTCGGAGATCAAGAAAATGAAATACTTAAACAATTTTGTCTTTTTCGACAATACTGGATCCGTTAACTCTCGTTAAACAAAATAACTACAACTGCAACTTTGGCATATTGTTGAGTTCCGCCGTTGACTTTTCGGGTCACCAGGGCCCACTTCGAATCGAACTGAAGTTCCTACCATAGTAGAATTTTGGGGCATGCGCACTCGCATTACCAATCGAACGCCAAAAGTTGCTACAATAGTTGATTGTCATGGAGACGGAAATAAATACTGTGCATTCCATTGCCTTTTCCGTGCATGTAGTCTTTAAAAAACGATAAATTATAGATTAAATGATAATATATAACCTTAAATAATTATATGAACAAATATCCGGAATATAAAAGAAAACAAATACTTGTTGTTCACCCACAAATCGCGAAAGTCTTCAACGGCCGCCATCTTGCTACTAGGGTAACGGCGGTGCAGACCTCGGTAGATCTTTGGTAAGTTCCTGACGTCATTTTAGTAGCTACCATCGCACATCGATTGGAACTTTAGTAAATATAGTAGCTACTATAGTTCGATTCGAAGTGGGCCCAGGTAACAGATTAAAGTCAATCGGAGCACGCTCGGCCAATTCCGTGACTTCACGGAATTGGCCGAGCGGTGTTCCGGTTGCGCTAAAAGTGTTTATGATAAAAGTTAGCAAAGTTTCCGTCACCTGTACATAATCCACCACTAACAAAATGTAAATATACACCTCCTATTCTATTCTATTTTCTATTCTATCCCGTAACCTTACTAGGTCGTTGGGGCACCACAGCTGACTTCAAAACAATCCCTTTCCACCTTGTCCTGTCTTCAGCTGCCCTAGTTGAGCTGGCAAAATCCATTCCAGTCCACTCCTTGATATTGTCTTCCCACCTCTTCTTCTGTCTACCTCTTCTTCTTTTTCCTTTCACTGTGCCCTGAAGAAATGTCTTTGCTAAACCAGAAGACCTTGAGACGTGACCGAACCACCTTAGTTTCCGTTTCTTGACCAGCGTCAGGAGTTCATCATATTCTCCAATGGCTGCTTGGATCTTCCTGCGAATCTCCTCATTGGTTATGCCGACCAGTCTTCAGCAGACTGATTTCAATTCGCCTGAGAGCAGCTCCTTTCAACATCACCATCATACAGATTTATGCACCAACATCTGGACATGACGACAATGAGGTAGAACACTTCTACCAGCAACTCCAGGAAATCATAGACAAAACACCCAAGAAGGACATTCTGGTTGTACAAGGGGATTGGAATGCTAAGGTTGGAAGGGATGCACAGGCAGACTGGGAAAACGTTTGTGGACCCTACTGCAATGACGAGACAAATGAGAGAGGTCTCAGACTTCTAGAGTTTGCAACTTGTAACAGCCTAGTACTGACAAACACCCTTGGCCCTCACAAACCATCAAGAAGATGGACATGGCACAGCCCAGATGGGAAACACCACAATCAGATTGATTACATCTTGGTGAGGAAGCGATTCCGATCAGGAGTCAACACCCATAGGACAAGGAGTTTTCCTGGAGCAGACATAGGAAGTGACCATGACCTGGTCATGATGACCTTCCGAGTTCGTCTGAAGAAGGCTAGAAAGCCAACCCAGCCAAGACTGAAGTTTGATCTTGAGAAGCTAAGGGACCCAGAGGTGGCATGCACTTTTCAAGCAACAATAGGTGGAAAATTTGCACCACTCATTGGTCTGAGGGATGATGACATGGACTTAGATACCATGATTACCACCTACAATACAGTAGTGACTGATGCAGCCAGTGAGATACTTGGGAAGGAACGTCGCAGGAAAAAGCCATGGGTCACTAGAGATGTTCTCGACCTCTGTTATGAGAGGAGAAATTTGAAGAAGAAGAGGTATGAAGCAGGAGGAGCAGAAGAATACAGGGAAGCAAACAAGAGGATTCAGAAGGCAGTGAAGAAAGCGAAGGAGGACTGGATAGCTAGTCAGTGCGAGGAGATCGAAACTTGCCTGAACAAAAACAACAGCAAGAAAGCATACCAGCTGGTGAAGGATCTAACTTCAGAGAAACAGGGTAGATCCACAACTATCCAGGACAAGGCTGGGAAATGCCTTACAGAAGAACAAGGGATTCTCAGCAGATGGACAGAATATTGCTCAGAATTATACACCTCCACAGCACTAAAATGTAATTAAATAATTCACCACCGATTCCTAAGTTAGACTGAAAAACATGATAGTCCTCCACCTAGCACTTTTCTTCAAGATCAGTTGTTCAGAATCAGAATTGTTTACTGGTGATACGTCCAATGACAATCATTCACCAGGACATGTGTATCAGGTAAGCTAGTCCCTATCCCTTATAAGAGAAGTAAACTTAGTAACTGATTCCTCTGCACACTCAGCAGCAGAAATAAGGAAATCTTCCAGGGAATTCCAATCTCTAATAGTCTGGGGGAAGAAACTGGACTTGTAAATGTCAGTCCCAGCCAATGGGGTTTGAAATGCTAGGGAATGATGATTCCTGGTACGCCTATGCACCGCTCCGGCCAATTCCGTTGATTCAGGAACCAACCATAAGGGAGACCTGGGATAGTTGATGCACGGGGCAAGTTGATGCAGTGGGAATAAAAAGACAATGACGTCATTATGGACATTAGAAATGACGAATTAAAGTAGCCACTGACAGTCGCCATCTTTTCCTGAAGTTTTGCGGAATTCGGACAACAAATGAGAATATGGTGAAGAAAAGTTCATTTTTAACACATCTAAGTAAATTTATGGTATTTTGCAATTTTTGGTTTAGCGCGCATTTGTTTCCGGTTGTTTATAATTCTTTAATGCACACAGGTAGAGAAAGCTTTGATCTTCAGGGCCATACGCTCCTCTGAAGGAAAACATTGTGTATTAGTTGTCTACCTTGCTGAATAATACGTGGGGCATGGTTGGGGCAAGTTGATGCAATGAGCATGGGGCATGTTGATACACCATATACTCCTACTGTACTGCATGAGCTGTTCACAATATATGGATGAGCTTGATCTCTAACTGATGTAGAACTATGTACAATAGTTTGAGCATTTTTGATTTGTATTTTAGAAAACGTTGTATTTTATCATATTCAATCAAATACATACAATGGCATGCGAGCCATCTCACAGCAATTTCCAAAACTTAGGCCTACATTTGCGCCCAGCAAAGACTCTATACAGCCTGCGCATCCGTGCAGTCTGATCAGAGTCTTTGCTGTGCGCTCTATCGATAGCTAAGGACCCATACCTTTTCGTGTGGCCAGTGAAGACTCTGGCCCGAATGTGATGATGCACAGGCTGGTCTGAGTCTTCGCTGGGCGCATATGTAAATTGTACGAATTGCTGGGCCCCGGTTTATTCAGTATAGCATCTATTACATTGAAATGATATTTTCCCATTTAAAATGTTCTTAAGTTTCAGAAATAAAAGTATAGGATGGTTTGATCATTTTATCTTATAATTATTCATTTACAAACATCCCTTCTAGAGTTTTTTGCTGGAAATAACTTCAATGGCTGAAATAATTTTGATAAATGCGTCTAACTAGACAGCAAGGAAGCCCCCATTTGTCCATAGAAACGGCCAATTTACTGTAGTAATCGTTTCATGGACCTGTAAAGGCAAGAAAAAGTTCTGTATCAACTTGCTCCAAGCGTTGCATCAACATGCCCCACTACTTGGGCAAGTTGATGCATTCGACTTGCCAAAGAAATCTACTTAAAAGGAGGGAAAATAAACCAAAATTCAAGGATTACTATTTGATTTTAAATTCAGAAAAGGCAGAGCTACTAGTATATATAAAGATGGTCCATATTGGGTAGTCCGGTCACGAGATATGTCAAAAAGTCTAAAAACTGCATCAACTATCCCCGGTCTCCCCTACCTCTGACAGAGTAACTAACTGGGTAAACGACAATGTGATATATACGACGGTACTTGTGCAAAGTAAAGGAGCAATACACATGAATCCTTTTTTTTTATTCGAAACAGAATGGCATTATAATAATATACAAAAGGTATAAAATTGTACATAAGGCAATGGTTAGAATCACATTTTTAAGCAAATATTGCTTGCCCGCCTTTTCGATGAAACCACTCAGGGGCGTAACTAGGGGTAATTTCATTATACGCACAGCCATGTTTTATTCTCTACTTCTTGAAGAGAAAGCTAGTATTTCAGCCACTTTGGCAATTGGTATTGAAACCTGGTCTAATTTATAAATTTTCAGCAAGCAAATATGCAGGTGCGTTTTGAAATTTTGTCAATTTTGACAAAATTTCAATACGCACCTGCGTATTTGCCGTATAGGTAGCTACGCCCTTGCCACTGTTCCTAGCTCCTCAACAAGATAAGCAAGTTTTACTCCTTTCCCCATCATCCCTGCCACCCCAACCCAACCCATCCCACTACACTCACACACACTCACACACACAAGAAACACTGATATAAATCTAAACCTTTGCAAATGTTTTTATGTCAAATCTCACATTTCAGATAAACGACATTATTCAGTTTTGAAGAGAAGCAGACTTAGATCTTTCCCCATGTAAACTGTTCAAATCTGTGGCCCCTGCCTCTGACATTTGAGTTCATTAGGCGTATCACACCCATTCTCACAAAAAGAAATCAGCAAGTCAAGAAAGACATTTAAAAACATTTAGTATTTTATCTATTTTCTAGCTGCAATCTGTCATTTAGCTATGTATATATACCGGCAGTTTTGTCCTTCATGAAATTTGAGAACTGCCCCTAAAATTTGATTTCGTTAGGCTTATCACACCCATTCTCACAAAAAAAACAGATAGAAAGACATTCAAAAGACATATAATATTTTATCTATTTTCTAACTGTAGTATAGGCCTATATACCGACAGTTTTGTCCTTCATGAAATTTGATAGCTGATTCGGGAAAAATGAAAGTCTGGAATAGAATATATATGGTATTTTAAATGTGAATAGATAATTTAAAAAAAACACACAAAAAAAAAAAGAAAAAAAAAACATTCACTGTTGAGACAAAACAAGATACACTGGTCAGACTAATTAAAGGGGCACTGTATATAACTTCCATAAGTCTTTAGGGTCAAGTCTTGTAACTTCGGACAGGTGGTAAATTCGGACAGTGAAATTGTTTCCTTTATATGGCAGTTGTTTGGAATTAAAACAAAATTAACAGGACAAAGAGTAAAAATCCTAATGACACGGCTCATTAAACAGCCGTCACATCTGGATTTCATTGTTTGTAATGGTGTGTCCGAATTTACCCGTTGTGGTGTTACCCGACTTGATCCTAAATGGAATGTGAAGCGCATCTTATAATTCCTGATCGTGGGGTGTTGCACGGAAGTTTACCGTCCGCAACTTTCTACGCCACCTAGAGTAATATGTGAATTCTGTTGGATATTTGCGGCCAGCATAGAAAATAAGGGTGCTGATCGAAAATGTAAAAATGACCGCACTGTTTTACTTCCTGTTTCAATAAAAAATGTATCAATGAAATACTGAATAATCGTAGTTTTCGAAATGAACACGGAAAAATGGATTTGAATATAAGAAAAAATAAAATTAGAAGAAAAAGATGACTTGCCCATATCTCGTAGTGTATTTCATTACCTGCTCGATTTGCGAATATCGATTATCGATTTTTAAAGAGTGGCGTGGAAAGTTATCCATGCGATTTTTCATCGCGAAGCACGAAATGCCAAGTTGAAAATGCCCAGTAGGCACATGACGTCAAAATGACGTCGTACTGTCGCCGATGCGACGTCATTACGTCGCATCGACGTCAGTACAACGTCATTTTAACGTAACGTGCCTGCTGGGTGGCTAGTATTGATGCCTGACCTAGTCAGTGGTTTTGACGATGAAGAATTTTATATATAGAGGATCTTACACGAGTGGTCGTTTCATATGAAATTTATGAAACTCGCCGAATGCGAGTTTCATAAATTTCATATGAAATGACAAGGAGTGTAAGATTCTATTTATCATATGACCCTTTAAAATGAGAATTTTGGCCTTCAAACTGAACATTATTTCAATAAGAAAACGCATTGTTTTGACACGAACCTTGTCAATGACGTTACGTGTACGCGCCAAAGTGTTATTATATTACACGTGTTGTCGTACGATTTTTATGACACGACGTTAGCGCTGAATAACAGCGACGACATATGATAAATAAGACTTATGGAAATTATGAACAGAACTCCTTCAAATGCATATATTTTAAACAATGTCTGGTGACGTTAGTGCCAAGTCTAAGTATGGTGGCTGGTTTGTGCCATTTCGTCTTTTTCGTCTTTTCGCCGCGAAAAGACGCCACGCGAAAAGACGAAAAGACGAAAAGACGCCATGCGAAAAGACGAAAAGACGAAAAAACGCCAGGCGAAAAGACGAAAGACGAAATAACGCCATGCGAAAAGACGAAAAGACGAAACCCGCCACGCGAAAAGACGAAATTTCAGCGCGAAAAGACGAAAAAACGCCATGCGAAAAGACGCCATTTGAAACTCTTAATTTGTCGTCTTTTCGCTTGGCGTCTTTTCGTCTTTTCGTCTTTTCGCGTGGCGTCTTTTCGTCTTTTCGTCTTTTCGCATGGCGTTATTTCGTCTTTTCGCATGGCGTTATTTCGTCTTTTCGTCTTTTCGCATGGCGTTATTTCGTCTTTTCGTCTTTTCGCGTGGCGTTATTTCGTCTTTTCGTCTTTTCGCGTGGCGTTATTTCGTCTTTTCGTCTTTTCGCATGGCGTCTTTTCGTCTTTTCGTCTTTTCGCATCACGTGATTTGCATTAAGATGTATCATCAAATCCTATTCTTAATGCAGTTAATACTTTGAAAACTTAGACAGGTGTTTCTTTTTTAAACTGTGTAGACCCTGATCAGAATGCAATCTATAAAGAAGTGTACTAATCACGGTTTGCAGTTTTTGCCGCTAAACTGTTCTTTTAAAAACATTACCAAAAATATGAGGAAAGAAGTCATTATGGTATTTCTACTGAACGGGCAGAAAAGAAAATGAGCCGTCCTAATGTTTTGGAGTAAAATACTCCAAACAAGTTTCAACATATCTTAATTTTGATCTTAAACTGCCTAACAGATTAACCACTTGTTGACCATGTAATCTCTCTCAAACTATGGAAGACGAAGGTGTCTAAACAAACATTGAAACATTGTTGCACTTCGCTGTAAGTGTTATGATATGAAAAAATAATGATACAGTATTTTCCCTAATTTGTCATACATTTAACTGCAGCTAACCCAAAATTTGAACAAGTTTATAGTTTTCTAAAGACGTGCCAATCGCAGACAGAGCAGAGCCTGATTAGACTTCTCTTTGGCTTTCGCATATGTGTCCCAATATATAAGAATTTTATATTGAAAATGTGCCCCCTTCCGACATTTTTACAAAGGGGCACAACTACCGTTACTTCCTCTACAAGTCTTCTTTAAACGACAGGGATGGATTTTGCTAGCTCAACTAGGGCAGCTGAAGACAGGAAAAGGAGTGTTGTAGAGTCATCTGTGGTGCCCCAACGACCTCACAAGATTATGAGATAGACTAGACTAGACTAGCGGTTGCAGTCAGTTCGACCCCCCGCCCCCTCTACACACACACACACACACACACACACACACACACACACACACACACACACACACTCGCCTCAGTGGTCGTTCAGATGTGACTCTAAACCGCGAGGTCATGTCTTCATATGACCTTAGCATTGGTGGGACGTTTTACCCAATTCTCTCGATCTCTCAGTTTGAACAATAATATTGTAACACAGTTTACTCAGAAAATACATTAAGTAGTAGATTAGGTGCTAGCATTAAGTAATAAATTTGGACCATGTTACCATTATGATCCTAAATCCTAGGACATATGTGTCCTAGGAAAACAGTGGTCTGGTCAGGCTCTGCATTGGTAACCATTCTGCGTATGTTGTGATACAGCTCGAGATATTAAAATCTACTTGTTCAAATTTAAAAAAAAGAAAAGAAAAGAAAAACGGTTATTTTTACGTAGGATGCATGGAGACACAGGCTTCAACATATTTGTATCTGTGCTTAAGGTGAACGGGACCACTCTCAATGGGAAGCAATTTTGCATTTTTGCCTCCTTTCTTAAGGAGGGTCAGCTCTTGAAAGTAGAATTTGGTCCTCTAGGAGCAAATTCTTTCCTTGAAGAGTAGACCTATTTAAGAATCTAACTTTCTGTTTGCTTCACTTTCCTATCTTGGGAAGCAAAGAGAATGTCACAAAAGTTGTTCCTCTTTGTAAATATGACAGAAGGGGACAAAATGTTCAATATTAGAGAGATCTTTCTTGGAGGTGTATACATTCAGCTATTGATTGATTGATTGATTTATTGCTTAACGTCCGCAGTAAACATCTATGGTCATGTCGGGACGGTCAGTTAACCTAACCACACTATTCTTGGGCAGGCTTAGACCTCCTAAGCGATTAACCAGTACTAAGTGCACATACTTTCGCCAGTAACTGACAACTGCCCTTCTTGAATCAGCGGAAGGAGAAACGAAAGTATGTGGCCAGACCGAGTATCGAACCCAGAACGAACCCGGAACGTTTGACATATGAGTCAGGTGCCCTACCGATTGCGCTACGCGGCCCGGCATACATTCAGCTATACAGTCAAACCTGCTTATGTGGTCACCTCTATTAAGGGATCACCTCGCTTAAGCAGCCACCTTTTCTTGGTCCTTTGAACCAAAATACAGTGCAAATGAAATGTATTAAGGGGTCAACTGTCTTAAGTAGCCACTTTTTGTCCTTCCCTTGGGTGACCCCTTAAGACAGGTTTCACGGTATTTCTCAAAAATGCTTGCGACAACAATGTACTAGGTCTGCCTATGCTCCTCAATGCGCAAATTTGCGTCTGCTAATTTTTAAGTCAACATGGCCCAGATTTTTTAATCCATAACTGTAATTATTGCTGACCCCATACTAATACTTATAGCTATCCTTTTCACTTTTAACAAGTTTTATTTTTCTGTCGGATAAAATAGAGTTTCAGTGGCAAATCCCTTCTAATTTTCATAAGACTGCTGCTTGACTTGACTGATTATCTTGATTATATCTGTGTTTGATCTCAGTCAACAAGGCACAAATTTGTTATTCAATCTAAACGGTACCATACTGACCGAAAATGTTGCCGACCCCAGTGCACGTTAATTTTATAGTCTATCCTTACAATTTTTAGCTGTCAAAAAGATATATTTTATATATTAAAAAAAGCATTTCAGTGGCAAATTCTGTGATCAGACTGCTTCTGTAGCTGCGTTTGCAGTAGTCTGATATGAGTCTATATTGGTTACTCAGACAAACTGTCTTAGTATTAGGAATCAATACAGGAATCAATATAGATATCAATAGAAGGGTATTTGTGTGTCGTTATTTCGTCTTTTCGTCTTTTCGCCTGGCGTCTTTTCGTCTTTTCGTCTTTTCGCATGGCGTTATTTCGTCTTTTCGCGTGGCGTTATTTCGTCTTTTCGTCTTTTCGCATTTCGTTATTTCGTCTTTTCGCGCCGAAAAGACGAAAAGACGCCATGCGAAAAGACGAAAAGACGAAAAGACGCCACGCGAAAAGACGAAAAGACGAAATAACGCCACGCGAAAAGACGAAAAGACGAAATAACGCCATGCGAAAAGACGAAAAGACGAAATAACGCCATGCGAAAAGACGAAAAGACGAAATAACGCCATGCGAAAAGACGAAATAACGCCATGCGAAAAGACGAAAAGACGAAAAGACGCCAAGCGAAAAGACGAAAAGACGAAAAGACGCCACGCGAAAAGACGACAAATTAAGAGTTTCAAATGGCGTCTTTTTGCATGGCGTTTTTTCGTCTTTTCGCGCTGAAATTTCGTCTTTTCGCGTGGCGGATTTCGTCTTTTCGTCTTTTCGCATGGCGTTATTTCGTCTTTTCGTCTTTTCGCCTGGCGTTTTTTCGTCTTTTCGTCTTTTCGCATGGCGTCTTTTCGTCTTTTCGTCTTTTCGCGTGGCGTCTTTTCGCGGCGAAAAGACGAAAAGACGAAATGGCACAAACCAGCCACCATATCTAAGTCTTAAAGTCAGAATTTAAACGTGATGAAAATAATTGTTAAAGCCGAAGATACGTGCAGTCGTAAAGTTAAAAGTACTGTGGGTAGCTTAAATATTGGTACGGAAGAGTCCGGGTAAATATTGTAGACACTGATCAGACAGCTTATTGCGCAGTCTAATCAGGTCATTCTACCAAAGATTTTTCAGTTCTCGCCAAACGCTTGAATCTCATTTATTCTGGTCATTTTGACGCTTTGTGGGCAAAGAAGCTGTCCCAGTAATCCAAATGAAAAAAGAATCCCACCTTTCACACGTAAAATGCGTCATATCGGCGAGAAACTTATTTGCCATAACGTGTCAAAATTATGTTCCTTAGTTTACGGCGATAATGGAAAAGAATTATGACTTGATATGACACATAAAGGTGGGTTATACAGTGACACATGTTGCATGACGTCATGCAACATGAGTCACCATGGAAACACTTCGGATGAGAAACTTTGTTTCGTGACACGGACCTGCAGCTGTTGTATGCAACACGTTAATCATCTGAGCCGCGACACGACAGAACCAACCATGTGGATGTGCGCCCAGCGAAGATTCAGAGCTGCCTTGACATCCGCCCAGTTTTATCAGACTCTTCTTTAAGTGCTCAAAGGTCTTAGGGTCTAAGCTACCTTCATGCGGACAGCGAAGACTCTGCTCCGACTGGGCGGATGCCCACGCGGACCGGAGTCTGCGCTGGGCGCACAACCACATTGTTTGTTTTGTCGTGTCGCGGCTCAATTATAAACATAATCAAATGTTAACCTGACACATGTGTAGTGCAGCATGTGTTGCCTAATATGTAGGCATATTCGATTGCTTGTGATTTTTCGTCCTTTTTAACAGTATTCCAGTCATATCCGGACGATAAGTGGGTGATAATGAAAGGCGGTGTGCAATGGAGCCCCTTTTACGATTGAAAAGATTCCCGCCTATAACGGGGCTTGAAACTAAGTAGTCTGACCCATGTTCCTTCTTGTGAATGTATTCTCTGCTCTTGAAGGAACTCTTTAAGATTTTAATTGAACCGGGACCGCTTGGTCAGCAGGGCAGCGCTTAACCTACTGAGCTACCGGGGCTCCACGGCAGGCATATTCGAGAAGTACAAGTGCGGAGTCCTTGTACTTCAGAAATGAACTGAATGTCCATACTGTTTTATCTTCTGTTCCTGAGAAGCCCCGGTAACTCAGATGCTTAAGCACTGGCCTGCTGATGTAGCTGTCTGAGGTTCAAATCTGGCTGGAGGCGGAAACGTAAAACGGGTTCCATTGCAAACAGTCTTTCATTATAACCCTTCCAGCGTCTTGATATGACTAAAATACTGTTTAAAAGAAATTGCAAGTCATCCACTCATCTTTAGTTATCTAAATAAGCATTCATAATTAAAATTCTATTTTGATAGTTCGCTTTTGAACGCTACATTGATTATATGATTGCTCATATGACTGTCCATAGTATGGTGGTCCGGTGTATGATGGTATGATGTATGATTCACATACCTCAAAAGTACTAGTAACCTTAGACATGTCAAATTTCTTTTGTTCAAGTTCATGACGTATCAAAAAATCAAGTACATAACCAGATGGGTCTTTGGCGACTGCTTCCCAAACAATCTGAGGGCAAGCAGAGCACATTTGTCCTGAAAATGCCGTATTGTGACAGCGAAATTCTATGCTTACAGGTACGCTGAGTTGATCGACTTGCATGTTTTTCAGTTGTTCAATCAATCGTTTGATAACGTCTCGGTACCATGGATATGCTGCACGGATTTTCTCCAGACATTTTTCAACGCACACCGAAGAATATGACTCCAGGTCGCTGATCAAGGATTGTAAGCCGAAGTAACATGCCTGCTCATACACCAATAAGGCAATATCTCCAGATGGAAGCCTATGAAGTTTGTTAAACCTCAGGTAGTTAAGAATATAGTAGAATATTTCACCGTCAGCGTCAATAAAGAACCGACCGTCTTTATCTTTGGAGCACGGATGTCTTCCACTAAACATGGCGGCCAACATGCTGTCCGTCTCCTTGGTCAAAGTAGATAGGTGTGTGGTAAAGTGGCGCCCACCGACATTAAGGTCCACAACAGCTGGAAACTGAAAATAAATGATCTTTTGTCAATATATGGCATCTGAGAAAACAGTTTATTATATGAGGTCGCTATTTTCTTACTCGTGAGTAATCGCTAATTAACATATGTTGTTGGAGGGCTGATCACGAAATGATATGAAAATAAGCACTGCCTTTAGGCGAGCACATCGCACTTTACAGTGTGTGCGTGTATGGTAAAACCTCTTAGTAGCTGATATCATATTAACCCTAAGTTTCGGACAAAAATGCGTGATCGATGTGTAGATCCTGATCTGATTACTCATTGTAATCTGGATTGAATTTCACAACGGGTTTTTTGTCGTATGAAACTTGTTATAAAATTACTGCAACTCTACAGCTGCGAACTCCGTCTGACAAACTAATGCAGACTGTAGCATTACATTTATATTATATCCAATACGTTTGTAACGAACGATAATTTTCTTGAACTGATCAGAAAAATCACACTTACCTACATTTTTTTTTCACTTACCTACAATTTTTTTTCACTTACCTACAATTTTTTTTTTAATTTATAGACAAAGTCACCATAGAGTTATGGTTCGGACAGGCTTGATGGAAAAGGCTTTTTAATCCGACATTGAATTTAGAAAACCAATTCATAGTGTCGGCGAAAAAAATTTGAAAATGCTTTTCGAAGTTTATGATATCTGTAGCCCGGTTGGAGAAGCTTAGCAATTAAAATTTTATTACGGACATTGAAGTCAGTCACATGACTAGACACTCTAGCAAATCGAATAATCTGAGAAATGTAAACCCCGTAAGAGGTAGAATGGGGAACATCACCATCCAAAAATGGAAAATTTACTATTTCAAAATCAAAGTCATCCCGTTTATCATAAATTTTGGATGAAACAAGTCCATTTGAAACAGATAAATGTAAATCCAAAAAAATGGAGCTTCGGTATCGGCTGCATTAGCTTTGTTTCACTGCAGCTCAGGTGGATAAATTTGAATCATCATGCCTTCAAAGTAAGGATTGTCAGTATTTAAAAGATCATCTAGATGTCCAGATGTTGAGTTAAAAGCTTCAATAATTTCAGATTGTTTATCATTAGAAAGGGAAGCCATGAAATCTCTTTCATAGCGAAATAAAAACAAATCCACTACAAGAGGAGCACAATTAGTACCCATCGGAATACCAACAATTTGTCTGTATAACTTAGTACCAAATCTAATGTAAATATTATCTAAAAGGTATGTTAATGCTTCACACATATTTTGACATGACCAAACTTATATCGGTTTTGGTGTTCGGAGTTTACTGACCTCATCTATCCATATCAACTTGAAATTGAAGATACCACAGAGTGCAGTTCATCTGCCTCATACTTAGATTGCTATCTCTATATTGAAAATGGAAAGCTTATTACTAGGCTTTATGACAAGAGGGACGACTTCAATTTTCCCATAGTTAACATTCCATTTTTAAGTATTAATATCCCTTCAGCACCTGCATACGGAGTTTATGTTTCTCAGCTAGTCCGCTATGCTAGGGCCTGTTTCAAATATCAAGACTTTGTTGAAAGAGGGAAGCTACTCACTCGTAAACTGTTGAAGCAGGGTTATCATAAAGTAAAGCTTGTGTCGACAGTTAAAAAGTTTTACGAGAGACACCATGACCTTGCTGATCCCTACAATGTGGCCGTTTCCAAACTAGTTTCCGATTTGATGGCCTCAGCCGAAGCTTAGTTAAGCTTTCAAATACCGGACTTTCATTTCACTGACTTTTTCCACAGATACATAGATATGGCGGGTGTAATATAATAGGCAGGTGATGCTTAGTACCTGCGGGCACCTGATCACACCTCTGTTTTGGGGTCTATATCTGTGTGTCTAAAATATTCCCGAATTGTCTATGTTAAATGACTTACGAGTTCGGACTTATGATTTGGGTACTTTGACCACTTTCATCTACCATAGAGCTCCCGCTCTTTCAAAGCTCCTACGGACCTTTGAATCTGCAGGCGCTACCCGCCTGCAAAGCAAGTATTTGCTATTTATTCACGACGGCTGAAAGCCGGAGTGAATTATATTCGTATCTGCCCGACAAAACATGTGTTAATCAGCGATAATTTACCAGTAAAGAAAAGTTATTTCGATTTTAACATTGTATAAAATGAAAATGCAAGGATATTGCGACGTTTCCCTATGGACTATTTTGAGGCGAACGTCGACAGATGCACACGTTTACATCCGACGTCACCATGGCGCGAAAGCACATTGCGACGGTAGTGACGTAATTGATAACAAATGTTCACACGACGACGCTTCCTATACGCTCAATGGGGAAAACGTTAACGCCATGTTCATAGTTAGAATATTCAGTGGATAACGTCGTTTCTTTTATACTTTTCAATTTTAAAATTATAGAGATTTCTCGGTGAAAACGAAACTGATAATTTCACTGTTTGAAACAGTGAGATTATCACTTTCGACTTCACTGTATCAGAAATAGGATTTTTGTGAAATAGCCTCAAGTTTTTTGTTGATCAGTTGGCTAAATCTTATCTGGCTTGACAAAAATTACGTCACGCATGCTTGCACGTCATTACGACGTTAATGACGTCACAAAGCGCCGACGTAACATCGTTACTACACGCGACGTCAGGCCGCCTAAGTCTCCTGTAGGCATTCTATCTTGGCAATTATTTTGAGATCTGTTTATCAAAATGGTATTTGAAGCTATTTTTAGTTGCAAACTTTGTTTACAACCAATATCGTACCCAATAAACACGCTAGAAGCATCAAATCTGACGCAAAATGGCTAGAAAAAGTTGTGTTTTTGTCGTGATGGCTGGCGCTCTTAAATAAAACAGAATTATTGCGATTTTCAAGTATAAAAGAAATAGAAAAATTGACTTTTTTCAGTGTAAGACGAATTTTTATTTCACTCATGAACACCAAAAGTGGTATTTTCACTCGTGGCTTCGCCACTCGTGAAAATGCCACTTTTGGTGTTCATTCGGCGAAATAAAAATCGATCTTACACTGAAATAGTCAAATATCCTCTATGTCATAAAACTCGTATGACCACACTTGAAATAACACGTTGGCGCGTACATGTAACGTCATTGACAACGTCTGTATTAACAATTCTTTACTTATTGAAATAATGTTAGTTTTGAAGGCGATAAACTTCCATTTTAAAGGGCCATATGATAAACAGAATCTTACACTCTTGGTCATTTCATATGAAATTTATGCAACTCGCCAAAGGTTCGTTTCATATGAAATGACCACTCGTGTAACAATTTCTATATAGGCTTGAATCAGACTGCTCATTTACTATCAGTCTTATCAGTGTCCCTAGTTTTGTAATTCAGACAACAATCTTATGGAACATCTCTTGACGTAGCAAGTTGATATAGCAGAAAGAAAGAAAAAAGAAAAGAAAAAAGTGTTCATGGGACACGGGTGCCCCGCCCGGAGCTAACAGCAATATTTCCTTGTATTGTTCGCAACACATCGTCTCAATAAGCTAACCAATGTCTCAAGTTTCTGTATCGAGTCCATACAGTCTCGGACATATGAATGGGCATGGATTTATGGTAAGGGCAGATAACAAAACAAAAAGACGCAAAATTGTCTTCCTGGTTTAGAACAGATTGTTGAGAATCTGAAAATTGATGATTAAATTCTGTATGGTTCAGGAGCCTGGACACAGACTTTTGGCAAATGCATATAACATAACTCAATGCCTTGAGCAATGAAAGCTGCCTATCTTATTCATGAAAGCTCGCCTTTATAAGATAAATTGATTTTGATACGTGTTTTACAGATGAGGCCATCTATGGGGTTTCATGCCGCAGTCCCACATGGTTAGGGAATTATTGCTCAGACACAGTGTGCTCAGACAATAGATTTTTGGTATGAGTGGAGAATTCAAAGAGGTGCTTTCTTCGTATGAGTCACACTGGCTCAATAAGATATCACATATGTGAAGTTTGTCGACACGACAAAACCAACAAAGTGGCATGTGCGCCCAGCCCAGACCCAGATCAGCCTGGGCATTTACTCATGAGCACCAAAAGTGGTTTCAGTTTCTTTGTTAAAGTCCACATAATTCAGGCGTTTCTGCCCGGTTTCAGATTTTTGGGAGGGGTAGGTCACTCAATATATTGAAAAAGCGAGTTGTATTGTAAGCACATCTGTAGTTGTGTTGTGTTATTGTTTAACGTCCACGGTAAACACGGTAAACAGCTATGGTCATGTCGGAATGGTCAGTTAACCTTAACACACTATTCCTGGGCAGGTTTAGACGTCCTAAGCAGTCCTAAGCAGTTAACCAGTACTAAGTGTACTTACTTTCACCAGTAACTGACAACTGCCCTTCTTGAATGAGCGGAAGAAGAAATGAAAGTAAGTGGCATGACCGGTTATCGAACCCAGGACCTCTGGCTTATAAGTCAGGCGCCCTACCGATAACGCTACGCGGCCCGGCCCCATCTGTACTGTTTCATGGCTTATTTTCTTAATTTAGGGGTTATGGCCCAGCCAAGGATTACACATTGTCCCAATAATATAAACCAATATATGAGGTTTCGTGACTTATTTTCATTTGGTTTAATAGCTATGGCCCCGACATGAAATTTTGGCAAGGGCAGAAAATTCATCAAAAGCTCCGCTTAGCGGGGCAATAATTTGCCAGTTGGGGTTATTACTTAAAAAAGAAAAATAGGCAATTAGAACTTCGTCCCTAATTCTTCAAAAGTGAGGCGACTAGAAATACTATAAAAATATGCAAAGGGTCATAATTCTATCAAAACTGCAAGTAGAGTATGGCTCTCTTTCTTTTTGTATAATGTTTGACGCAAACCTTAAAAAAGTTTAAAGTTAGGGACCGAGCAGGGGGGGGGGGGGGGGGGGGGTGGTGGTAAATATTTCAAAAAGAAATCTCTGTCTTTGGATATGCAAAAAAAAACGGCTCATTAGGGGAAAAAACATCTTGCCTCAAAAATTACTGAAAAAAAAATCTGGCTCCACCCAATAAGTGAGTAAAAATGTAGTCTGCAGATAATTCCATTTTTATGTTTTAATATTATTTACATGCATGCACATATATTTACAAAAATCTTATACAACATTCACATATATGTATTATTGATCTGCCGCATTACTAAGCAAAACTGTTTTCAGAGGCAAGTGAAAACAAATCCCGTCGCCATCAAGAACACCAGCCCCCACACACTTCTATCGCCCCCTCCCCCCCCCCCCCCCCCCCCCCCACCCACACACACACACAAAATCAAATGGTCGGTCCCTTAGGGGATGAAAACCAAATAATGGCAATAAGAAGTATACAACGGGACAAAATCTTTCAAAGCCAAAAACAGGTTTATGGTTCTTTTTCACTTCTCATCGCCTGATGATGCTGTTTACTTGTTCAATATCTCACAAAGAAATTATTGATTTTTTTTTTACACAATATTACTTCAGAGAACTTTGACCTCTATGTATGACTTTGACCTTTGTCTGACGCTGTAAAACTAAAAGTAAGGTTAAGGTTGTTTCTCTCTAGTCTGATGGTGGTTTCTTTTAAATCCTAAGGTTATGTTTTTTCTCTGCTTTTAAATTTGTACAAATTTTTATGATTCTATTTTTAGATTAAAAATACATACGAATAATGAATCAGAGTAAACGTGGTTACAAGATCTATCGTTATTACTTCTATAATGTCTTTTTATTACTTAAAGATTGTCTCCCTCGTTTATTTCATGTTTTCAGAAACAAATATTTTAACAAAATTTCGTTAGACAATATGTAATAGTCTCATAATTAGGCGTAAAAGTTTTGAGAAAATGCATGTTTATTCGATAAATGTGGAATGAAAAATAATCTTCAAATTAAAATGCAAATTGACTATTTGACCACGTGTGTCATGTGATCATGTACAGGTAATTTTCGTAATCGTGCACGTGATTGTGACGTATGAATAAATTATTTTTGTCCAATAATGCGATTTCAACCGCGGTCCGCGATTGTATAAAAATTTATTTTATTTCTTGTTTAAAGTCACTTTTATCGAATATTATTATCTAAACTCTAATTCAAATGTATAATTAGACCATGTCGGAGGTATTGCATGAAATATTTCATCAAATCATTTTTGTTATTATTATAAAGGGAGTAAATCCTTAAGGTCTGAGCTGCCGGATCCAGTGGTTAGAGACACTGGGCTATTGTGCAGAAAGTCGCCGGTTCGAGTCCCGGACTGCCTTTCTGTCAACGCTGCAGTAAATAGGATCAGAGAAGGATAAGGCAGCGAACGTCGGAGAGGGGGGATGGAGGGCTCCGCCTTCCATATGTTGTGCCGAAGATACGGTTGACCTCTTGTCCCCACTGCCCCTACGGCCACACCATTTACATTTCACCTTTTTTCTGTCGATCTTGAAATAATCAGAATAACAATCAAAATTTACCTCCTGTTCCTGGTCCATTTTCAGTCCTTAACAACCTGTGCGTATGTGTTTTAGCAAGATTAATTTTGTACTTTCACTTTCGTTTTCGTGAATTAAGAAAAAAAAGAACGAAACGTTACGTGGCAGAAATGCGACAGTTTAGGTAATAATGCAAATGAGCCGCGACACGAAAAAAAAAAACAACAAAGTGGTCTTGTGCCCAGCGAAGACTCAGATCAGCCTGGGAATCCGCCCAGTCTGACCAGAGTCTTAGCTGTCCGCATGGAGGTAGCTTAGACTCTTAGATGCCCTTTAAGCGCTTAGCGAAGTCTTATCAGACTGGGCGGATGCCCAGGCTGATCTGAGTCTGTGCTGGGCACACAACCACATTGCTGGTTTTTATCGTGCCGCGGCTCAAATGTACTTTTTCAAACAAAGCAGGATAAAAATAGTTATAAATGACCCAGAAAAAGACTAGGGGAGAGTATGGTAACTTCGGACAGGCGGGTAAATTCGGGCATATCATGGCAAACAGTGGAAATCCAGATGAGACGGCTCCTAATGAGCCGTCTCATCAGGATTTTTACTGTTTTGCCCGGTTGATTTTAATTTAATTACAAACAACTTACATATAAAGGACACAATGTCACTGTCCGAATTTACCCGCTGTCAGAAGTTACCCGACTCTCCCCTAACACATGTGTTGCATTACATTGTGTAAAATTTATAAATAAGCTGTCATACAATTAAACACACACAATTGAATATTAATTTACGTCAGTGATTTTTTCTCTATATAAGTGGTGCCCATAAAAGGCACCAGTCCCAATTCAAAATAGTATCTATTTTTCCCAACTGCAAGTTGAAAAATTCCCAATTGCAGGAAGAATTTTTCTAAGCATAAATTTACTTGCTTGCTGAGAGAATTGGCAGATATAAAGCTATAATTGAATTTAAATATTATATATTCAGTTTCATGACCCCTAACCCACTACTTGAGCCAATAAAGGTGTTTCTGAAATTCCAAATTTAAGGAGAATACGACGCGATTTTTTCCCAATTCTGTGGGCACCTGCACCATTCCCAAAATAGTGAAAAAAATCACTGTAGCATACTTTGGAACGCCTATATGATTTATTTATGGCCACTTACCCAGTTATCGGTGGTTATTTGTCGTAGACATATCAGCGCATGTATGACCTGCATCCGGGTTTTTATTGTATGGGGGATAATAAACACAATCTACCATTTGTGAAAAGAAACAGTTTTAAAATGACGTTTTATGAATATAAACTTTATTTGGCTTCGTTTCCTTTTTAATTTAATCGCCGTTATTTGCGGATAGACGTGTTTTATTCAATAATAACGAATGACGAAAAGTGTATTTGCAAATTTCATGACCCGTTTGAGCAGCAGTAAATCAGGCGCATTCGAGTTTTCCAATCGTGTATTTAAAGGTCTAGTATGAAAGCCATAACCGCACCGCGCTTCCGAACCGCCGCGCCAGAAATCAGTTTTCTTTAACAACTGATGTATTTCTAACTAAAATAACAAGGAAACAAACAGTGCTTCCACTAGTGGAAGTCTGGGTGTCTGTGACTTCTAAAACTGAATGCCAGGAAGTCAGTGACTTCCAATTTTTATCATAACCTACCATTTATAAAGTGAATATTGACTTAAATAATGAGTTAAATTTGTTGCAATAATAGTATTTCACCCATTAATGAAGGAGAAAGCAATATAAATATGGACATTCTGGAAGAAACCAAGTCTATCATTCAGCATGACTTTCAAATGACAAATCTTTGAAGTCATATGACTTCCTGATTTTGATGGTTAGTGCTAGCACTGAACAAAATACAATGAGAACAAAAAAAACTACTTTTCGAAGCTGAACAAAAAATCAGACATACCCCTTATCTTTTTGAATTTGTAAACTAAGTCATCATAAAATTCTGGTTCCGATAGGCCTTCATGTGAAAGTGATTTTAACCTGACATTGAGTTTTGAAACCAATTCATTGCATCAGCGATAAAATTTTCTAGATAAGGAATTATTTCGATGCAGGCTTATCTTGATACTCATTCGCTCAATTGCACACACGCTCAGTCACTCACAAACTCACGAATTCACTCCCTTAGCAATTGGGCCAAACGAAGTCAGGGAAAATCATGAAAATATGAGGCATAAAAAGCTAAGAAATAGACTTTTAATAAGTGTTCCCCCAGTTACAGCTAGCTCCTGGTGAGGTATCGGTATTTTTGCGGTTCAGTCATGCCATTAAATCTAACTTGTGGCAAATAAACTAGGATATCGAAGTTGTATGAAAATGAGTAAGGAAAACATCAGTTTTGGCCATGGTGCCGCATGGTTATATATCTATGCGCCAGTCATTTGTATCCACACACCCCACCTACAGAAATGGAATTTTTACATTTCAGAGACCTGTGATGATTAGCTGATGGTAACAACTTTGCTCTTATTTCGACCCTATACTACAGAAAATCTCACAGGGTAAAGGACCCCAATCTTAAAACTCCGGCACTATGGAAACAATTAAAATATAATTGCCCTGCACCTTGGTCCGGCTATCCCAGCGCCATTGTATTATTGTAGGCCCGGAACGTCCCGTTACCATAGTCTAGCTGCAGTTGCAGTTATCTGTTGAGGGATTATTGGGTTGCCCTTTATATTAATTCATGTTTTGTCCACCATTTTGAAGGACTTCTTATTAAATCAACAACCCAACAAACGCTATTCGTTTATTGTGTTTCCATTCATTCCTGGCGCAGCCCATCTTCGTAGGTTGGGGCGAGGATGCAAATGACAGCAGGCCGAATTGACCCGGACGAGTTGAATGGAGGCCGAGTTGACCCAGGAGCCGTGAAGACCCCAGGCTTACAGAAAGCAGGCCGAGTTGACCCGCTTCTTCCATGACATACTATCGTCAGACAATAGTTGTAATCGAACTCGACCAAGGCTGATCACGATAATCCTCACTCGGGAATTCATGTTTTGTCCTTGAACAAGACACATTTACTTTACAAAAGTACTGATAATACCCAGGAAGCGGTGGATCCGTCCTGACATGACTAAAAAGTTGTTCTTTAAAAACGAATTTCATCTTCGACAATTATCTTTTTTAAAGATGTTTCGTGTCAGTTATCGGTGCAATCAGAAAATATCCGAATTTTTCACGTGCGGTTTTGTTTACTTCCGTTATATCCGGCGTAAACACCGACAGGAAACTCCCGCTAACTGTCAAACTAAAAACACCTTGAAAATGAGCTTCTTGAAGGTAAGTAACACTTTTCCTTTTCAGAACATATATTTTTCACCTTTTTGAACCAATTACAATTTATACAACTTCTCTGTACACAAATAGTTTAAAAAAAAAAGTTGACAGTTAAATCGTCTGCTCCAAGTCCAGCTTCCATGAACTAGAAGTCACATTATGTCCTTATATGGTAAAAAAGACCGGTGCTAACATAAACATTTACCCTGACAATTAGTCTGTATTGTTTACCATTTGTATTCAGTTTTACAGGTTAACTATTGTAAATATAAATACCACAGCTTAATTTTGCCTAACTTTTATATTTTCAGGTATCTCTTGATGGTGCAAGAAAGAGGAGAAGAAGGCAGTATGCCCTGCTCTACTGGTTACGGCCTACAAGGAGATGGAAGAGAAGAACCTTTCAGTCTACAGGGCAGATAGAATGTTTGGGGTGCCCGAGAGTACACTGCATGATCGCCATTTGGGAAATCAGCCAGCCGATACTGTCCCTACTCCAGGGCCTTCACCAATGTTATCTTTTGAAGAGGAGAAATGTCTGGTTGAGCATGTGTCCTACATGGCCAAGATAGGTTATGGCTACTCGAAGCAAGCATTTCTGGATTTGTCTACTGAATTCGCAAGAAGTCAGGGGAAGAGGCAGAAGAAGATCCTTCATTCAAACACTCCTGGTATGCCAAGTTCGTCAAAAGATGGGTAGAGCTTCACCTTGCTAAGACAGAGAAATTAGCTATTGTTGGAGCTAAAGCAACCTCGCAAGAAGTTCTTGATGGGTATTTCTCAGAGCTGGAACAGGTTATTCATAGGAACAAGTTGCAGGATCACCCTGAGCACATCTGGAATGTAGATGAAAGTGGAATTACCATGGAACATACACCATTGAAAGTGTTGTGTGAAAGGGGCTTAGCACCACAGGGAATCACTTCGTCTCGTGGGAAGAATGTGACTGTTATCGGCTGTGGCAATGCGGCTGGCAATCATGTGCCGCCATATTTCATTTTCCCTGGAAAGAGGTGGAATAATGACTTTCTTGATGGAACGTGTCCAGGAGCTTCTGGTGAAATGTCTGAATCCGGTTGGTCAAACTCGCAAACTTTCATGAACTTTCTTGGAAACCATTTCAGGAGATTTGTTCCCGCCAATGCAAACTACAAAGATTTGATTCTGTTTGACGGACACAGGTCACACATTTCATTGACTCTCAATGAATGGGGTAGTCAAAATAATATAGAGTTCTTTGTATTACCTCCCCACACGTCATATATCACTCAGCCCCTGGATGTTGGTTGTTTTGCCCCCCTGAAAAGAATCTACAGCAGTGAGTGTATGGCGTTTCTTCGTGAACACCCAGGGCAACAGATCACAAAGCATCATGTTGGCAAACTTGCTTCTTCTGCATATCTGAAAGCTATGACCCCTTCAAACCTTGTCAGTGCTTTCCGAAAGACTGGAATTTATCCCTTGAAGAAAGACTGTATACCACCAGAGAAGGTCATGCCCTCAGTTATATATACGGAAACTTCCGGTGCTGAAAATCAGGAACCAACTGCTGCATGTGAATTTCTTGAGCAGAAGAAAATTATTAGTGTAGATACCACAAAACAAACAAAGAAGAGAAAGCAGCAGTCTGTAGTTGGACACACGTCGTCAGGGAAAAACACTGATATTCTCACCGCCCAGACAGCTCCAAAGCTTGCAAAGAAGGAGAAACAGCCCACTTTGCCATCTGTGACCTCTAAAGCAGGACCATCTTGCATTCATGTGGATATGAGTCCAGAGGATTCTCAATCTGAACAGTCTGAGTACAGTGACAGTGAACTTTGCTGTGTCTGTAAAAAGTACATGCCAGAGAAAATAAATCTTGCATTTGTATTGGAATTTGCAAATTGGGGACAGTGTGATCAGTGTCAGCACTGGACACATTTGAAGTACTGTTCGTCAGTAAGATGTCTGCGCCGTGGGGACAAGTTTCTATGCCCGCACTGTGACCCTAACACGTGTTTAGACTCTAAATTAAATTTAAGAAAATTCATTACAAAATTCATTACAAAATACGCTTACAAAATTCACATGCTGGTATTGAAAAATGAATTTAAAGTCAGTTGGAACACATTTATGTTTTAATTTCTTATTTCATTTCAGAGAAAATTACCTTTCTAGGTGTTTCACACTCATTTCCTTAATTGACCAATTAGTGTCAAACTGCCAGGGTCGATATTTACCTTTGCACCGATAACCGTTACGTCACTCATACCCAATACAAAATGGCGTCTTTGTTTACATGCCGTTTGTCATCGGCACTTGAAATTTGATTTATACATTCAAAGAAAGGACACAAGTAAATCATGTGAAGGAATCATTTTTACATGGTTTCCGTTTTTACAACATTGATAGCAAATGAAGCACAAGACCACCGATAACTGGTAAATCGAGCATACAAGTATATACATAATTTGAAAGCATCTATGAGAAAATGAATCTTGAATAAAGGAACGCATCAAAGAAAATGAAAAGGCAGATATATAACCTGCCCAGGTAACCAGGACTATGTTTCGGCCGCCACGTGGCAGCAGGCACGTGACGTTGAAATTGACGTCATACTGGCGTTGATGTGACGCATCGACGTCAAAACGACGTCATTTCGACGTCATGTGCCCACTGGGATGGCACTTAGCAGCTTCTGCACGGTGAAGATATGGATGGGTGGACAACTTGGGATTTTACGTCCTTTTCAACAGTATTTCAGTCCTACCTGGACGATGAAAGGGTGATAATGAAAGGCTGTGTGCAATGGAACCCCGTTTACGAATGAAAAGATTCCCGCCCCCAGCGGGCCTCGAACTAGGGACCGCTAGATCAGTAGACCAGCGCTAAACCTACTGAGCTACCGGTGCTCCTAGGGTATAGATGAAATAATTCTGAAAGAGGATCCTCTGGAATCAAGGAACACAGAGAAACGAAAAAAGCAGACTTGGTTTAATTGAAATTGTTCATAGGCAGTAACGTGATGCTGCGACACTGCCCAAACTCCCAAGCACCGACTTTAGAGGAACTCTATTTCCAAATTAACTCAGTATGGGCCTAGTGATCCTAAAGGAGTAGGAAATATGAGCCGCACGACACGACAAAACCAACAAAGTGGCATGTGCGCCCAGCCCAGACTCAGATAAGCCTGGGAATTCGCTCATGAACGCCAAAAGAAAGTGGTATTTTCACTCGTGGCTTCGCCACTCCTGAAAATAAAAATCGATCTTACACTGACAAAGTCAAATATCCTCTTTTGTTGTCCAAAAGCGACAACTAAGGCAAACTTCCCACTGAGCTGGCAAACAACGCTAGGGAATGATGATTCCTGGTACGCGTACTTGGGGGAACAAGGTCATTTATGGGTATACTGGCGGCACCCTTCACTCTTTTTTGAGTCTACTGAAGCCTTGCAGAAAGTTTCGTGGGATACCCAGTGTCCTCCTTGGCACTCTTTGCTGCAATATTTGATAAATTTGCAGCCTGTAAAGCGTCTCGGGTCAATATTATTTCCTAATGAATAACAGTTCTACATGCAAGTTGAAAAACAACAGGGCAGAAACATCATTTTGTGGTTAAAATTGGAGAGCATCAGCGCCGATGCATACTTTGAATGTATATGTTGAATATGGTGCTGTAATAGCCGAGACTGGTGGAGAGTTCTAGAGGCGAATGGTTGAGGGGAAGAAAGAGCACACACACACTGATGTCAGCGACACTGACTTTAGGAATGACAAAATAATTCACGGGAACTACATTCTAACTCGTGGAAACGACATAACTATCTCGTTGTATATTGTCGCATGGGTTATGTCGTAACATCTTAATGGCGCATGACTTGTGAGGAACATAATATGTGATAACATGATTTTACACCCTCAGGCAGTTCCCGAGTTATAAATGACGCCATATTTCCTTCCGAGATGCTACGTAGCCGACAACTTATGATAAGGATACCTCCTATTCCTGAAATTACAAGATACCTTTCCAGGAAGAATCTGCAGTAGAGTTAAACTGACAGGGTACACTTACAGGAGTGAATGTGTGTGGGTATAGGGATGGGGGCGTGGAAAAGGTATTGGGCGTTCTTTCAACTTTACCATTTCTTTTTATCTTCTTTTTCTTTAGGGATCAACTCTTAAAGAAAAGAGTTTGCTCCTCTGGAAGCCACAATCGGAGCACCGCTCCGGCCAATTCCCGGAATTGGCCGAGCGATGTTCCGATTGTGAAAGCCAATACATTGCACCGCTCCGGCCAATTTCGTTGATTCAGGGCGTAGGACGTAAAATCTCAAGTCATCTAACCAACCATACCTCTGACAGAGTAACTAACTGGGTAAACAACAATGTGATATATATACGACGGTACTTGCGCAAAGTAAAGGAGCAATACACGTGAATCCTTTTTTTATTCGAAACAGAATGGCAATATAATAATATACAAAAGGTAGAAAATTGTACATAAGGCAATGGTTAGAATCACATTTTTAAGCAAATATTGCTTGCCCGCCTTTTCGATGAAACCACTCAGGGGCGTAACTAGGGGTAATTTCATTATACGCACAGCCATGTTTTATTCTCTACTTCTTGAAGAGAAAGCTAGTATTTCAGCCACTTTGGCAATTGGTATTGAAACCTGGTCTAATTTATAAATTTTCAGCAAGCAAATACGCAGGTGCGTTTTGAAATTTTGTCAATTTTGACAAAATTTCAATACGCACCTGCGTATTTGCCGTATAGGTAGCTACGCCCTTGCCACTGTTCCTAGCTCCTCAACAAGATAAGCAAGTTTTACTCCTTTCCCCATCATCCCTGCCACCCCAACCCAACCCATCCCACTACACACACACACAAGAAAAACTGATATCAATCTAAACCTTTGCAAATGTTTTTACGTCAAATCTCACATTTCAGATATACACATGATTCAGTTTTAAAGAGAAGCAGACTTAGATCTTTCCCCATGTAAACTGTTCAAATCTGTGGCCCCTGCCCCTAAAATTTGAGTTCATTAGGCGTCTCACACCCCTTCTCACAAAAAAAAAGAGGGCCATGAGGCCCTGAATCGCTCACCTGAGTATGGTGGCCATGTAGGTCATCTGACCTAGACCGCTTGAATAAATTTTCGTTTGACTAGGGCCGTTTGAACAAATTTTCGTTCCCTTGCCCCCTAGAGCCTCTACATGAAATTTGGTTACAACTTGCCAAGTGGCTTTTGAGGAGAGGTAATAAGAGAAACCAGGGTCAAAGGTCAAAGGTCAAAGAATGACCTTGACCTGTTGTACGTGTACATTTTCATGTACTTATTAAGATGACTGTATATACCACTTTCCAGGTCAAAATCTTCAACAGTTTCCATGAAATCATTATATTCTAGCATTTTCCCATACAAAAAGCACCAGAAAGCAAACTGACCTTGCCGTACAAAAGGTCCAGGTCAACCCAAGGTCATAATTTGAGCAATCTTGGTAGTACTTGCGTACCCGATGCTACATACCAAGTTTCAAGGCCATTGGCCCATTGGTTCTGGAGAAGAAGATTTTAAAAGGTTATTACCATATATGGGCATGGTGGCCATTGTGGTCATGTGACTAGGACCGTTTGAACAAATTTTTGTTTCCTTGCCCCCTAGAGCCTCTACATGAAATTTGTTTACAATTTGCCCTATGGCTTTTGAGGAGATGTGTGAAATTGTCGCAATATGAGAGACCAGGGTCAAAGAATGACCTTGACCTCTTGTACGCATAAATTTTCATGCACTCATTAAGATGACTGTATAAACCAATTTTCAGGTCAAAATCTTCAACAGTTTCCGAGAAATCTTATGTTCTAGCATTTTCCCATATAATAGCACCTGAAAGCAAATTTGACCTTTCCGTAAAAAAGGTCAAGGTCAACCCAAGGTCATAATTTGAACAATCTTAGTAGTACTTGTGTACCCCATGCTACATACCAAGTTTCAAGGCCATCAGCCTATTGGTTCATGAGAAGAAGATTTTTAAAGCTATTTACCATATATGGGCATGGCGGCCATGTTGGTCATGTGACTAGGACCGTTTGAACAAATTTTCATTCCCTTGCCTCCTAGAGCCTTCTACATGAAAGTTGGTCACAATTGGCCCAGTGGTTTTTGAGGAGATGTGTGAAATTGTCGCAATACGAGAGACCAGGGTCAAAGGTCAAAGAATGACCTTGACCTCTTGTACGCATAAATTTTCATGTACTCATTAAGCTGACTGTATATATCAATTTTCAGGTCGAAATCTTAAACAGTTTCCAAGAAATCTTATGTTCTAGCATTTTCACATATAAAAGCACCAGAAAGCAAATTTGACCTTGCCGTAAAAAAGGTCAAGGTCAACCCAAGGTCATAATTTGAATAATCTTGGTAGAACTCGCGTACCCAATGCTACATACCAAGTTTCAGGGCCATCAGCCTCTTGGTTCTGGAGAAGATTTTTATAGGTTTTTACCATATATGGGCGTGGCGGCCATGTTGGTCATGTGACCAGGACCGTTTGAACAACTTTTCGTTCCTAAGTCCCCTAGAGGCTACATATGAAATTTGGTTACAATTGGCCAAGCGGTTTCAGAGGAGAAGTCGTTTGAAATTGTGGACGGACGGACGGACGACGGACGACGGAGCCTTACCATCCTATAAGCTCCCCCGGAGCCGTTGGCTCAGGTGAGCTAAAAAGAAGTCAGGAAAGACATTTAAAAGACATTTAGTATTTTTTTTTCTATTTTCTAACTGCAATCTGTCATATAGTTATGTTTATATACCTATATACCGGCAGTTTTGTCCTTCATGAAATTTGAGAGCTGCCTCTAAAATTTGATTTCGTTAGGCGTATCATACGCATTTTCGCACACAAAACAAAGCTAGAAACACATTTAAAAGACATATGAGCCGCGACACGAGAAAACCAACAAAGTAGTTGTGCGCCCAGCGCAGACTCAGATCAGCCTGGGCGTCCGCCCAGTCTGATCAGAGTCTTCCTTAAGCCTTTTAAGGGTAGCTAAGGGTCTAAGCTACCTTCATGCGGACAGCAACGACTCTGATAAGACTGGGCGGATGCCCAGGCTGATCTGAGTCTGTGCTGGGCGCAAAACCACTTTGTCGGTTTTCTCGTGTCGCGGCTCAACTATTTTCTAACTGCAGTATACAAATGGGCAGTTTTGGCCTTCATCAAATTTGAGAGCTGTTCGGGGAAGATGGATGTAAACCTGGAACATAATATATATATGGTAATTTAAATGTGAAAAGATACTCTAAAACATAAAACACATTAAGAGCTGAGTAACCTCGGTTGGCACTCCCTAGAAAATCATGTTAGAAAATCGCCTATATGAGGCTCGTCTCGCGATGTTCGATAAGATCACATATGGTCTTGTTACCGTGCCAATGCCTTCATATTTTGAGCGTCCCATCAGATTATCTCGTCACATGCATCCACTAAGTTTCCGCCAGGTACATGCTACTACAGATTATTATCGGTATTCCTTTTTTTTTTCAATGACTGTCGTTTCGTGGAGCCGGCTCCCTACAGGTTAATTCTTTTAAAAGATCTTGACTCCTTCAAGTTGGAAGTGAGCAAGATAAATCATCAAAGGCCATAGAAAATAAGATCTGTTTTTACCCTGCTTTTATCTCATTACTTTGCTAACAATACTAACATCTTTTTTTCTAATCTCATTATCATTCTTTTAGATCTCACTATCACTTTTATACTTTTATTCTTACTTTAACCTGCGCATAACACCCAGTAGAGGGTGACGCAGTAAACATAGATAGAAACATAGATAGACATTCACTGTTGAGACAAAAAAAAGATACGCTGCTCAAACTATTTGAAGGAACACTGTCAAGAGCCTATCACACGGAGCTTCCAAGTACCTCTATAGGCTTTGTATTTCAGGTCTTTAGGCAAACTTTAATTTCATCGGCCAAGGAGATCAAAGAGCAATTTCTCTGGGCTCATTAGCTCCCACCGTTACATCAAGATGCTGACCTTGCTTAGAGTTTTATTTGAGCCCTGACACGAGAAAAACCAACAATGTGGTTGTGCGCTAAGCTCAGACTCAGATCAGCCTGGGCATCCGCCAAGTCTGATCAGACTCTTTGCTAAGCGCTTAAAAGGTAGCTAAGGGTCCATGCGGACAGCGAAGACTGATCAGCCTGGGCGGATGCTCAGGCTGATCTGCGTCTGCGCTGACCGCACAACCACTTTGTTGGTTTTGTCGTGTCGTGGTTCATTATTATTATCAGTCTATGTAATTTTGCTTGCAGAAACAAAGCTGGATAGAATACACATTTTTCATTAAAAGGATTAAAATTGGAAATAACAACAAAAATATAATAATAAGTCATAAGTGATAGTAACTGTTGCACTTAGAGTGTTTCCATGTTACAAGTACGTATGCACTGGTAGTGCACTATGTCATGAGAAAACCTGTCCCTGTTAAGACACACACTAGCCTGCTTAGACACAGAGACCAGCCAAAGGCATGTAATTTGAAATTAAGAAACTAAGGAGATTATACTATCTATGCGGCGAACAATAAAGGCACCGATCAGCCTGCGTGGATGCGCAGCTGATCTGGGCCTTTTGTTCTCGCGTATGCAAAAAGCAGGTTTTCTTACGAGAAATTACTTCTAAGGAGATACTATAAAACAGCTAGCTTATCTCATCTTAATGACTTGACACATGCCTGACTGACCGCTCTGCTTTGATATAATTAGATAAGGTTGTAAAGGAGTCTGGAGAAACTTACCAATCAGCTAAGTTTTTGCCTAAAGAGCTGAAATACCTCAAAGCTCTCTTGACACTGTATATATCTCCCGTCAACTCGTCTAACTTCGGACAGGTGGTAAATTCGGACAGTAACATTGTTGTTTCTATATGTCAGTTGTTTCGAATTAAAACAAAATGAACAGGACAAACAGTAAAAATCCTGGCGAGACGGCTCATTAGACAGACTATCATCTGGATTTTCACTGTTTGCCACGGTGTGTCCGAATTTACCCGCTGTCTGGAGTTACCCGACTTAACCCTATATGGAATGTGAAGCGCATCTAATAATTCGTGATCGTAGTGTTGCACGGAAGTTTACGATTTTTCAAGATTTATAAGTGCTTTCCGCTAAGAATCGTGAAGTACGAACTGCCAAGTTGAACAGTCTGGGGACTTACGGTTTTCCATCACGCACATTTGTGATGGTCAGCCATAACGCTTACATTTTTCAGTCCAACTCACTAAAATGGCAATTTAACCCACTGGCAGTGTTCAGTATGACCTTAACATTGATATTTGATCCAGCTCTTAACTTTCTCAGTATAAACAGTCTGCAGTTTGGTTATTTCTGCAGAATTATAGTCAAAATTAGGTAAATATTGCTGTGCATTTGACCTGTTTTATTTCCAAGAAAAATTTATACAAGTTAACTTTCTATTTTTTTATAAAACTGTCTACAATGTTTGCTCTATTTTTGTAATGGATGCTAACTATACGAGTTACTCAAGGTTTTGAACCAGTTACTCGACAGAAAAATAGTTGTTGGTTTTTTTTTGGTTTTTTTTGCCTTTGTTATGGTTAGCCATAACACCAGAAGAAACCAGCGTTTTGGCTTCCCATCACGTTTTATCCTTCAGACATGTAGCGACATCTTTCTGGTAAAACTTCCAGTAATTATGTTCTGGTTAGCCATCATGTCAGTTGATTTAAAGTGCATGGTTAATCATCACAAATATGCGTGATGGAAATCCATAAGTCCCCAGACTGTTGAACATGGCTAGTATTGATGCCTGACCTAGTCAGTAGTTTTGACGATGAAGAATTTAAAATATAGAGGATCTTATACGAGTGGTCGTTTCATATGAAATTTATGACTCGCATTCGGCGAGTTTCATAAATTTCATATGAAAACACCAGGAGTGTAAGATTCTGTTATAATATGACCCTTTAAAATGGGATTTTAACGCCTTCAAATTGAGCATTATTTGAATAAGAAAACGCATTGTTGACAAGGACGTTGTCAATGACGTTACGTGTACGCGCCAAAGTGTTATTATATTACACCTGTTGTCATACGATTTTTACGACACGACGTTAGCGCTGAATAACAGCGACGACATATACATGATAAATAGACTTATGGATATTATGAACAGAACTCCTTCAAATGCATATTTTAAGCAATGTCTGATGACATTAGTGCCAAAAGTCTAAGCCTTAAAGTCAGAATTCAAACGTGATGAAAATAATTGTTAAAACCGAAGATAAGTGCAGTCGTAAAGTTAAAAGTACTGTGGGTAGCCTAAATATTGGTGCAGAAGAGTCCGGGCAAATATTGTAGACACTGATCAGACAGCTTATCGCTCAGTCTAATCAGGTCATTCTGACAAAGATCTTTCAATTTTCGCCAAACGTTTCAATCTCACTTATTATGGTCAATTTTCCGCTTTGCGGGCAAAGAAGTTGTCCGAGTAATCCAAATGAAAAAAACAGAATCACAGCTTTGCGACAAATCTGTACGGAACTTGCCATAACGTGTCAAAATTATGTCCCTTAGTTTACGGCAGTAATGGAAAAGAATTATGACATGATATGACATATAAAGGTGGGCTTATACAGCGACACATGTTGCATGACACGTCATGCAACATTTGTCAACGTGTAAACACCCCGGATGAAAAAAAATGTGTTTCGTGACACAAATCTGCTGCTGTTGCATGCAATATGTTAGGGGGAGAGTCGGGTAACTTCGGACAGGCGGGTAAATTCGGACATGCAAACAGTGAAAATCCAGATGAGACGGCTCATAATGAGCCGTCTCATCAGGATTTTCTCTGTTAGGCCAGTTTACTTTTGTTTTAGTTCCAAACAACGAAACAATGTCAGTGTCCGAATTTACCCGCTGTACGAAGTTACCCGACTCTCCGCTAATCCTCTATACATAACCTACTTGGGACAAAAATGGTTGTCTGACACACGTCTCGTGAAGCATTTGTCGCCGTGTTAACCCACCTAATATGTAGGCATATTCAACGGATGGATGGATGACATGATATTTTAAATCCTTTTTAACAGTATTCCAGTCATATCAGGACGATAAGTGGGTGATATTGAAAAGCTGTGTGCATTGCAACCCCGTTTACGATTGAAAAGATTCCCGTCTACAACGGAACCGCTAGATCAGCAAGCCAGCGCTGAACCTACTGAGCTACTGGTGTTCCAGGCATATTCGAAAAGTAGTTCGGTATCCTAGCTGCTGCAGAAATTACTGAATGTCCACACTGTTTTATCTTCTGTTCCTAAGAAGCCCCGGTAACTCAGATGGTTAAGCGCAGGCCTGCTGATGTTGATGTAGCGGTCTGAGGCTCAAATCCGGCTAGAGGCGGAAACGTGAACAGGGCTCCATTGCAACTAGTCTTTCATTATAACCCTTCCAGCGTCTTCATATGATTAAAATACTGTTTAAAAGGAACTGCAAGTCATCCATCCATCTATTGTTATCTAAATAAGCATGCATAATTAAAATTCTATATTGATAGTTCGCCTTAGAGCGCTACATTGCTCAAAGGATGTTGATCCCATATGGCTCGCCGCCTGCTGTTGGTCAATGCATACATTTTCACATACCTCAAAAGTACTAGTAACCTTAGACATGTCAAATTTCTTTTGTTCAAGTTCATGACGTATCAAAAAATCAAGTGCATAACCAGATGTGTCTTCGGCAACTGCTTCCCAAACAATCTTAGGGCAATCAGTGCACATTTGTCCTGAAAATGCCGTATTGTGACAGCGAAATTCTATGCTTACAGGTGCTTTGACTTGACCGAGTTGCATGTTTTTCAGTTGTTCAATCAATCGTTTGATAATGTCTCGGTACCATGGATATGCTGCACGGATTTTCTCCAGACATTTTTCAACGCACACTGAAGAATATGACTCCAGGTCGCTGATCAAGGATTGTAAGCCGAAGTAATGTGCCTGCTCATACACCAATAAGGCAATATCTCCAGATGGAAGCCTATGAAGTTTGTTAAACCTCAGATAGTTAAGAATATGGTAGAATATTTCACCGTCAGCGTCAATAAAGAACCGACCGTCTTTATCTTTGGAACACGGATGTCTTCCACTGAACATGGCGGCCAACATGCTGTCTGGATCTTTGGTCAAAGTTGATAAGTGTGTGGTAAAGTGGCGCCCACCGACATTAAGGTCCACAACAGCTGGAAACTGAAAATAAATGATCTTTTGTCAATATATGGCATCTGAGAAAACAGTTTATTATATGAGATCGCTATTTCCTTACCCGTGAGTCATCGTTAATTAACATATGTTGCTGGAGGGCTGATCACGAAATGATATGAAAATAGGCACTGCCTCTAGGCGAGCACATCGCTCTTTACAGTGTGTGCGTGTATGGTAAAACCTCTTTGTAGCTGATATCATATTAACCCTAAGTTTCGGACAAAAATGCGTGGTCGATGTGTAGACCCTGATCTGATTACTCATTGTAATCTGGATTGAATTTCACAACGGGTTTTTTGTCGTATGAAACTTGTTATAAAATTACTGCAACTCTACAGCTGCAAACTCCGTCTGACAAACTAATGCAGAATGTAGCATTACATTTATATTATATCCAATACGTTTGTAACGAACGATAATTTTCTTGACCTGATCAGAAAAATCACACTTACCTACAATTTTTTTTCACTTACCTACATTTTTTTAATTTATAGACAAAGTCACCATAGAATTATGGTTCCGACAAGCTTGATGCAAAAGGCTTTTAAATCCGACATTGAATTTAGAAAACCAATTCATAGTGTCGGCGAAAAAAAATTGAAAATGCTTTTCGAAGTTTATGATATCTATAGCCCTGCTGGAGAAGCTTAGCAATTAAAATTTTATTAAGGGCATTGAAGTCAGTCTCATGACTAGACACTCTAGCAAATCGAATAAGCTGAGAAATGTAAACCCCGTAAGAGGTAGAATGGGGAACATCACCATCCAAAAATGGAAAATTTACTATTTCAAAATCAAAGTCTTCCCGTTTATCATAAATTCTGGATGAAACAAGTCCATTTGAAACAGATAAATGTAAATCCAAAAAAATGGAGCTTCGGTATCGGCTGCATTAGCTTTGTTTAACTGCAGCTCAGGTGGATAAATTTGAATCATCATGCCTTCAAAGTAAGGATTGTCAGTATTTAAAAGATCATCTACTGTAGATATCTAGATGTTGAGTTAAAAGCTTCAATAATTTCAGATTGTTTTTCATAAGAAAGAAAAGCCATGAAATCTCTTTCATAGCGAAATAAAAACAAATCCGCTACAAGAGGAGCACAATTAGTACCCATCGGAATACCAACAACTTTTCTGTATAACTTTGTACCAAATCTAATGTAAATGTTATCTAAAAGGTTGTTAATGCTTCACATATATTTTGACATGACCAAATTTATATAGGTTTTGGTGTTCGGAGTTTACTGACCTCCTCTATCCATATCAACTTGAAATTGAATATACCACAGAGTCCAGTTCATCTGCCTCATACTTAGATTGTTATCTCTATATTGAAAATGGAAAGCTTGTTACTAGGCTTTATGACAAGAGGGACGACTTCAATTTTCCCATAGTTAACATTCCATTTTTAAGTATTAATATCCCTTCAGCACCTGCATACGGAGTTTATGTTTCTCAGCTAGTCCGCTATGCTAGTGCTATGGCCTGTTTCAAATATCAAGACTTTGTTGAAAGAGGGAAGCTACTCACTCGTAAACTGTTGATGCAGGGTTATCATAAAGTAAAGCTTGTGTCGACAGTTAAAAAGTTTTACGGGAGACATCATGACCTTGCTGATCCCTACAATGTGGCCGTTTCCAAACTAATTTCCCATTTGACGGCCTCAGCCGAAGCTTAGTTAAGCTGTCAAATACCGGACTTTCATTTTCACTGACTTTGCACACATACATAGATATGGCGGGTGTATTATAATAGGCAGGTGATGCTTAGTACCTGCGGGCACCTGATCACACATCTGTTTTGGGGTCCATATTTGTGTATCTAAAATATTCCGGAATTGTCTATGTTAAATGACTTACGAGTTCGGACTTATGATTTGGGTCCTTTGACCACTTTCATTTCTTACCAGTCATCTACCATAGAGCTGCCGCTCTTTCAAAGCTCCTACGGACCTTTGAATCTGCAGGCGCTACCCGCCTGCAAAGCAAGTGCTCGTATTCATTCACGACGGCTGAAAGCCGGAGTGAATTATATTCGTATCTGCCCGACAAAACGTGTTAATCAGCGATAATCTACCGGTAAAGAAAAGTATTTTCGATTTTAACATTGTATAAAATGAAAATGCAAGGATATTGCGACGTTTTCCTATGGACTATTCTGAGGCGAATGTAGACAGATGCACACGTTTACATCCGACGTCATCAAGGCGCGAAAGCACACTGCGACGTTAGTAACGTAATTGATAACAAATGTTCATACGACGACGCTTCCTATACGCTCAATGGGGAAAACGTAAACGCCATGTTCATGGTTAGAATATTCAGTGGATAACGTCGTGTCATAAACCTCGTATGACCACACTTGAAATAACACGTTGGCGCGTACATGTAACGTCATTGACAACGTCTGTATTAACAATTCTTTACTTATTTAAATAGTGTTAGTTTTGAAGGCGATAAGCCTCCATTTTAAAGGGCTATATGATAAAACAGAATCTTGAACTCGTGGTCATTTCATATGAATTTATGCAACTCGCCAAAGGTTCGTTTCAAAAATTTCATATGAAATGACCACTCGTGTAACAATCTCTATATAGGCTTGGATCAGACTGCTTCTTTACTATCAGTCTTATCAGTGTCCCTAGTTTTGTAATTCAGACAACAATCTTATGGAACATCTCTTGACGTAGCAAGTTGATATAGCAGAAAGAAAGAAAAAAGAAAAGAAAAAAGTGTTCATGGGACATGGGTGCCCCCGCCCGGAGCTAACAGCAAGCTTTCCTTGTATTGTTCGCAACACATCGTCTCAATAAGCTAACCAATGTCTCAAGTTTCTGTATCGAGTCCAAACAGTCTGGGACATATGGATCGGACATGGATCGGACAAGGGCAGATAACAAAACAAAAAGACGCAGAATCGTCTTCCTGGTTTAGAGCAGATTGTTGAGTACATAAAACATCTGAAAATTGATGATTAAATTCTGTATGGTTCAAGAGCCTGGACACAGACTTTTGGCAAATGCATATAACATAACTCAATGCCTTGAGCAATGAAAGCTGCCTATCTTATTCATGAAAGCTCACCTTTATAAGATAAATTGATTTTGATACGTGTTTTACAGATGAAGCCATCTATGGGGTTTCATGCCGCAGTCCCACATGGTTAGGGAATTATGGCTCAGACACAGTGTGCTCAGACAATGGATTTTTGGTATGAGTGGAGAATTCAAAGAGGTGCTTTCTTCGTATGAGTCACACTGGCTCAATAAGATATCACATATGTGAAGTTTCAGTTTCTTTGTTAAAGTCCACATAATTCAGGCGTTTCTGCCCGGTTTTAGATTTTTGAGAGGGATAGGTCACTCAATATATTGAAAAAGCGAGTTGTCTTCCTTGTTTTTAACACACCAACTTGTATTGTAAGCACATCTGTAGTTGTGTTGTGTTATTGTTTAACGTCCACGGTAAACAGCTATGGTCATGTCGGAATGGTCAGTTAACCTTAACACACTATTCCTGGGCAGGTTTAGACGTCCTAAGCAGTCCTCAGCAGTTAACCAGTACTAAGTGTACTTACTTTCACCAGTAACTGACACCTGCCCTTCTTGAATCAGCGGAAGAAGAAATGAAAGTAAGTGGCATGACCGGTTATCGAACCCAGGACCTCTGGCTTATAAGTCAGGCGCCCTACCGATTACGCTACGCGGCCGGGCCCCATCTGTACTGTTTCATGGCTTATTTTCTTAATTTAGGGGTTATGGCCCGGCCAAGGATTACACATTGTCCCAATAATGTAAACCAATATATGAGGTTTCGTGACTTATTATGTCCCCCCACCAAAGGTGAGGGGGGACATATTGTTTTCAGTGCGGATCCCGGGCGTCGGCGTCGGCGTCCCTGTGACAGATTTCTTGTATGCGCGATATCTCTTGAACCAATGGATTGAATTTCACCAAACTTGCATGAATACATTATTGGGACAAGTTTAAGAGCTGTTTAGATTTTGGTGACCTTGACCTCATTTTCAAGGTCACTGGAGGACATAGATGACAATTTCTTGTACCCACTATATCTCCTGAACCAATGGATGAAATTTCACCAAACTGGCATGGATACATTATTGGGACAAGCTTAAGAGGTGATTAGGTTTTGGTGACCTTGACCTCATTTTCAAGGTCACTGGAGGACTTAGATGAAAATTTCTTGTACCAGTGATATCTCTTGAACCAATGGATGGAATTTCACCAAACTTGCATGGATACATCATTGGAACAAGTTAAAGAGCTGATCAGATTTTGGTGACCTTGACCTTATTTTCAAGGTCACTGGAAGACTTAGATGACAATTTCTTGTACCCACTATATCTCCTGAACCAATGGATGGAATTTAACCAAACTGGCATGGATACATTATTGGGACAAGTTTAATAGCTGATTAGGTTTTGGTGACCTTGACCTCATTTTCAAGGTCGCTGGAAGACTTAGATGACAATTTCTAGAACAAATGATATCTCTTGAACCAATGGATGGAATTTCACCAAATTTGCATGGATACATCATTGGGACAAGTTTAAGAGGTTTTCAGATTTTGGTGACCTTGACCTTATTTTCAAGGTCATTGGAGGACTTGGATGATAATTTCTTGTAACCACTATATCTCCTGAACCAAAGAATGGAATTTCTCCAAAGTTTCAGGGATACATCATTGCGACAAATTAAAGAGCAGGTCAGATTTTATGACCTTGACCTCATTTGCAAGGTCACTGGAGGACTTAGATGACAATATCTTGTACCCACTAAACCCCTGAACCAATGGATGGAATTTCATCAAACTTGCATGCATACATTATTGGGACAAGTGTAAGAGCTGATTAGATTTTGGTGTCCTTGATCTCATATTCAAGGTCACTGGAGGACTTACATGACATTTTCTTGTACCCACTATATCTCCTGAACCAATGGATGGAATTTCACCAAACTTGAATGGATACATCATTTGGACAAGTTTAAGAGGTGATATGATTTTGGTGACCTTGACCTCATTTTCAAGGTCATAGTCATCTATGTAGGATATCTTAAGAACCAGTGGATGGATTTTCTCCAAACTTGCCAAGATATTTTACTCATTCAGGCATTTTATTCATTAGAGAGGATGGGAAATGGGCTGGTGGGGGACATCAGTTTTTCTCTGAAAAACATTTCTAGTTTTCATTTGGTTTAATAGCTATGGCCCCGACATGAAATTTTGGCAAGGGCAGATAATTCAGCAAAAGCTCCGCTTAGCGGGGCAATAATTTGCCAGTTGGGGTTATTACTTAAAAAAGAAAAATAGGCAATTAGAACTTCGTCCCTAATTCTTCAAAAAGTGAGGCGACTAGAAATACTATGAAAATATGCAAAGGGTCATAATTCTATCAAAACTGCAAGTAGAGTATGGCTCTCTTTCTTTTCCCATTGTCTGATTTGTACAATGTTTTGACGCAAACCTTAAAAAAGTTTAAAGTTGGGGACCGAGCAAGGGGGGGGGGGGGGGGGGGGGGCTGGTAAATATTTCAAAAAGAAATCTCTGTCTTTGGATATGCAAAAAAAAATTGGCTCATTAGGGAAAAAAAACATCTTGCCTCACAAATTACTGAAAAAAATTCTGGCTCCACCCAATAAGTTAGTAAAAATGTAGTCTGCAGATAATTCCATTTTTATGTTTTAATATTATTTACATGCATGCACATATATTTACAAAAATCTTATACAACATTCACATATATGTATTACTGATCTGCCGCATTACTAAGCAAAAATGTTTTCAGAGCCAAGTGAAAAAAATCCCGTCGCCATCAAGAACACCAGCCCCCCACACACTTCTATCGCCCCCTCCCCCCCCCCCCCCCCCCCCCCCACACACACACACACAAAATCAAATGGTCGGTCCCTTAGGGGATGAAAACCAAATAATGGCAATAAGAAGTATACAACGGGACAAAATCTTTCAAAGCCAAAAACAGGTTTATGGTTCTTTTTCACTTCTCATCGCCTGATGATGCTGTTATTGATTTTTTTTTTACACAATATTACTTCAGAGAACTTTGACCTCTATGTATGACTTTGACCTTTGTCTGACGCTGTAAAACTAAAAGTAAGGTTAAGGTTGTTTCTCTCTAGTCTGATGGTGGTTTCTTTTAAATCCTAAGGTTATGTTTTTTCTCTGCTTTTAAATTTGTACAAACTTTTATGATTCTATTTTTAGATTAAAAATACATACGAATAATGAATCAGAGTAAACGTGGTTACAAGATCTATCGTTATTACTTCTATTATGTCTTTTTATTACTTAAAGATTGTCTCCCTCGTTTATTTCATGTTTTCAGAAACAAATATTTTAACAAAATTTCGTTAGACAATATGTAATAGTCTCATAATTAGGCGTAAAAGTTTTGAGAAAATGCATGTTTATTCGATAAATGTGGAATGAAAAATAATCTTCAAATTTAAATGCAAATTGACTATTTGACCACGTGTGTCATGTGATCATGTACAGGTAATTTTCGTAACCGTGCACGTGATTGTGACGTATGAATAAATTATTTTTGTCCAATAATGCGATTTCAACCGCGGTCCGCGATTGTATAAAAATTTATTTTATTTCTTGTTTAAAGTCACTTTTATCGAATATTATTATCTAAACTCTAATTCAAATGTATAATTAGACCATGTCGGAGGTATTGCATGAAATATTTCATCAAATCATTTTTGTTATTATTATAAAGGGAGTAAATCCTTAAGGTCTGAGCTGCCGGATCCAGTGGTTAGAGACACTGGGCTATTGTGCAGAAAGTCGCCGGTTCGAGTCCCGGACTGCCTTTCTGTCAACGCTGCAGTAAATAGGATCAGAGAAGGATAAGGCAGCGAACGTCGGAGAGGGGGGGTGGAGGGCTCCGCCTTCCATATGTTGTGCCGAAGATACGGTTGACCTCTTGTCCCCACTGCCCCTACGGCCACACCATTTACATTTCACCTTTTTTCTGTCGATCTTGAAATAATCAGAATAACAATCAAAATTTACCTCCTGTTCCTGGTCCATTTTCAGTCCTTAACAACCTGTGCGTATGTGTTTTAGCAAGATTAATTTTGTACTTTCACTTTCGTTTTCGTGAATTAAGAAAAAAAAGAACGAAACGTTACGTGGCAGAAATGCGACAGTTTAGGTAATAATGCAAATGAGCCGCGACACGAAAAAACAACAACAAAGTGGTCTTGTGCCCAGCGAAGACTCAGATCAGCCTGGGAATCCGCCCAGTCTGACCAGAGTCTTAGCTGTCCGCATGGAGGTAGCTTAGACTCTTAGATGCCCTTTAAGCGCTTAGCGAAGTCTTATCAGACTGGGCGGATGCCCAGGCTGATCTGAGTCTGTGCTGGGCACACAACCACATTGCTGGTTTTTATCGTGCCGCGGCTCAAATGTACTTTTTCAAACAAAGCAGGATAAAAATAGTTATAAATGACCCAGAAAAAGACTAGGGGAGAGTATGGTAACTTCGGACAGGCGGGTAAATTCGGGCATATCATGGCAAACAGTGGAAATCCAGATGAGACGGCTCCTAATGAGCCGTCTCATCAGGATTTTTACTGTTTTGCCCGGTTAATTTTAATTTAATTACAAACAACTTACATATAAAGGACACAATGTCACTGTCCGAATTTACCCGCTGTCAGAAGTTACCCGACTCTCCCCTAACACATGTGTTGCATTACATTGTGTAAAATTTATAAATAAGCTGTCATACAATTAAACACACACAATTGAATATTAATTTACGTCAGTGATTTTTTCTCTATATAAGTGGTGCCCATAAAAGGCACCAGTCCCAATTCAAAATAGTATCTATTTTTCCCAACTGCAAGTTGAAAAATTCCCAATTGCAGGAAGAATTTTTCTAAGCATAAATTTACTTGCTTGCTGAGAGAATTGGCAGATATAAAGCTATAATTGAATTTAAATATTATATATTCAGTTTCATGACCCCTAACCCACTACTTGAGCCAATAAAGGTGTTTCTGAAATTCCAAATTTAAGGAGAATACGACGCGATTTTTTCCCAATTCTGTGGGCACCTGCACCATTCCCAAAATAGTGAAAAAAATCACTGTAGCATACTTTGGAACGCCTATATGATTTATTTATGGCCACTTACCCAGTTATCGGTGGTTATTTGTCGTAGACATATCAGCGCATGTATGACCTGCATCCGGGTTTTTATTGTATGGGGGATAATAAACACAATCTACCATTTGTGAAAAGAAACAGTTTTAAAATGACGTTTTATGAATATAAACTTTATTTTGGCTTCGTTTCCTTTTTAATTTAATCGCCGTTATTTGCGGATAGACGTGTTTTATTCAATAATAACGAATGACGAAAAGTGTATTTGCAAATTTCATGACCCGTTTGAGCAGCAGTAAATCAGGCGCATTCGAGTTTTCCAATCGTGTATTTAAAGGTCTAGTATGAAATCCATAACCGCACCGCGCTTCCGAACCGCCGCGCCAGAAATCAGTTTTCTTTAACAACTGATGTATTTCTAACTAAAATAACAAGGAAACAAACAGTGCTTCCACTAGTGGAAGTCTGGGTGTCTGTGACTTCTAAAACTGAATGCCAGGAAGTCAGTGACTTCCAATTCTTATCATAACCTACCATTTATAAAGTGAATATTGACTTAAATAATGAGTTAAATTTGTTGCAATAATGGTATTTCACCCATTAATGAAGGAGAAAGCAATATAAATATGGACATTCTGGAAGAAACCAAGTCTATCCTTCAGCATGACTTTCAAATGACAAATCTTTGAAGTCATATGACTTCCTGATTTTGATGGTTAGTGCTAGCACTGAACAAAATACAATGAGAACAAAAAAAACTACTTTTCGAAGCTGAACAAAAAATCAGACATACCCCTTATCTTTTTGAATTTGTAAACTAAGTCATCATAAAATTCTGGTTCCGATAGGCCTTCATGTGAAAGTGATTTTAACCTGACATTGAGTTTTGAAACCAATTCATTGCATCAGCGATAAAATTTTCTAGATAAGGAATTATTTCGATGCAGGCTTATCTTGATACTCATTCGCTCAATTGCACACACGCTCAGTCACTCACAAACTCACGAATTCACTCCCTTAGCAATTGGGCCAAACGAAGTCAGGGAAAATCATGAAAATATGAGGCATAAAAAGCTAAGAAATAGACTTTTAATAAGTGTTCCCCCAGTTACAGCTAGCTCCTGGTGAGGTATCGGTATTTTTGCGGTTCAGTCATGCCATTAAATCTAACTTGTGGTAAATAAACTAGGATATCGAAGTTGTATGAAAATGAGTAAGGAAAACATCAGTTTTGGCCATGGTGCCGCATGGTTATATATCTATGCGCCAGTCATTTGTATCCACACACCCCACCTACAGAAATGGAATTTTTACATTTCAGAGACCTGTGATGATTAGCTGATGGTAACAACTTTGCTCTTATTTCGACCCTATACTACAGAAAATCTCACAGGGTAAAGGACCCCAATCTTAAAACTCCGGCACTATGGAAACAATTAAAATATAATTGCCCTGCACCTTGGTCCGGCTATCCCAGCGCCATTGTATTATTGTAGGCCCGGAACGTCCCGTTACCATAGTCTAGCTGCAGTTGCAGTTATCTGTTGAGGGATTATTGGGTTGCCCTTTATATTAATTCATGTTTTGTCCACCATTTTGAAGGACTTCTTATTAAATCAACAACCCAACAAACGCTATTCGTTTATTGTGTTTCCATTCATTCCTGGCGCAGCCCATCTTCGTAGGTTGGGGCGAGGATGCAAATGACAGCAGGCCGAATTGACCCGGACGAGTTGAATGGAGGCCGAGTTGACCCAGGAGCCGTGAAGACCCCAGGCTTACAGAAAGCAGGCCGAGTTGACCCGCTTCTTCCATGACATACTATCGTCAGACAATAGTTGTAATCGAACTCGACCAAGGCTGATCACGATAATCCTCACTCGGGAATTCATGTTTTGTCCTTGAACAAGACACATTTACTTTACAAAAGTACTGATAATACCCAGGAAGCGGTGGATCCGTCCTGACATGACTAAAAAGTTGTTCTTTAAAAACGAATTTCATCTTCGACAATTATCTTTTTTAAAGATGTTTCTTGTCAGTTATCGGTGCAATCAGAAAATATCCGAATTTTTCACGTGCGGTTTTGTTTACTTCCGTTATATCCGGCGTAAACACCGACAGGAAACTCCCGCTAACTGTCAAACTAAAAACACCTTGAAAATGAGCTTCTTGAAGGTAAGTAACACTTTTCCTTTTCAGAACATATATTTTTCACCTTTTTGAACCAATTACAATTTATACAACTTCTCTGTACACAAATAGTTTAAAAAAAAAGTTGACAGTTAAATCGTCTGCTCCAAGTCCAGCTTCCATGAACTAGAAGTCACATTATGTCCTTATATGGTAAAAAAAAGACCGGTGCTAACATAAACATTTACCCTGACAATTAGTCTGTATTGTTTACCATTTGTATTCAGTTTTACAGGTTAACTATTGTAAATATAAATACCACAGCTTAATTTTGCCTAACTTTTATATTTTCAGGTATCTCTTGATGGTGCAAGAAAGAGGAGAAGAAGGCAGTATGCCCTGCTCTACTGGTTACGGCCTACAAGGAGATGGAAGAGAAGAACCTTTCAGTCTACAGGGCAGCTAGAATGTTTGGGGTGCCCGAGAGTACACTGCGTGATCGCCATTTGGGAAATCAGCCAGCCGATACTGTCCCTACTCCAGGGCCTTCACCAATGTTATCTTTTGAAGAGGAGAAAGGTCTGGTTGAGCATGTGTCCTACATGGCCAAGATAGGTTATGGCTACTCGAAGCAAGCATTTCTGGATTTGTCTACTGAATTCGCAAGAAGTCAGGGGAAGAGGCAGAAGAAGATCCTTCATTCAAACACTCCTGGTATGCCAAGTTCGTCAAAAGATGGGTAGAGCTTCACCTTGCTAAGACAGAGAAATTAGCTATTGTTGGAGCTAAAGCAACCTCGCAAGAAGTTCTTGATGGGTATTTCTCAGAGCTGGAACAGGTTATTCATAGGAACAAGTTGCAGGATCACCCTGAGCACATCTGGAATGTAGATGAAAGTGGAATTACCATGGAACATACACCATTGAAAGTGTTGTGTGAAAGGGGCTTAGCACCACAGGGAATCACTTCGTCTCGTGGGAAGAATGTGACTGTTATCGGCTGTGGCAATGCGGCTGGCAATCATGTGCCGCCATATTTCATTTTCCCTGGAAAGAGGTGGAATAATGACTTTCTTGATGGAACGTGTCCAGGAGCTTCTGGTGAAATGTCTGAATCCGGTTGGTCAAACTCGCAAACTTTCATGAACTTTCTTGGAAACCATTTCAGGAGATTTGTTCCCGCCAATGCAAACTACAAAGATTTGATTCTGTTTGACGGACACAGGTCACACATTTCATTGACTCTCAATGAATGGGGTAGTCAAAATAATATAGAGTTCTTTGTATTACCTCCCCACACGTCATATATCACTCAGCCCCTGGATGTTGGTTGTTTTGCCCCCCTGAAAAGAATCTACAGCAGTGAGTGTATGGCGTTTCTTCGTGAACACCCAGGGCAACAGATCACAAAGCATCATGTTGGCAAACTTGCTTCTTCTGCATATCTGAAAGCTATGACCCCTTCAAACCTTGTCAGTGCTTTCCGAAAGACTGGAATTTATCCCTTGAAGAAAGACTGTATACCACCAGAGAAGGTCATGCCCTCAGTTATATATACGGAAACTTCCGGTGCTGAAAATCAGGAACCAACTGCTGCATGTGAATTTCTTGAGCAGAAGAAAATTATTAGTGTAGATACCACAAAACAAACAAAGAAGAGAAAGCAGCAGTCTGTAGTTGGACACACGTCGTCAGTGAAAAACACTGATATTCTCACCGCCCAGACAGCTCCAAAGCTTGCAAAGAAGGAGAAACAGCCCACTTTGCCATCTGTGACCTCTAAAGCAGGATCATCTTGCATTCATGTGGATATGAGTCCAGAGGATTCTCAATCTGAACAGTCTGAGTACAGTGACAGTGAACTTTGCTGTGTCTGTAAAAAGTACATGCCAGAGAAAATAAATCTTGCATTTGTATTGGAATTTGCAAATTGGGGACAGTGTGATCAGTGTCAGCACTGGACACATTTGAAGTACTGTTCGTCAGTAAGATGTCTGCGCCGTGGGGACAATTTTCTATGCCCGCACTGTGACCCTAACACGTGTTTAGACTCTAAATTAAATTTAAGAAAATTCATTACAAAATTCATTACAAAATACGCTTACAAAATTCACATGCTGGTATTGAAAAATGAATTTAAAGTCAGTTGGAACACATTTATGTTTTAATTTCTTATTTCATTTCAGAGAAAATTACCTTTCTAGGTGTTTCACACTCATTTCCTTAATTGACCAATTAGTGTCAAACTGCCAGGGTCGATATTTACCTTTGCACCGATAACCGTTACGTCACTCATACCCAATACAAAATGGCGTCTTTGTTTACATGCCGTTTGTCATCGGCACTTGAAATTTAATTTATACATTCAAAGAAAGGACACAAGTAAATCATGTGAAGGAATCATTTTTACATGGTTTCCGTTTTTACAACATTGATAGCAAATGAAGCACAAGACCACCGATAACTGGTAAATCGAGCATACAAGTATATACATAATTTGAAAGCATCTATGAGAAAATGAATCTTGAATAAAGGAACGCATCAAAGAAAATGAAAAGGCAGATATATAACCTGCCCAGGTAACCAGGACTATGTTTCGGCCGCCACGTGGCAGCAGGCACGTGACGTTGAAATTGACGTCATACTGGCGTTGATGTGACGCATCGACGTCAAAACGACGTCATTTCGACGTCATGTGCCCACTGGGATGGCACTTAGCAGCTTCTGCACGGTGAAGATATGGATGGGTGGACAACTTGGGATTTTACGTCCTTTTCAACAGTATTTCAGTCCTACCTGGACGATGAAAGGGTGATAATGAAAGGCTGTGTGCAATGGAACCCCGTTTACGAATGAAAAGATTCCCGCCTCCAGCGGGCCTCGAACTAGGGACCGCTAGATCAGTAGACCAGCGCTAAACCTACTGAGCTACCGGTGCTCCTAGGGTATAGATGAAATAATTCTGAAAGAGGATCCTCTGGAATCAAGGAACACAGAGAAACGAAAAAAGCAGACTTGGTTTAATTGAAATTGTTCATAGGCAGTAACGTGATGCTGCGACACTGCCCAAACTCCCAAGCACCGACTTTAGAGGAACTCTATTTCCAAATTAACTCAGTATGGGCCTAGTGATCCTAAAGGAGTAGGAAATATGAGCCGCACGACACGACAAAACCAACAAAGTGGCATGTGCGCCCAGCCCAGACTCAGATAAGCCTGGGAATTCGCTCATGAACGCCAAAAGAAAGTGGTATTTTCACTCGTGGCTTCGCCACTCCTGAAAATAAAAATCGATCTTACACTGACAAAGTCAAATATCCTCTTTTGTTGTCCAAAAGCGACAACTAATGCAAACTTCCCACTGAGCTGGCAAACAACGCTAGGGAATGATGATTCCTGGTAGGCCTAATTGGGGGAACAAGGTCATTTATTGGTATACTGGCGGCACCCTTCACCCTATGTTGAGTCTACTGAAGCCTTGCAGAAAGTTTCGTGGGATACCCAGTGTCCTCCTCAGCACTCTTTGCTGCAATATTTGATAAATTTGCAGCCTGTAAAGCGTCTCGGGTCAATATTATTTCCTAATGAATAACAGTTCTACATGCAAGTTGAAAAACAACAGGGCAGAAACATCATTTTGTGGTTAAAATTGGAGAGCATCAGCGCCGATGCATACTTTGAATGTATATGTTGAATATGGTGCTGTAATAGCCGAGACTGGTGGAGAGTTCTAGAGGCGAATGGTTGAGGGGAAGAAAGAGCACACACACACTGATGTCAGCGACACTGACTTTAGGAATGACAAAATAATTCACGGGAACTACATTCTAACTCGTGGAAACGACATAACTATCTCGTTGTATATTGTCGCATGGGTTATGTCGTAACATCTTAATGGCGCATGACTTGTGAGGAACATAATATGTGATAACATGATTTTACACCCTCAGGCAGTTCCCGAGTTATAAATGACGCCATATTTCCTTCCGAGATGCTACGTAGCCGACAACTTATGATAAGGATACCTCCTATTCCTGAAATTACAAGATACCTTTCCAGGAAGAATCTGCAGTAGAGTTAAACTGACAGGGTACACTTACAGGAGTGAATGTGTGTGGGTATAGGGATGGGGGCGTGGAAAAGGTATTGGGCGTTCTTTCAACTTTACCATTTCTTTTTATCTTCTTTTTCTTTAGGGATCAACTCTTAAAGAAAAGAGTTTGCTCCTCTGGAAGCCACAATCGGAGCACCGCTCCGGCCAATTCCCGGAATAGGCCGAGCGATGTTCCGATTGTGAAAGCCAATACATTGCACCGCTCCGGCCAATTTCGTTGATTCAGGGCGTAGGACGTAAAATCTCAAGTCATCTAACCAACCATACCTCTGACAGAGTAACTAACTGGGTAAACAACAATGTGATATATATACGACGGTACTTGTGCAAAGTAAAGGAGCAATACACGTGAATCCTTTTTTTATTCGAAACAGAGTGGCAATATAATAATATACAAAAGGTAGAAAATTGTACATAAGGCAATGGTTAGAATCACATTTTTAAGCAAATATTGCTTGCCCGCCTTTTCGATGAAACCACTCAGGGGCGTAACTAGGGGTAATTTCATTATACGCACAGCCATGTTTTATTCTCTACTTCTTGAAGAGAAAGCTAGTATTTCAGCCACTTTGGCAATTGGTATTGAAACCTGGTCTAATTTATAAATTTTCAGCAAGCAAATATGCAGGTGCGTTTTGAAATTTTGTCAATTTTGACAAAATTTCAATACGCACCTGCGTATTTGCCGTATAGGTAGCTACGCCCTTGCCACTGTTCCTAGCTCCTCGACAAGATAAGCAAGTTTTACTCCTTTCCCCATCATCCCTGCCACCCCAACCCAACCCATCCCACTACACACACACACACAAGAAAAACTGATATCAATCTAAACCTTTGCAAATGTTTTTACGTCAAATCTCACATTTCAGATATACACATGATTCAGTTTAAAAGAGAAGCAGACTTAGATCTTTCCCCATGTAAACTGTTCAAATCTGTGGCCCCTGCCCCTAAAATTTGAGTTCATTAGGCGTCTCACACCCCTTCTCACAAAAAAAAGAGGGCCATGAGGCCCTGAATCGCTCACCTGAGTATGGTGGCCATGTAGGTCATCTGACCTAGACCGCTTGAATAAATTTTCGTTTGACTAGGGCCGTTTGAACAAATTTTCGTTCCCTTGCCCCCTAGAGCCTCTACATGAAATTTGGTTACAACTTGCCAAGTGGCTTTTGAGGAGAGGTAATAAGAGAAACCAGGGTCAAAGGTCAAAGGTCAAAGAATGACCTTGACCTGTTGTACGTGTACATTTTCATGTACTTATTAAGATGACTGTATATATCACTTTCCAGGTCAAAATCTTCAACAGTTTCCATGAAATCATTATATTCTAGCATTTTCCCATACAAAAAGCACCAGAAAGCAAACTGACCTTGCCGTACAAAAGGTCCAGGTCAACCCAAGGTCATAATTTGAGCAATCTTGGTAGTACTTGCGTACCCGATGCTACATACCAAGTTTCAAGGCCATTGGCCCATTGGTTCTGGAGAAGAAGATTTTAAAAGGTTATTACCATATATGGGCATGGTGGCCATGTTGGTCATGTGACTAGGACCGTTTGAACAAATTTTTGTTTCCTTGCCCCCTAGAGCCTCTACATGAAATTTGTTTACAATTTGCCCTATGGCTTTTGAGGAGATGTGTGAAATTGTCGCAATATGAGAGACCAGGGTCAAAGAATGACCTTGACCTCTTGTACGCATAAATTTTCATGCACTCATTAAGATGACTGTATAAACCAATTTTCAGGTCAAAATCTTCAACAGTTTCCGAGAAATCTTATGTTCTAGCATTTTCCCATATAAAAGCACCAGAAAGCAAATTTGACCTTTCCGTAAAAAAGGTCAAGGTCAACCCAAGGTCATAATTTGAACAATCTTAGTAGTACTTGTGTACCCCATGCTACATACCAAGTTTCAAGGCCATCAGCCTATTGGTTCATGAGAAGAAGATTTTTAAAGCTTTTTACCATATATGGGCATGGCGGCCATGTTGGTCATGTGACTAGGACCGTTTGAACAAATTTTCATTCCCTTGCCTCCTAGAGCCTTCTACATGAAAGTTGGTCACAATTGGCCCAGTGGCTTTTGAGGAGATGTATGAAATTGTCGCAATACGAGAGACCAGGGTCAAAGGTCAAAGAATGACCTTGACCTCTTGTACGCATAAATTTTCATGTACTCATTAAGCTGACTGTATATATCAATTTTCAGGTCGAAATCTTAAACAGTTTCCAAGAAATCTTATGTTCTAGCATTTTCACATATAAAAGCACCAGAAAGCAAATTTGACCTTGCCGTAAAAAAGGTCAAGGTCAACCCAAGGTCATAATTTGAATAATCTTGGTAGAACTCGCGTACCCAATGCTACATACCAAGTTTCAGGGCCATCAGCCTCTTGGTTCTGGAGAAGATTTTTATAGGTTTTTACCATATATGGGCGTGGCGGCCATGTTGGTCATGTGACCAGGACCGTTTGAACAACTTTTCGTTCCTAAGTCCCCTAGAGGCTACATATGAAATTTGGTTACAATTGGCCAAGCGGTTTCAGAGGAGAAGTCGTTTGAAATTGTGGACGGACGGACGGACGACGGACGACGGAGCCTTACCATCCTATAAGCTCCCCCGGAGCCGTTGGCTCAGGTGAGCTAAAAAGAAGTCAGGAAAGACATTTAAAAGACATTTAGTATTTTTTTCTATTTTCTAACTGCAATCTGTCATATAGTTATGTTTATATACCTATATACCGGCAGTTTTGTCCTTCATGAAATTTGAGAGCTGCCTCTAAAATTTGATTTCGTTAGGCGTATCATACGCATTTTCGCACACAAAACAAAGCTAGAAACACATTTAAAAGACATATGAGCCGCGACACGAGAAAACCAACAAAGTAGTTGTGCGCCCAGCGCAGACTCAGATCAGCCTGGGCGTCCGCCCAGTCTGATCAGAGTCTTCCTTAAGCATTTTAAGGGTAGCTAAGGGTCTAAGCTACCTTCATGCGGACAGCAACGACTCTGATAAGACTGGGCGGATGCCCAGGCTGATCTGAGTCTGTGCTGGGCGCAAAACCACTTTGTCGGTTTTCTCGTGTCGCGGCTCAACTATTTTCTAACTGCAGTATACAAATGGGCAGTTTTGGCCTTCATCAAATTTGAGAGCTGTTCGGGGAAGATGGATGTAAACCTGGAACATAATATATATATGGTAATTTAAATGTGAAAAGATACTCTAAAACATAAAACACATTAAGAGCTGAGTAACCTCGGTTGGCACTCCCTAGAAAATCATGTTAGAAAATCGCCTATATGAGGCTCGTCTCGCGATGTTCGATAAGATCACATATGGTCTTGTTACCGTGCCAATGCCTTCATATTTTGAGCGTCCCATCAGATTATCTCGTCACATGCATCCACTAAGTTTCCGACAGGTACATGCTACTACAGATTATTATCGGTATTCCTTTTTTTTCAATGACTGTCGTTTCGTGGAGCCGGCTCCCTACAGGTTAATTCTTTTAAAAGATCTTGACTCCTTCAAGTTGGAAGTGAGCAAGATAAATCATCAAAGGCCATAGAAAATAAGATCTGTTTTTACCCTGCTTTTATCTCATTACTTTGCTAACAATACTAACATCTTTTTTTCTAATCTCATTATCATTCTTTTAGATCTCACTATCACTTTTATACTTTTATTCTTACTTTAACCTGCGCATAACACCCAGTAGAGGGTGACGCAGTAAACATAGATAGAAACATAGATAGACATTCACTGTTGAGACAAAAAAAAGATACGCTGCTCAAACTTTTTGAAGGAACACTGTCAAGAGCCTATCACACGGAGCTTCCAAGTACCTCTATAGGCTTTGTATTTCAGGTCTTTAGGCAAACTTTAATTTCATCGGCCAAGGAGATCAAAGAGCAATTTCTCTGGGCTCATTAGCTCCCACCGTTACATCAAGATGCTGACCTTGCTTAGAGTTTTATTTGAGCCCTGACACGAGAAAAACCAACAATGTGGTTGTGCGCTAAGCTCAGACTCAGATCAGCCTGGGCATCCGCCCAGTCTGATCAGAGTCTTCCTTAAGCCTTTTAAGGGTAGCTAAGGGTCTAAGCTACCTTCATGCGGACAGCGAAGACTGATCAGCCTGGGCGGATGCTCAGGCAGATCTGCGTCTGCGCTGACCGCACAACCACTTTGTTGGTTTTGTCGTGTCGTGGTTCATTATTATTATCAGTCTATGTAATTTTGCTTGCAGAAACAAAGCTGGATAGAATACACATTTTTCATTAAAAGGATTAAAATTGGAAATAACAACAAAAATATAATAATAAGTCTTAAGTGATAGTAACTGTTGCACTTAGAGTGTTTCCATGTTACAAGTACGTATGCACTGGTAGTGCACTATGTCATGAGAAAACCTGTCCCTGTTAAGACACACACTAGCCTGCTTAGACACAGAGACCAGCCAAAGGCATGTAATTTGAAATTAAGAAACTAAAGAGATTATACTATCTATGCGGCGAACAATAAAGGCACCGATCAGCCTGCGTGGATGCGCAGCTGATCTGGGCCTTTTGTTCTCGCGTATGCAAAAAGCAGGTTTTCTTACGAGAAATTACTTCTAAGGAGATACTATAAAACAGCTAGCTTATCTCATCTTAATGACTTGACACATGCCTGACTGACCGCTCTGCTTTGATATAATTAGATAAGGTTGTAAAGGAGTCTGGAGAAACTTACCAATCAGCTAAGTTTTTGCCTAAAGAGCTGAAATACCTCAAAGCTCTCTTGACACTGTATATAACTCCCGTCAACTCGTCTAACTTCGGACAGGTGGTAAATTCGGACAGTAACATTGTTGTTTCTATATGTCAGTTGTTTCGAATTAAAACAAAATGAACAGGACAAACAGTAAAAATCCTGGCGAGACGGCTCATTAGACAGACTATCATCTGGATTTTCATTGTTTGCCACGGTGTGTCCGAATTTACCCGCTGTCTGGAGTTACCCGACTTAACCCTATATGGAATGTGAAGCGCATCTAATAATTCGTGATCGTAGTGTTGCACGGAAGTTTACGATTTTTCAAGATTTATAAGTGCTTTCCGCTAAGAATCGTGAAGTACGAACTGCCAAGTTGAACAGTCTGGGGACTAACGGTTTTCCATCACGCACATTTGTGATGGTCAGCCATACCGCTTACATTTTTCAGTCCAACTCACTAAAATGGCAATTTAACCCACTGGCAGTGTTCAGTATGACCTTAACATTGATATTTGATCCAGCTCTTAACTTTCTCAGTATAAACAGTCTGCAGTTTGGTTATTTCTGCAGAATTATAGTCAAAATTAGGTAAATATTGCTGTGCATTTGACCTGTTTTATTTCCAAGAAAAATTTATACAAGTTAACTTTCTATTTTTTTATAAAACTGTCTACAATGCTTGCTCTATTTTTGTAATGGATGTTAACTATACGAGTTACTCAAGATTTTGAACCAGTTACTCGACAGAAAAATAGTTGTTGGTTTTTTTGTTGTTTTTTTTTGCCTTTGTTATGGTTAGCCATAACACCAGAAGAAACCAGCGTTTTGGCTTCCCATCACGTTTTATCCTTCAGACATGTAGCGACATCTTTCTGGTAAAACTTCCAGTAATTATGTTCTGGTAAGCCATCATGTCAGTTGATTGAAAGTGCATGGTTAATCATCACAAATATGCGTGATGGAAATCCATAAGTCCCCAGACTGTTGAACATGGCTAGTATTGATGCCTGACCTAGTCAGTAGTTTTGACGATGAAGAATTTAAAATATAGAGGATCTTATACGAGTGGTCGTTTCATATGAAATTTATGAAACTCGCATTCGTCGAGTTTCATAAATTTCATATGAAAACACCAGGAGTGTAAGATTCTGTTATAATATGACCCTTTAAAATGGGATTTTAACGCCTTCAAATTGAGCATTATTTGAATAAGAAAACGCATTGTTTTGACACGAACCTTGTCAATGACGTTACGTGTACGCGCCAAAGCGTTAATATATTACACGTGTGGTCGTACGATTTTTTATGACACGACGTTAGCGCTGAATAACAGCGACGACATAGGATAAATAAGACTTATGGAAATTATGAACAGAACTCCTTCAAATGCATATATTTTAAGCAATGTCTGATGACGTTAGTGCCAAGTCTAAGTCTTAAAGTCAGAATTCAAACGTGATGAAAATAATTGTTAAAACCGAAGATACGTGCAGTCGTAAAGTTAAAAGTACTGTGGGTAGCTTAAATATTGGTACGGAAGAGTCCGGGTAAATATTGTAGACACTGATCAGACAGCTTATTGCTCAGTCTAATCAGGTCATTTTGCCAAAGATATTTCAGTTCTCGCTAAATGCTTGAATCTCACTTATTCTGGTCAATTTGACGGTTTGCGGGCAAAGAAGCTGTCCCAGTAATCCAAATGAAAAAAGAATCCCACCTTTCACACTTAAAATGCGTCATATCGGCGAGAAACTTATTTGCCATAACGTGTTAAGAGTATACCCCCAATTGGGCACGTGTCACGGGGGTAGGATTGTTGGTCAAAAGGATATCTAGGGTCTTTTCTTGTCTGGATCAACTCACTAAAAGCGACATGCTAGAGGAACTTGAATGGCCAGATCTGCAGGAACGGCGGCAACAGGCTTCTCTATCTCTGTTCTACAAAATTCATAATAACCAGGCAATAGTTAATAAGGATAAGTATCTGTCTGAGTCCGGTACAGGGAAGATGAGAACAAGATCCCACCCCTTTCAGTATCACCGTCCAGTTGCTTATTCTGACGGTTTGAAACATTCCTTCTTCCCCAGGTCAATTGCAGCTTGGAATGGGCTTACAGCTGAAGCTGTCTCTGCGGAGACAGTTGAGGAGTTTAAGTCCAAAATAGTGTAAACCTCGGGTTGGGCAGGGATAGAGCATGTAATGCCTATCCCTGAGGACTTCTTGTAAATAGTTTTAACTCTGTGTGGCCTTGTCATAGGTAAATACTATTTTTTTTTTTTTTGGAAACTTATGCGCCACACCCCGCGCCTGCCATCATGGTCAGTTACTGACCGAGAGCAGTACCGAGAGAAAGAAAGAAAGTGTCAAAATTATGTTCGTTAGTTTACGGCGGTAATGGAAACGAATTATGACTTGATATGACACATAAAGGTGGGTTTATACAGTGACACATGTTGCATGACGTCATGTGTTACAGTGGTCACTTTCGGTGATCAAAGCAAGTTGTCTCGGAATAGGGCGAAAACGTCCAGACACGGATTGCATGCAGATAGTATATGCGTTTATGAGTTTTCTCCCTTGCGGTAATTGCGCTCTTTTTAAAGCGAGCGTCGAAATAGCGAGATCACCTTGCGAGTTCTTGTCTTTTACTCAGTTTCCTTGCGTTTAAAGGCAAAGTGGCCCACAGAGGTAATAAAAATAGCATTCATGGCCTTTCCCCAATTATTCGTAGAGTGCATATTGCGTCTTGCGATAGAATTGTATGTGTTTTAACGTAAAACACAATTCGGGAAACCGCACTTCCGGTTTTATGGTCACGTGGTTTGCTTGGTTACGCATGGCGACGGTGACAACATACCGTTACACTGTATGCGTTATAATATAAATATACGTAAAAAATTTACTTTTAAGTTGCAAATATTGCCTAGGCAAGCCTGAAACACTATATATTAGTGATACTTAACCTCCTTATGCAAACAGAAAGCTGCCGATCATCAAAAAGGAGAAGAAAATAAACAGTCATAACGAAATAAAAGCACATGATACACAGACCGGGTCATATGCTTACTTTTTATATTGATACATTAGTCAGTAATTTGAACAGTAGTTCTAATAGATGGAATATAACATTAGTACATGATAATAATAATAATAATAATAATGATAAAAATATAATAATAATATGAAGAAATAGCAAACGCAACAGATGTAGAGAATCTAGTCTTTACTCAATCTCAACACATTCCCTATCAACCCCGTTTCGTTCAGTCCAGGAATTCAAATACTTGGTAAACTGTTAAAACATGTGATTTATTCATGGAATCAAAAGAAATATTAAAATGCATTAAATTTTAGGGTTCAATTACTAAGAACACCAGACACTTAAATCAAGAAAATAAATTCCCCACCGCCTCTCTTCGCACACACTACATAGGCCAAAGACATATGCTTACTTTTAAACTTTAAACACCAGAAACGGTAATAATAATTATAATAATATGACAATGGAGAATTAACATTGAAAGTCCCATTACAACCCTTTTCATACAGCCCTTCACCCCAACCTCCCCAGGTTCCAATCTGTTTTTGAAAAAACGAATATACTGACTTTAGCATGAGGACATGTCATTTATTAATGAAATCAAAAGAACATATTGAAAGGCATTTTAAAGTCTTCATTGCCCTGCCAGTGAAAACAAACAAAAAAATTAAATAAAATAAAATTAAGTCTAAACACAAATCATTATGAAAGGCTTCACAACCTTTACGTTTGGTAATAAAACGTTGGTTGATGTTCATATATTGTGTCACATTACTGGCAGAACGTAAGGGGGAACATGTTTTTAAAACATGACAAACTGCTCCCAAAAATACAATTTTCCTTTTCTGTCGCCCGTCAAGCGATGCAATATTTTACAAAAGCGGGACAATGATTTGTGCCCACATTTAGTTTAAACATATTTTATTTCATCAACATGCCCACATTTGTACATTGTATTTTTTTCCGGTCTGATAGAACTATGGTCAACTATGAAGGCTTATTAAGAAAACCAGGTATTCTATTGCGGAACATCCCCATTGCCCCACTCCACCCCCCCCCCCCCCCTCCCACCGCACATGCAGAGAGAGAGAGAGAGAGACCGAGTGAGAGAGATTTAAAAAAAACGCTAGATCAGCTAGATCTTGATAGTCTGAGCAAAATCTTTAATCAGCAGTCTTCATTATTTTGTTTTATTTCCTTTATTTTTATTATTATTGTTGATATCATTATTATTACTTCTTTATTATATTTAATATAATATTTTTACCGCTACTTCGTAATTATCAATTATTATAACTTTTAGTATTACTTTTTGACAAGATTAAGTACGTTGATCATCCTCGGTATATTCACGCAATTTAGGCTGTAGCGTTTTTTAAGATTTATATTTGTTTGTTTTATTTTTTCAATAATAATAATAATGATAATAATAATTAATCTAATCATAATGTGTTGTGGTCTTAGCCTGGCACGGCAGATACATAAATTTGTTTACTTGAGTAGTTGTTGCCCGCGCGAATATTGACAGAGTGATTGTCCATAAAAAATGTATTTTAGATGCTTCCGTGCGTAAAGTTTGCGAAATATGCTTGACAAAACCAGTTTACATTTTTATTTTAAAAAAAAACAATGTATATTTCACGAAAAATTAGAGTAAATATAGTTAAAAGTTCAAATACACCTAAATCACGTAAGTCTGGCAGTGCGTTGCTATGGATGGCTTTCACCGTCTCCAAGGAGCCGCCATTACTGTGACGTCACGGCGGTTTCCCGAATACGCCAGAAGAGATTTCGGAATGTACTTTATTTCGGACATATTGCTTATATGATATTTTGAGGCAAGGTTTGTCTTGAGTATTTGAAGTTGACACAATGTAGTGCTGTGGGGCGCTTTATTCTGTGTGTTTCTATAGCTCACTTGAGCCAAAGGGCTCTGGTGGGCTATTAGTATGATTTAGACTGGAAATTCATTTATGCAGTTTGAGTTAGAGTTGTATGGTGTTTCCTATTAGGATGCATGTTTGTCTGCATAGATATATATTGGCCAAAAGATAATCACAAAATAAAGCGATCTAGCAGCGCTGTTTGGATCAATCACGCATTTATTACGGTCTGTCTTTCTGTATTTTCAGTTTGACGTATTTTTGATGGTGCTTGCGATGCGTTGATTGGTGTCATTAAAGATATAGTATCACTCTTGCCACTTTATTGTGTTCTTCCGCAAAAACAGCATCATTGCGTTTGGATGTTGTTACAGTCAAACTCTTCGCCATAGAAGGACATTTATTGGACAGATGAGTTTAAGACGACTGCAAAGTAACGTTGCAAAGTACAGTAGTGCTAGAGTCCCTAAATCCTTCAATTGGACTCCTGTGATTATTACAGACAGTAAAGGGAAGCACTTACGGAGGTATAATACCACAGTTGATGGAACGGACCTCAAAATACAGTGGTTAGGGCGCAGTGGCTTCACTTCACAAGTTCACATGATGCGGTTAAGTTTTTGTCATCTGACAAACTGCGATCACTGCTTCGTCATCATGGACGGATTTCCCTGCATGTGTTTGTAGGTACATGTGATTTTACCTCAAAGGGTAAACGGTTTATCTAGCTGAAAAGGCCTACAGGTCAGACATTGCGGTCCTACTTTGACAACCTTGAAATACTCAAGAATCGGTGTTCCGGCAACAGATTTAAGTTGACATTCTTGCAGGTGCCCTATTACTCAATTGAAGCGTGGAACAAAACTAATGGTCATGAAAATCCTGAAATATTCAGGGATGACGACAAAGTGTTGTCAAAATTAATTGACAGAGCCAATGCTCATATAGACCGCCTTAACACAGAATTGGGTTCTTACACGCCTCAATTTAATCAAGATTTACAGCGTAGCAGAAAAAGAAAGGGTGGTAAACAAAGATATTCAATGAAGTACAGTTTGCTGAAAGATGGGATCCATCCAGGCCCACAGCTTGCCAGATCATGGCTGGCTTCAATCAAGCGAAAAATAAATAAAGATTGTATGTGAGGTACTACTGTTTAGCACATCGGCAGGGAAGCCCAGTCATGTGCAAACAGGCATCTGTATAATTTTTAACAGCATTTTAATGTGAAGGATGTTTTCATTTTGAAGTTCTAGACTAGCACATCGGCAGGGAAGCCCAGTCATGTGCATAGAGATTAGAAATAAAAGATTATAAATCCAGGTTATATCTTTGTTTAAGGTAGAATATTTTCAAGACTTAATGGTTTGAAGTTTGTTATTGAAATCATTCTTTATATATTTCTTGCTACCGTGCTGTAACCAGAAATTCATAACTTGCTTTGTAAAATTATGAGTAACTGAACAGTGTCACAATTTCGTGAGTAACACGTTTGCAGGGAAGGCCCAGCAACGTGTGAGTGGTGTGATTTTCAAAGTTTCTCAGAGACAGAACTTGAGCTTGACACATATTTTTTTTCTGCTTTCATTATTTGTTTAGTACCTTGTATCAGTTAGCAAACCTTGCTTTAGAATGTCGTCCGAGTCTCCCGAAGGTTTTGAGGAAACAGAGCAGCCCTGCGATCAAGTGGTTGTTAACCCTGAAACGCGTGAGCGAAATCTTACAGAAAAGGGCACTGCGTTTAAAATTTCCTTTCTTGAAAGCAATTTTAAAACTGCTTTGACTGCCTGGCGACGTAGGTCAAATAAGGTATCAGTTGTCTTGGCTGACTGCCAAGATGCAAATATATTAAGAGAACATAGGGGTCTAGTACAAGAGGCGTTAGAAGACCTTATCATTAAATTACACCAATTACAAGGTGTAAAAGAACATGTAAATGCAGAAACCGAAAAACTTGAGCAGGTAGAATTAGATCATCAGCGATTAATGCAAAGCATTTCTGAATGCATTCGTGAAATAGAAAGTCAGAAATATGAAGTTGAGTCGCATGTGAGTAGTAAGTCAACACGCAGCAAATATTCGCGTAGTTCCAAAAGGTCGGATATTTTGAAAATATCAGATGCCGCAACGCGAAAGGCAGCTTTAAGAACTAAGTTAAAGTATATTGACATTGAGTCAAAATTTAAGGCTGAGTTGCAGAAAATCGAAACCATTAAAAAATTGGAAATAGCGGATGCTGAACAGGCAGCTCTGGAAGAAGTCCTGGATCAATCGGAGACCAAGTTTGATATAAACTTGCCCATTTCTCTACCTCAAAGTGATAAAAAAGATTATGTAAAAAGCTATGTTGAAACACACGCCAAAACGCCATTTTTTGAGGAAAACCTATCTCATCTCGCATTATTTGCTGAGCCACAGTCTGATACATTTATGAACATGTATCAGGCAAATCAAGACATGTCTGCTCACTACCCCCCAGTGCTATTTCTAGTTCAATTGCACCTCCTACTTCTAGTGTTGCGCATTCTATTGAAACAACAGGTACTGGTGTTGCTTTCTTAAATCCATTGGTTCCGTCATTTGTGCCTTCACATGCTAAACCAGCCACTGTACAGAGTTCATGGATATACAGCAATGTCCTCCCTGCAACAAGTCATTCTGTCATGCCCCCTCTCACCAGTAGTAAAAAGGTTCATTCAAAGGTTGAAAGCAATTCTCCTAATGCTGCTTCTTCTTTAAATAATGTTTCTTCTGTAGATAATGCTGCAGTTCAAAGCAGTGTCACATCTTCAAGCTCTTCTGTTATTCCAAGCAGTACTGTGTCTAGTACCCCCAGTAAAACAGAACAGGGTTTAATGGAACTAGCAAAAACATTGGCTGATCAAGTTAATCTGAGTCGCCTCCCCTCTCCAGAACCAAGTATCTTTTCAGGTGATCCTCTTACTTATCCTGGTTGGAAATCTGCTTTCCAGATTCTCATTGAGCAGAGGCAAATTCCTCCGTCAGAAAGGATACACTATCTTAAACGGTATGTTTCTGGTCCTGTAAGGGATGCAATTGAAGGTTACTTTCTACTTCCATCAGACAAAGCATTTGAAGAGGCTAAGAAAACATTAGATAAGAGATACGGAAATCCCTTTGTTATCTCTAATGCATTTAGAGATAAATTAGAGAAGTGGCCCAAGATTTTACCAAGAGATGGTACGGGTTTGCGAAAATTCTCAGACTTCCTTCAGCAATGTCAAATCGCCATGCAGACCATTAGCAGCCTGAATGTTCTGAATGATGACAGAGAAAATAGGAAACTGTTGACAAAACTGCCAGACTGGTTGGTTTCCAGATGGGGAAGAATAGTCTCTAGATGGAAGGAAGAAAAGTCACTATTCCCGCCGTACAAAGAATTTGTTGAGTTTGTCACAAAGGAAGCCACCATCGCTTGTGATCCTGTTACTTCTTTGCAATCCTTGAAGGAAGTTGGTGATAGCCAGAAGAGTAACAAGATGTTAAGCAGACAAAAGAGAGGTTCATACGGCAGCAAAACGTTCATGGCTGAAGTTGAAGTAAAGAAAAAATCCCATGAACATAAACAAAGGGTATCATGTACTTTATGTAACAGGCCTCATGAGTTGGATGATTGTAGAGCATTCCTGGCTAAACCCTTGGCAGAAAGGAAATCATTTATCAGGGAAAAGAGTCTGTGTTTCGCGTGTTTACAAGGTGGTCACATATCTAAAAGGTGTAAGCACAGAAAAAGGTGTAAAACTTGTTCTAAGTTTCACCCAAGCTCATTACATGGAGACAAGAGGACCCTATCAAGTCAGGGTGAGAGAAGTGATAATAATCTTGAGAAGTCAGAAGCTGAAACTGCTGTCAAAGAAACTCTATCAGGTCATATAGGAGCTGTATCTCTATTCAGTTCAGATAAATGTAAGAAATGTTCCATGATAGTTCCTGTCTATGTATCCCATTGTGAGAGTCCAGAGAGAGAAAGACTTGTATATGCACTCCTGGACACACAGTCGGACACAACATTTGTTTTGGAAAAAACGTGTGAGGCCCTAGGTGTGTCGGGTACTGAGGTTAAATTGTCCCTCTCCACCATGTATGCAGCAAACAAGGTAGTCACAAGTGTAAAGGTTAAAGGGTTAGTAGTGCGTGGTATAAATGGTGGACCTAGAATTTCCCTTCCAAATGCGTACACTAGGAGCATCATGCCAGCTAACCACGATCACATTCCAACTTCTGACATAGCAAGAATGTGGCCTCATCTCGAGGGAATTGCGGATCAAATAGAACCCTTGCGAGATTGCGAAATTGGTCTGCTTATAGGTTACAACTGCCCAAGGGCGTTGGCACCCCGTGAAGTTGTTGCTTCAAGTGAAGATGGTCCATACGGCCTCAGAACAGATCTCGGTTGGAGTATAGTGGGCATAATAGATGCTGATTCATGTGAAGAGGACCCAATTGGATTTAGCCATCGTATTCTCTCTCAGGAAGTTGTTTCACTATTGGTTCTTGATGAAGACACCAAGCCTCCTTCCATTATGTTTTCTGTGAAAACAAAGGTTAAGGAAATTGTGGCTAGTGATGTTCTTAAGCTCATGGAACGTGACTTCAGTGATTTCAGTGTTAATGAAACAAAATATTCTCAGGAAGACAAACAATTTGTTTCAACTCTGTCTCAGGGTATTCATTTTGAGAAGGGGCATTATGAGATGCCTCTACCTTTCAAGGGTAAGGATCCATGTCTTCCCAACAATAGGTCCTATGCATTGAATAGGCTGAAATCATTGCGCAGAAGACTGGAGAGAGATGAAACTTATCGTCAGCATTACTCTCAGTTCATGAAAGAACTTTTGAAGAACAATCATGCGGAAATTGTTCCGAAGAGTGAGGTGGATCCAGAAAAGGGTTGTGTATGGTATATACCACATCATGGTGTATATCATCCCCAAAAGCCGGATAAGATAAGGATCGTATTTGATTGTAGTGCTCAGTTTCAAGGTGAAAGTTTAAATGCTCACCTGCTTCAAGGTCCAGACCTTACCAACAAGCTTATTGGAGTGTTGTGCAGATTTTGTAGAGAGCCAATAGCGATCACATGTGATGTCGAGAAAATGTTTCACCAGTTCAAGGTAAACTGTAGTCAAAGAGATTATTTGCGTTTCCTTCGGCGGAGTGATGAGGACTACAGTGTAGAACCAGTGGAATATCGGATGACAGTTCATTTGTTCGGCGCCACATCATCACCTGGATGTGCGAATTTCGGCTTTAAACAGATAGCTGAAGATTACCAGGATGAATTTGGACAAGAGGCAGCCGAATTTATACGTCGTGATTTCTACGTTGATGATGGCCTCAAGTCAGTCTCAAATGTGGATGAAGCCATAAGCTTGATCGCCAATACCAAATCCATGTGTGCAAAGGCCGGTCTAAGACTGCACAAGTTTGTTTCAAACAACAAAGATGTTATTCACTATCTGGAACCAGATGACAGAGCTAAGGATTTGAAGGACATCAATCTTAATCTAGATAAACTCCCAGTTGAGAGAACCTTGGGAATTCTTTGGTGTATCGAGTCAGATACCTTTCAGTTTAGAATTGTCCTCAGTGATTGTCCTTTGACCAGGCGTGGAATCCTGTCAACAATTGGTTCTATGTATGATCCTTTAGGATACATCGCACCTGTCATTCTGATAGGTAAACAAATTCTTCAGGAAATGTGTGCGGACAATTTGGAATGGGATGACCCTTTGCCAGATAAGTTGCATTCAAGGTGAGATAAATGGCGCAGTGGTTTGAAGGACCTTGCATTGATAAAGATTCAGAGATGTGTAAAACCAAAGGACTTTGGAACTGTGAAGGTAGCCGAGATGCATCATTTCTCTGACGCCAGTACGTCAGGTTATGGGCAGTGTTCATTCCTTCGTCTGATTGATGAATCAGATCAGGTGCATTGTTCTTTACTCTTAGGCAAATCTCGTGTAACTCCTTTGAAACCTATCACTATTCCACGTCTTGAGCTCTCTGCAGCCTTGTTGTCTGTGAATATTGCGTCTTCTCTTGATCATGAATTTGATTTGAAAGGTCTGTCATTGACTCATTTCTATTGGACTGATAGTAAGGTTGTCCTTGGGTACTTATCTAATGAAGCAAGACGTTTTCACGTCTTTGTCGCCAATAGAATTCAGCAGATCAAGGACCGTACCAAGCCATCCCAGTGGAGATATGTTAGTTCAAAACAGAATCCCGCAGATATAGCGTCTAGAGGAGCCACGGCCAAAGAAATCCATAGCAGATCCAAATGGTTCAGGGGACCAGAATTTCTTTGGGAACGGGAACTGCCTGAACGGGATGAAGAGCCTTCTGAGTTAAACCCAGATGATCCTGAGATGAAACGAGGCCATTGCTTCACCTCCAAATCTGAGCCTATTCAGTCTGGCTCACTCCTTGATCGTCTTCAGTATTTCTCTGATTGGCACAGAGCCAAAAGAGCTGTAGCAGTGTGTTTGAGATTCATTCACAAACTCCGTCACAAGACTGTTAAGAAACCAGATCGAGTTGACTCTATAGAGTCAGTTCTAACCAATCGTCTTCCTCAGTATAAGCGGGTGTCAGTGTCTGAGATACAAAGAGCAGAAACAGTAATAATCAAATGTGTTCAAATGAACCATTTCAGTCAAGACATAAAGAGTCTCAAAGCCAGTGGAATTATTGAGCTACCTGCCACCAGAAAGGAACTGTCTGCTCGTCACAAAGTTCTAAGTGGCAAATCACAGTTACACAAGTTGGATCCCTTTCTAGATCAAAATGGATTACTACGAGTTGGAGGGCGAATACATAACGCAGAATTGTCAGACTTCATCAAGCACCCAATTGTCTTACCCAGAAAGAGTCACATTACAGATCTAGTCATCTATCATTATCATGCTGCTGTTCATCATCAGGGCAGAGGAATTACAACAAATGAAATCAGGTCAAATGGATTTTGGATTGTTGGTTGTAGTTCTGCTGTATCCTGACTAATTTCGAACTGTGTTCATTGTAGAAGGCTGCGAGGTTCCCCACAAGATCAGAAAATGGCAGATTTACCATCAGATAGGCTTGAACCTTCTCCTCCATTTACCTATTGTGCAGTCGATCTATTTGGTCCTTGGTATATCAAGGAGGGACGAAAGGAGTTGAAAAGATATGGTGTCTTGTTTACTTGTTTGGCATGTCGAGCAATCCATGTTGAAACTTCCAACTCTCTTAGCACTGACTCATTCATAAATTCTCTGCGGCGTTTCATCGCAATACGGGGCCCGATTAGACAGCTAAGATCAGATCGTGGTACAAACTTTGTTGGCGCAGAGCGGGAACTCAAAGAAGCTTTTATGGAGCTTGATGAAGAGCGTGTGAGTCAATTTCTCCTGAAGGAGAACTGTGATCTGATTGACTTTAAAATGAATGTCCCATCAGCATCCCACATGGGTGGGGTTTGGGAAAGGCAAATTCGTTCTGTTAGAAATGTTATGTCTACCCTTTTGCATCATCATGGATCTCAGCTTGACGATGAAAGTCTGAGAACCTTTTTATATGAAGCTGCATCTATAGTGAATAGCCGCCCCCTCACTGTCGATACTCTTAACGACCCGCTGTCTTCTCCCCCATTGAGCCCAAATCTCTTGCTTACGATGAAATCGAATGTTGTGCTTCCTCCTCCAGGAAACTTCCAGAGGCCAGACCTATACTCGCGTAGGCATTGGCGACGCATACAATATCTAGTAAATCAGTTTTGGGTAAGATGGCGGTCTGAGTACATTCAGAATTTGCAATTCCGAAATAAGTGGAATTCACCTAGGAGAAACTTGTCAGTTGGCGATGTTGTACTTCTCAAAGAAGACAACCAGCCTCGAAATGAATGGTCCGTGTGTCGCGTTGTTGAAGTGATCGTAGGGGATGACGGTCTCGTTCGTAAAGCAAAGATAGCAATAGGTCAGGCAAATCTGGACAATAAAGGAAGAAGAACTACGGTTGCTTATCTAGAAAGGCCAATACATAAATTAGTTCTTCTTAAAGAGACCGAGGAAGATCCCGACGAGGAGCCTGTAGTTATTTAGCTGTGTAAATGTTAGAGTATCTCTCAAGTTTTGATGTTTGTTTTGGTGCCGTGACCAGGATATTTTTTTGTTTTTTCTTCTTTTTGACCTTGCGAAAATGTCTTTAATAATCAGATTGCAGATTTGTTTAAATTAGTTTACGAACTAATTTGGGGAGCCATGTTACAGTGGTCACTTTCGGTGATCAAAGCAAGTTGTCTCGGAATAGGGCGAAAACGTCCAGACAAGGATTGCGTGCAGATAGTATATGCGTTTATGAGTTTTCTCCCTTGCGGTAATTGCGCTCTTTTTAAAGCGAGCGTCGAAATAGCGAGATCACCTTGCGAGTTCTTGTCTTTTACTCAGTTTCCTTGCGTTTAAAGGCAAAGTGGCCCACAGAGGTAATAAAATAGCATTCATGGCCTTTCCCCAATTATTCGTAGAGTGCATATTGCGTCTTGCGATAGAATTGTATGTGTTTTAACGTAAAACACAATACGCCAGAAGAGATTTCGGAATGTACTTTATTTCGGACATATTGCTTATATGATATTTTGAGGCAAGGTTTGTCTTGAGTATTTGAAGTTGACACAATGTAGTGCTGTGGGGCGCTTTATTCTGTGTGTTTCTATAGCTCACTTGAGCCAAAGGGCTCTGGTGGGCTATTAGTATGATTTAGACTGGAAATTCATTTATGCAGTTTGAGTTAGAGTTGTATGGTGTTTCCTATTAGGATGCATGTTTGTCTGCATAGATATATATTGGCCAAAAGATAATCACAAAATAAAGCGATCTAGCAGCGCTGTTTGGATCAATCACGCATTTATTACGGTCTGTCTTTCTGTATTTTCAGTTTGACGTATTTTTGATGGTGCTTGCGATGCGTTGATTGGTGTCATTAAAGATATAGTATCACTCTTGCCACTTTATTGTGTTCTTCCGCAAAAACAGCATCATTGCGTTTGGATGTTGTTACATCATGCAACATGAGTCACCATGGAAACACCTCGGATGAGAAACTTTTTTTCGTGACACGGATCTGCAGCTGTTGTATGCAACACGTTAATCATCTGAGCCGCGACACGACAGAACCAACCATGTGGATGTGCGCCCAGCGAAGACTCAGAGCTGCCTTGGCATCCGCCGAGTTTTATCAGACTCGTCTTTAAGTGCTCAAAGAGTAGCTTAGGGTCTAAGCTACCTTCATGCGGACAGCGGAGACTCTGCTCAGATCGGAGTCTGCGCTGAGCGCACAACCACATTGTTTGTTATGTTGTGTCGCGGCTCAATTATAAACATAATCAAATGGTAACCTGACACACGTGTAGTGCAGCATGTGTTGCCTAATATGTAGGCATATTCGATTGCTTGTGATTTTTCGTCCTTTTTAACAGTATTCCAGTCATATCCGGACGATAAGTGGGTGATAATGAAAGGCGGTGTGCAATGGAGCCCCGTTTACGATTGAAAAGATTCCCGCCTACAACGGGGCTTGAAACTACGTAGTCTGACCCATGTTCCTTCTTGTGAATGTATTCTCTGCTCTTGAAGGAACTCTTTAAGATTTTAATTGAACCGGGACCGCTTGGTCAGCAGGGCAGCGCTTAACCTACTGAGCTACCGGGGCTCCACGGCAGGCATATTCGAGAAGTACAAGTGCGGAGTCCTTGTACTTCAGAAATGAACTGAATGTCCATACTGTTTTATCTTCTGTACCTGAGAAGCCCCGGTAACTCAGATGCTTAAGCACTGGCCTGCTGATGTAGCTGTCTCAGGTTCAAATCTGGCTGGAGGCGGAAACGTAAAACGGGTTCCATTGCAAACAGTCTTTCATTATAACCCTTCCAGCGTCTTGATATGACTAAAATACTGTTTAAAAGAAATTGCAAGTCATCCACTCATCTTTAGTTATCTAAATAAGCATTCATAATTAAAATTCTATTTTGATAGTTCGCTTTTGAACGCTACATTGATTATATGATTGCTCATATGACTGTCCATAGTATGGTGGTCCGGTGTATGATGGTATGATGTATGATTCACATACCTCAAAAGTACTAGTAACCTTAGACATGTCAAATTTCTTTTGTTCAAGTTCATGACGTATCAAAAAATCAAGTGCATAACCAGATGGGTCTTTGGCGACTGCTTCCCAAACAATCTGAGGGCAAGCAGAGCACATTTGTCCTGAAAATGCCGTATTGTGACAGCGAAATTCTATGCTTACAGGTACGCTGAGTTGATCGACTTGCATGTTTTTCAGTTGTTCAATCAATCGTTTGATAATGTCTCGGTACCATGGATATGCTGCACGAATTTTCTCCAGACATTTTTCAACGCACACTGAAGAATATGACTCCAGGTCGCTGATCAAGGATTGTAAGCCGAAGTAACGTGCCTGCTCATACACCAATAAGGCAATATCTCCAGATGGAAGCCTATGAAGTTTGTTAAACCTCAGGTAGTTAAGAATATAGTAGAATATTTCACCGTCAGCGTCAATAAAGAACCGACCGTCTTTATCTTTGGAACACGGATGTCTTCCACTAAACATGGCGCCCAACATGCTGTCTGGTTCTTTGGTCAAAGTTGATAAGTGTGTGGTAAAGTGGCGCCCACCGACATTAAGGTCCACAACAGCTGGAAACTGAAAAGGAATGATCTTTAGTCAATATGTGGCATCTGAGAAAACAGTTTATCATATGAGGTCGCTGTTTGCTTACCCGTGATCTATCGCTAATTAATATAGGGATCAAATATGGTTTTTCATGCATTAACGTTTGCCAGGTCCCGAGGGAGATGTTGGAAACCGAGGCCGAAGGCCGAGGTTTTCAACATCTCCCGAGGACCTGGCAAATGTTAATGCATTGGAAACAAGTGTTTGGTCGCTGTTATTGCATAAATTAGACGAATTATTCGTTAAAATTTGAGAAAAAACTTGGCACTATATTTTGTCACCATTTGACAGCCAACGCGCTGGTACATGTTTTTACTAATATTCGTCTTCCGGGACCAAGACCATTCAGCTATTCAGCCTCCATCATCCTATTCAACCTCAATATTTCGGAAAATTGTCCAAGATGGTCGTTGTAGTTGATGCAAAATAGATTGCAAATTAATCAACAAAAAGTAGATACCTTGAGCAATAATTTCCATGCAGAACAAGCCTGATTCATTCATATACCATCCTGCAGTTCTTGATTGCTGAAAGCTTGAGATGCATGTTTTCTTTAACACAGGTTTGACTGAGGTCAGTCTGACATAAAAAAGGTAAAACAGCGCGCGCGCGCGCGTGTGTGTTTGTGTGTGTAGCTTGGAAGTTGGGATGGTACGGGGGGTCATAAACTTTTTTGTCATCTATCTGGGGGGGGGGGGGGGGGTCGGGAAAAAATTCTGGTGATGCGAGGGGGGGGGGGGGGGGTCGGGAAAAAATTCTGGTGATGCGAGGGGGGGGGGGGTCGGAAAAATTTTGGTGACTCATACGAAAATGAACCCGTCCCCACTCCCCACCCACCTGATAATAAATGACTCGTCCCTTAATAAGGTAACTGTTTTGCTTAGCGAAGGCTTGGCAAACACTGAAACAACCAAATATCTAGTCGATTTGGTGACTATAGATGTATAGATGTTTTGGACTCAATATTACCAGGATTTACCAAAAAATACTTGCTTAATCTGATAACGCTTCACCAGAGTGATCTCTATCGACTCTGCCTTAATGCATGTTTATCTCGTCTATCCACATCAAAAGTTGTGGTGAGGCGTTTTATAATTTCTCACCCTTAGAAGAATCATGCCCTATATATCTGGGCCACATGTATATGTAGGCACTGACTCCCGTTTTATGAAGTTCATTGGTTTAATAGGCAGGGCCTATGGTTTCGACATGAAATTTTGGCGACGGCAGGTAATTCATCAAAAGCTCCACTAACGGAGCAATAATAAGCCAGTCGGGGTTAATACTTGGAAAAGAAAGGAAAATAGGTGACTAGAACATCGTCCCTAATCAGGGATCATTTTTGGGCGAGATTTGGAGAGATTTGCTCAAAATTTTGCCAAAAATCTCACCAAAATCTGTTCAATTGGAGAAAAATGCATTTCTATAATGGATAGTGCAAAACTTCTCACTGAGAATGGAGAATTCTTATGAGGTATTTTCTCTCGTAAAATTCTGAGCCAGAATTACCCCTGCCTAATTCTTCAAAAGTGAAGCGGCTAAGAAATATTTTGAAAATATGCAAAAGGTCATAATTCTATCAAACCTGCAAATAGAGTCATTTCCTATTGCCTGATAATACCTCATGTTTGTACAATGCTTTTACGCAAATTTTAAAGTTAGGGGGCAAACACGAAATAGCCTTATAGGAAGTATTCAACGGGAAAAAAGAAACCGGTTTATGGTTCTTTTTCACTGCTCATCGCCTGATGGTGCTGTACTTAAAGAAATTATTGATTTATTTTCTTTACACAAAATACATGTACATGTATTTGTACTTTTAGAACTTTGACCTCTATATAACTTGGACTTTTGTCAGCAACTATATGGTTTGTTCTGCCGAATCCAGCGGTTAGAGACACTGGGTTAGTGTGCAGAAAGTCGCTGGTTCGAGTCCCGGACTGCCTTTCTGTCAACGCTGCAGTTAATAGGATCAGAGAAGGATAAGGCAGCGAACGTCGGAGAGGGGTGGGCTCCGCCTCCGCCTTCCATATGTTGTGCCGAAGATACGGTTGGCCTCTTATCCCCACTGCCCCTACGGCCACACCATTTACAGTTTATTTTTATTCTATCGAACTTGAAATATTCAGAATAAGAATATTACCTCCTGTTCCTGGTCCATTTTCAGTCCTTAACAACCTGTGTGTGTTTTGACAAGATTTGTACTCGTCAAAAAAAAGAAAACAAAACGAGGAGTGCGATAGTTTAGCTGATTATGAAAATGTACTATTCCAAACAATGCATGATTAAAATAGTTATATAGACTACCACATTGCCTTACATTGTGTAAAATCTATATATAGGCTATTACACAATTTTAGAAAATAAAGCACACACATTTACATACTTTGGAACGTCTATATAATTTATATGTATTTTTTATATATCATTTGAAAGCGTATATGTAGAAAATAAATTCCGTAAGAGAATCCCCTGGAATAAAGGAAGCATCAGAAACTTGAAAAAAATGAACAGACTCGGTTTAACTGTGTCTGTTTCCTTTATAAAATGTAATGCTACAACCGTGTTTACGTCCCTGGCATCGGATTCAGTGGTACTCTGTTTTTGGCTCAGTATGAATCTAATTATCCCAAAGATAACCTGCCTAGGTAACTAGGTCTATGTTCCGGCCGCCACGTGGCAGCATGCACATGAGTCATGACATTGAAATGACGTCGTGCTGGCGTTGGTGCAACGTCGTTACGTCGCATCGACGTCATTACGACGTTATTTTCGACGTCATGTGCCCGCTAGGATGGCATTTAGCATCAGCTGGACGATGAAGATGATGGTCAGATGGATGACTTGCAATTGTACGTCCTTTTCAACAGTAGAGCCTATTTCAGTCCTATCAGGACAATGAAAGGGTGATAAATGAAAGGCTGTGTGCAATGGAACCCCGTTTACGACTGAAAAGATTCTCGCCTCCAGCGGGTCTCGAATCCGGAACCGCTAGATCAATAGGCCAGGACTTAACCTACTGAGCTACCGGGGCTTACACGGTGAAGATAGAATAAATTCTTAGGATCGACTGGAATCAAGGAACACACAGAAACGAAAATAGCAGACTCTGTTTAATTGAGACTGTTCATATGCAGTAACGTAATGCTGCGACACTGCCCATGCTCCCAAGTACCGGCTTTGGCGGAACTCCATTTCCAAACTGACTCAATATGAACCGAGTGATCCTGAAGGACCAGGAAATATGAGCCACGACGAGACAGCCCAGACTCAGATCAGCCTGGGCATTCACACATGAACACCAAAAGTGTCTTCGCCACGCCTGAAATACGCTTTTATCGTTTATTCGGTGAAATAAAAATCGATCTTACACACGCCTGGTAAACTGTCACAGGTACCTCCGCGGAGGTACCGATAAAATGTTGTGACATGCATCCGGAGCTACCTGTGACGGACCAAAAATAAACAAAAATCCGTAGGTATTCGTCTTTTTTGATAAAATACATTATAACCAGGGTGTTTACTGAAAATCAAAGAATGCTATTCGACCCTTATATACATTAAGTTTTATCACACAGTATTTCCCCGGGAACTTTACATATATACAGAAGATATGACTTTTGAAGTGGCTTTAAGGTCAGTCGAAAGTACTAAAAACAAGAACAAAACGGTTGTTTTGGGTCCTAAATGCACTTTTCTTTCATAAAAATCTGTTGATATGGATACACTGACGTAAAGTAAACCTCCTTGTCCAAATATAAATGCCGATAAACTCCAAATAAGGCTGGATCGGTAAGAAAACAACTGGAGGTGCCTGTGATGGAATGGAGGTGCCTGTGATGTAAGAAAATATAGCGAAAATCTGAAGATTTTTAGCGGTTGCAAATATTGATATTCTTCATCTCTAGTCCACTGCCTTGAAAGAATCGTTCATTCAACGTCGCAATTTAGTCTATCATAATGCAAATATCAAGCATAGTTTTATTAAAACGACAGACAATGATCATGGACTTATACAATCAGATTCTACATCCTGCTCTCAAAACCAAGATGGAAGTAAGTATACGTTGACAATAGTTCATAAAAGACACGCATGGTAAGCCGAATAAAGAGCTCTTTCCCAGACAGGTGGAAATTCACCTACCCCAAATGAAAACAACGCTAACTTCTGTTTTACCTATTTTATATTTTAAATTACAAAACAAACCGGAAAGCGAAGTGGGCAGCTGTACAGGACTTTACTGCCATAAGACTACAGACAAGCGGACATAAGAACGCGTAACATTAATGCTTCACAACAGAAATCCAAAATCCAAAGCAGATCATCTCAAAGAGTTATTGTCCGTTTTGTTTCATATCTGGTAGTCAAACATTGACGAGGTGTACGTAGCTGTTGAAAATTTACTGCCTAATTCAGTGTTAGAATAGTTATGAAATGCGCTTAAATAAGAGGCAGCGTTTTTGTGAATGGTGATGACTGCCTGTTAGTCATTCCAAATCGTTAGAAATTGTCGAGGTCACACGCCATGATAGCTACTCGAAACGTTTGCAAAAACAACGTTTCAGAAGATGACTTTTATGTAGTAAAAGTGCTATTTTGTTACCAAATTTGATGCAGTGGCTATTCGGAGACTTTGAATTACACGTTATTTACAGTAAGATTCCGATCACTTCAATATACTAAACGGTGTAATATTGAGAACATGTCGCCTGCCGATGATGTAATCTGTAGGCCTTACAGATGTATTTGGATTCTAGCGCCAACAATTCAAAATTACCCAGACTGAATCACTTGTAGCACCTATCACTCCAGTTACCACAAAGTTACCACATACAGCGAGCGTCATACGGCACATGCGAGCGACACATATAAGGTACCAAAAGGATCAACACTATAGATACCTGTGTCACGGACTCTTAAAAAATCTCACGCCCAGGCCGAGGATCGAACCCGGGACCTTTCGATCTAAAGTCTCGCACTCTACCACGTCGCTATAAAAGCCGGCTTGTACCGCAAGGCAGTACAAGTGTATTTTATACCTAACCTATACCATGTGACATTCTCCCCCTCCATATTGAATTCGTCCTCGAATTCTCAGGAGTTACAAGAATCACTTGAAATGAGACTTAAGGAGTTCTAATGCACATATGGGTCATTTACGTTGGGCGCCATTTGTCACGGACTCTTAAAAATCTCACGCCCGGGCCGAGGATCGAACCCGGGACCTTTCGATCTAAAGTCGGGCACTCTACCACGTCGCTATAAAAGCCGGCTTGTACCGCAAGGCAGTATAAGTGTATTTTATACCTAACCTATACCCTGTGACACCTGTACGTGTATGCCTGTTGACGGGTTTGACACACCATACGTGTAGCTGGCATAACGTGACCTCGACAATTTCTGACAAGTTGGAATGACTCACAGCCAGCACCTCCCGATCACAGTCATCACCAGTCACAAAATGTTTACTCTTATTTAAGCGCACATTTCATAACGATTCTAACACTGAATTAGGCAGTTAATTTCCAATAACTATGTGGAATGCGTCAATGTTTGACTAACAGAAGCGGAAACAAATTAGGCAATAACTCTTTGAGATGGTGTTTTAGAAATTTTAACATGGAATTTCATGATATACGCATTATGATAGCTTAATGGGACGTTGAATGAATGATTCTTTCCAGGCAGTGGTTTAGAGAAGACGTCAATATTTCCAGCTGCAATAACTATTCAGATTTTCACTATATTTGCTTACATCACAGGCACCTCCACAACTTTGCAGACACCTCCAGCTGTTGTTTTGAAAAATCAAGCCTTATTTGTAGTCAATCGACATTTATATTTGAGCAAGGAGGTTACCTTAACACCAGTGTGCCTAGAAAAACAGATTCGTATGCACGATCACTGCATTTAAGACCAAAAACGGCCGAATTCTTTATGTTTTGAGAACTGTGGGCTGACGTCAAAGCCACTTCAAAGGTCGTATCTTTGGTTAATATGGAAAGTTCAGGGGGATATAATGTGTGACAAAACTTTATGTCTATAAGGGTCGAATAGCACTTTTTGATCTTTAATAAACTCCCTGGTTATTTTATATTTTGTCAAAAAAGAGGAATACTTACCGTTTGTTGTCATTTTTTGGACAGTCACAGGCAGCTCCAGGTGCCTGTCACAACATTTTATCGGTACCTCCGCCGGAGGTACCTGTGATAGTTTACCAGGCGTGTTACACAGAAAAAGTCAAATTTCCAAAAGCGACAACTAAGGCAAGCTTCCCACTGAGCTGGCAAACAACGTTAAAACAATGCTGAATCAACCTTGCTTCAACGTAATGACGTTGAATCAAGGTTGATTCAATGTTGACTCAGGATTCTATGCTCAGTGGTTTGCATATCCACGGTTAAGACTATGACAACAATGTGCATGAAGGGTCTCGAAGCTTAATTACTTCCAGATCAGGGTCCGAGGTTATAAAACTTGAGTATAGTCTCAAACTCAAAATAAAGCACACTGATTTGCTGCTTCCGAGCATGTGCACGGAAGCAGCCAATACATGCTCGGAAGCAGCCAATCAGTGTGCTTTATTTTGAGTTTGAGAATGTACTCAAGTTTTATAACCTCGGGGCCAGTAAATATTCACTTTTCTCGCTTTATGAAATAGTCTGTCAAAGCGAGCATTGTCTCATTTAGATCTTGGTAAAGTTAAATAGCCAATAGCCAATAGCCAGGCAGTGAAGGTTAGGGGCATCTTGGGCATAGCATATGAAAGGTGGAGCCCTTCAATGAAAGGTGGAGCCCTTCAATCTCCTTTCGCTGCCTTATTCTTCCCTGATTCGAAACAGGTCACCATTTACTGCTGGGTTGACATAGAGATTTTCCAGTTGCCAAATGGCCAAGCTAGGGTTTGCACTCGCGACCTTCCGGCAACCTTCTCACATGCACCATAACCAAGTCGCTCTAACCACGCGACCACTGCGCCTCTCTTTCGGTCTTATGTCTACGGAAAGACAATTTGGCGACAGTTAGGGGAGAGTCGGATAACTTCGGACAGGCGGATAAATTCGGACATACAATTGCAAACAGTGAAAATCCAGATGAGACGGCTCATAATGAGTCGTCTCATCAGGATTTTCTCTGTTTGGCCAGTTAATTTATGTTTTATTTCCAAACAATAGACATATGAAGGAAACAATGTCAGTGTCCGAATTTACCCGCTGTCCGAAGTTACCCGACTCTCCCCTATAATTAATGGAGAGCGGAGCCGTAGTCGAGTGGTTACAGTGATTCGGTTATGGTGCAGAAGGTCGCAGGCTCGAATCCCAGGTTTGGTCAAGTGGCGACTGGAAAACTCTGTCAATCCGCAGTCAATGGCGACTTTTTTTCGAAGCAGGGAAGGATAATGCAGCGAACGGACAGGGATGTTGGCCTTTCATATGATGTGCCTAAGATACCGTAGCATCTTACTCTATTGCCCCTACGGTCCATACATTATGGGAAACCTTCACCTTTTGTTATTAATGGTGAAATCCGGTTAATGTTGTCCAAACCCCTCTGTCCTGTCACTGTAAAAATGCAGTGAGTATAAAACTAGGCCTGTATAGTTGACCAGTTACAGTATTATACTGTATTTTGTCTGATTTTCATAAATTTGAAACCTTTGTTTTTGATTCTCCATCCAGAGATGTATCAAAAATAAACACAACAGACTCAGCTCAAACTGCTCCGTTTTGCTGTGGTTTGGGAAGGGGTGCGGGGCGCTCTACAGTGCTTGCTCATTTCGACGTCATGTGCCCGCTGTGTATAGCTGAGGAGTAGAGAAAGAAAAGCGTTCCTTAATCGCGAACAACCAACTCAGATCAGCCTGTGTGTCCCCACCTTCGCGTTTCACCAGAGCTTAGAGAAGGGATTAGAATTGCGTGCCCAGCAGGCACACAAGGTTGAATCAACGTCGTGACGTTGAATCAAGGTTGATTCAATGTTGATTCAACCTTGTGTGTTCAGTGGGTGTTTGCCAGACGAGGTACGGAGGAATGACAGTTTCAAGACTTAGCCCCTGTTGTCAACGGTAGTTGTAAGGAATGACAGTTTCAAGACTAGCCCTGTTGTCAAAGGTAGTTGTGAGGAATGACAGTTTCAAGACTAGCCCCTGTTGTCAAAGGTAGCTGTAAGGAATGACAGTTTCAAGACTAGCCCTGTTGTCAAAGGTAGTTGTGAGGAATGACAATGACTAGTCCTGTTGTCAAAGGTAGTTGTGAAAAAAATGAAAGATACATAATTAAAAAGCGCTGCATTTATTTTATAAAAATAAATTAGTTTTAATATTTACAGCTAAATATAACATTGATATTTACACATACAGATATACACATGCACATTTAACGATATAAACACATACATGCAAATTCAACCTCGGAATCGTAACTGAAAAACATGGGTGGGTGATATATAGACATGATGAAGTATTATTACGATGAAATGATAATTTAGCCGCGACCCGACAAAAGGGGTGACAAATAATTTAGAGTTAATTGTCTATTTCTGTGCAGAAACGTACTCTGTGACCCCTCATTATAACCAGCTCGCCTAGACGGTTCTAGAGAGGGATCAGAACATTGGTTTTCTTTGCCAAATAAGACAAAGCATATCTCAGAATTATCCTCAAAAATCCCACTTTATCTGGAGCTCTGTCTGAGCTACATAAACTGTGTTAAATAAGGTCTTTTCCTTCCATTCTGACACCATGTTAAAGTATAGTTCATTTTGTACAAGTCTGAATCGGACTTGGCTAACCTTGGATTTTGTTTGTGAGATATTTACAAGGTCTGTAGATATATGGTTGAGTTAAGGTTTCACCGTTATTTCTTCAGTGTTTCAGTCATCTGCGTCCGGTGAGGGAAATATTACGGCGACGTACATAATCCAAATAATACAGTATCATCACAATCTGAGACTCGAACCCGCGACCTCTGGATTATGAGTATAGGACGTTCATTCCTTGCCCAGAACGACTCCGTAACTACATGATTGCCTGACTAGACTTTGAACACTTTTCTTCTCATCCTTTTTTCAACAAACAGATCAAATTTCCGAAACGTCTTAGGTTTAAAAGCATTTTCTGTGTACTATAGCGGGTCCGCACTCATCGTATTCCTGTTTGGAGATCCACATATTTTGGAAGGTGGAAAGGGACCCGAGGATTGATCCTCCGATCCACACTGAGTATTTCCTCTCTGGTGGGGAGATAACTTTAGTCTTCATGGAACTTGGCGCCAAATTGTCTAATTCCTTCTTCATTCTGTCTGCAATACCTGGCGAATTAAAGAAAGAAGAAGACATTCAATAACTTCTTTTGTAAATAAAAAAGGAATGTACCTTACAGCATACCAAAACAGCAAACGCTCTGAACAGCTTGTACATTGGGCAGTCTGACCAGAGTCTCTCCTATTGGCATATCAAACAGTCATTGGATTCATGCAACGACGCATGAAGATTCTGATCAGACTGCACGGATGATTTTAATTGAATATTTTTTGCACTTTTGGATTGTATTCAAAGGAAATCGACCTCTTTTCGTGAGAATTACTTTATTTATCACTGTGCAGTTTTTATTTGTACATAGCTATTAAATGTATACCACGTTAGTCAGGAAATTTCAAAATAAAAAATAACAATATGATTTACCTGGAAACATTGTTGAGCCACCGGACAAGACGACATTGTTGAAAAGATCTTTTCTGATGTCAATATCTGACTTCATCACAGACTTGTAGAGAAGTTCCTGTATGCCGCTACTTTCCATGCCTGAAACAGAGATTCGAACTCATGACAGCAGCGTTAGATAAGGGGTTGGTACAGATTCTACTTCTGGGCCAAATAGTATATTCTTCTGAGAAATAACAAAATTGCCAAAGAACTGCCATATAAAAATCATACATATACTAGGTCGTATATATAGAGCTCTTAATCACTTGAGTTTGAAAAATGTTACAATATACTCTTAATGCTAGAATGCACATGTGCACAGAATGGCCAGAACCCGCCTGGCTCGCCCAAACAATAGTCCTGACTCTGTAAATGTTCAGAAGCAAGTGCATGCGCACAGGGCGGTCTGCACATGTACAATTCGTTAATTAGATAACAGGTTTTGTCATGATAAGAAATCCACAAAAAATAAAAAGGATAACAAAAATAAAATGGGGCAAAAGATTATTTATTTTTAAACTCACCAATGAAAGCAGGTTGAAACATCACTTCTGGACACCGGAAGCGCTCGTTGCCAATGGTGATGACCTGACCATCTGGAAGTTCATACGACTTTTCAACCTGGGAGGAGCTACTGGCCACATCCAGTTCCTGCTCGAAATCTAGGGCGCAGTAACACAGCTTTTCTTTGATATCTCGCACAATCTCCTTTTCAGCTGAAAATTAAATATATACATTCATAAACGACAAAATAATTTCTTTCACAAACCCATTTGTACATTGTACACGAATATAAATGAATGTAAGTGTTTCTGTCTTCCTGTTAACATGCGACGCAGGTTATCGGCTGGGGCCAAATATTTTTAGCGCTTATGCCGGTGCCTGTTTGTACCCTTAATGCGCCGAAAAGCAGACGACAAAATTTACGTCTGCAGAATTTCAAAAAATGTTTCGTCCGAGCGATATCATATTGAGAATTCTAACACTAGAGGGCAGATAGTGTAGATTCAGATGAGGTGGCTCATTATGAGCCACCTCATCTGGATGTCCACTGTTTGCCAATTCAACAATTTTAATTTTTGGCGCTTTAAGGGTTAAAAGTCCACTGGCTCAAGGACCTTATAAAATTGTTGTGTTATTTGTTAAGCAGCCTCTTATAGCATTAGAAAACAAAAAACACTTATACAGCTTGCAAAATGCTTGACTTCAACAGTTGGACCAGTAGTGGTGAACCCTTAATTCAGGTTTGACTATATAAACGGTTCAGAAATTCTACTGTTTTATAGCTAGCTGTACAGCCGTGAACCGGCTGATTTAGGAATAACGTATGTTGTACAATAAAAATGAAAATAAAATAACATAAACTATTGTACGGTATGCGATGAAAACGCTCACAGAAAAAAAACTAAAATAAATGAGGATCAGGGAACACATACCAGAATTGCAAAAGTTGTAGCCTCTCTCGTGAAGAATTCTGGCCAAGTAGGCGGTCAGGTCTCGGCCCGCTAGGTCCACTCTTTCAATGGCATGGGGCAAGGCATAACCTGAAAAAAAATAAAGTAATACTAGTACCTGTATAATTCGAATGAAAATTAGCATCAACAGGAAATAAGTTCAACATGACATATGCGAAAAGGAAAGACTAAAACCAGCCTGCGCATCCGCGCAATCTGACCAGGGTCTTCCCCTTTCACTTCAACAAAATGTGGACTCAGAACAAAAGCAAAGATTCTTTTCAGTCTACAAACAATGCAGACCCAGTTCTAGCAACTCCTAGTGCATCATTCATGTTTTTATTGTGGAGCGGAAACCGCTTGCAGTTTTTGTGGGAAACTGTTTTCCATTTTGTGGAAGCGGTTTGCTGTCAGTTTTGTGGGAATCTGTTTTGCCATTTTGTGGAAAATTGTTTGCCATTTTGTGGGAAAGCAAAATAACTTGTTGAAATTTTAACATAACTGCAATAACCTCTTAAGGTGCTCTGTTACACCTCCATGTCTTTTTTCCGCCATTTTCACACTTGAAGGGAAAAAACTTTTGTATCTCCCTTCGGAATTCATTTCCAGTTGGCTTCCTTGGAAGAAATAGTCCATCCAAGATGAGGTCAACTCTTAAAGAAAAGAATTTGCTCCTGTGGGAGCAAATTCGTTCCTTTAAGAATTGACCAAAATTGAGAAGGGAAGCAAAAGAGAAAATGACGAGAGTTGCTTCCCCTGAGAGTTTCAACATTCACCATAACATGTTCTAATAATAAAGGAATACAGATTGATATTTCTGCTAAGAATAACAACCCAGGCCTTACCTTCATATATTGGTACCACATGAGACACACCGTCCCTGGAGTCGAACACTATACCCGTGGTGCGGCCCGAGGCGTACAGTGACAGTACAGCCTGGATACTGACGTAGAATGCTGGGGTGTTGAACGTCTCGAACAATATCTGAAACATCAGAAACAAAACCTCGTTGTGAGAAATTCAGACGAACTGCGCATGCTCAGGCCAGTCAGCACAGTCAATCGGGAAACCTCGTATGATTCCGGCAACAAATAAATGTAGTTTCTTGATTGCCTGTTATCTCTTACCAACGCAAAGGCAGTGCTGTTTGAAAGCTACAAAATTAAGTCATAATATAGCCGAATTTAGGAGTACCATACCAGACTGCACACTGCAGATACATGTTCAGATAAAATCAGGACTGGGCATGCGCAGAATGCATATAGAGGTTTTCTTTCAGTATGTATCAGAGGATTAAAGAAAGCTCGCACTTCTTACTATTACAACCCCTCCCCTCCTCCCTTCCCCACAACCGATCCAAATGTTGACTCATTTGGAATTAGTTAATGGATTGTGACCAAAAATGAATACAATCACCTGGGTCATTTTCTCTCTGTTGGCTTTGTTTGACTCATTTGGAATTAGTTTCATGGAATAAAACCCAAAACTGAATGCGAATTACCTGGGTCATTTTCTCTCTGTTGGCCTTGGGGTTCAAAGGGGCCTCTGTCAGTAGGACCGGGTGTTCCTCAGGGGCCACTCTCAGCTCGTTGTAGAAAGTATGGTGCCAGATTTTTTCCATATCGTCCCAGTTGGTGACAATCCCGTGTTCCACTGGGTACCGCAAGGTCAACATGCCCCGCCTGCTCTGGGCCTCGTCTCCGATATAGCAGTCTTTGCCGCCCATACCTGCCATTACCATCTGAAAATATGGGAACAAGAAAATTAATATGAATTTTGACACGGTGTTCAAGCATTTGACAGAAGCACTTCTTATAGTTTGCCTTTAATTTTGCCAATGCTGTGTTTTTATTCTTCCGATTCCGCTCTTACTATTTATCAATGTGTCTTTCTGACAATTTCCAATAAAAGAGCTTTCACCTAAAATGTGGAATATAGCAGTAGTCTTTGCGTTTCTAGTTAATGAGACAAGACACTTTACGTGTGTTTTTTTTTTTTTTTTTTTTTTTTTCGTATGTTTAGATTCGAAAATATTCAATTCTGAGAGCTAATTTCGAAACACAAATAAAAATATTGACTAGTTTTATGCGTTGGTTCCTTTGAACTGCGGTTCTCAAAATGGATAAATCTTTAGTACCGTTGCATTCAACTGTCTAGTTAATGAGACAAGACACTTAAATGACTTAGCTAGCACTACATGCACACTTACATCATATCGGGGCCTGCCCGTGATCGCTGGAAAGACGGCCCTCGGGGCATCATCTCCGGCAAAGCCCGCCTTGCACATTCCTGAGCCGTTGTCAATGACAACGGAGGCGATATCTTCATCGTAGGAGTAGGACATGGTTTCTTTTCTTTTATCTGAGAAAAAGTGAGATATTTAATAAAAAGCAAGTGTTTACCATTAACATATAAAAGTGTGAAATATTTCATATTAAGCAAGTGTTTAATATCAACATATGAAAACTATGAGACAAGTGTTTATTATCGCCATTAATTTTAAAGTGAATGGATACACCGTAAAGGGAGATCACTACGACAGTCAAATTTTGCCTCCCTTCTCAGTCAAGGCTACTCTGAAAGAAAAGACTTTGCGATCTCTAGGGAGCAAATTCTTTCCTTACTGAGCAGCATCTTAGAGAAGAAATTCACCCACCTGTCCGAGTAGGAAATGAGGCACAGTTTCTTGAAAATCAAAGTTTGCTACTGTTTATATTTTTAAATAAAAATCCAGAACTTGCAATGATAAGAAATAGGTAAAAAAATCTCTTTCATATATAAAAAAATACTAAATGCGAATATCATTACATATAAACATTTAAGCGACGCGTAAAATATGAAAAAGAAATAATAAAACAAAATATAACAAATAAAAAAGCCAGAATACAGAAATGAATTATTGTTTTGACAAATTATTTAGAAATAAATATAGCTTTTCTAATAAGTGCATTAAATATTCTAAACCGTGACTTACCTTATTTTTGCAAAATAAACTGTCGATGTGAAGACTCTGAAACTTTTGTTGTATGAAATTCCGCAAATCTTGCCCATATTTATACGGGTAGATTCTGCAGCCTTCATGGAACGAAGGTCTCACTTCCCAGAATTTCTCTCCAAATAAGGATAAAAACAATAGTCACTGTCCTATTTTTGTCTGTGATCCAGGAGCGAGGTTAGTAATCTTAATATTCATTTGTTTACCCGTTTAATATTGATTCATACTGGGTTAACATTTACACACTGGTCTGGCATTCAACATAGGCAACGAAGCCACGAACTATAAAACTCGATTGTTTTCGCATACTTCTTAGAGTAATTTCAAACTATCATTCTTACGGACCCGGCAGTTTGTTATACCTCTTAGTCAGATAGGATTTTCGAACAAATTCCGTGTAGTTTAAATACAGTGCTTGAATAAGTTTCTACACCGATTCGTTGCCTAGTCGTTGTAGCCCAAAAATTGTTTTCAAGCATTTCTTGACTATGCATATCAATTCAGTAAAACTTTTGATTCCTATTTCAAGAGTCGGTGGTCGGATGGTCCGTGAGACTATACTTCTGAAACAAACTTATCCTGATGAGCGGAACAAGCAAATTTCATGTACGTTGTCTTCGTTACCTGTGTTGAATGCCAGACCAGTGTGATTTATCTAAAAATAGACATGATAGAGAAAAACCCTCAGGTAAGAATACTGTTTAAAATTATATAGGCACAGTGTGTAAAAGTTCGCGTCTTCCGCAATAGGGTATACCGCACGGTAAAAGAAAAACAGTACCTCTCAAATGTCACCCATTCTTTGAAACTAAACTCGATAAGTCAGTTCGGCTAAAAAAAGTTAGACTCATTAACCCATCCTGGCCCGGATCCAGATCACCTCGTACTGGTGGGGCTCTGGATAACTGGTGGGGCTAGAAGGTTCCGAGATGTATGTTGGGAGGGGGTGGCTTGAAAAAATATATGACATCATAAGGGATCAATTTGATGAGAATTTTTGATACGGCCTTTTTGCCTTGAAATATAAGTTGTGACATCTCATTAGAATTGCCTCGCCGAGGCGATTCTAATGAGAAATGAAACAACATATATTTTAATCTTACCACATGGATAAATTATCTCAAACCGGTACAGAAACTCCTTAATCTCTGGGGGCCTACATATGATAGCATATGGCATAACACAATGGCCCAGATGGTGGGACTGAAGCCCCAAAGCCCACCCCTGGACCCGGGGCTGCCACCCAGAATAAAATATTTTACAGTTGCCCAGTTACATTTGTCCTAAGATAAGCGTGTACAAAACGGGACTCGAACCCGTGTCCTCCAACTTTAGATATGAGCGCCGCGAGAAATATAGCTTACATGGCATTTCTCTCTCTTTCTCTCTCTCTCTCTCTCTCTCTCTCTCTCTCTCTTGTTTTATTTTTTTTATTTGTCATTATTATTATTGTTTTAACACAGCTTTATCTTTTTACGTACTATACATCAGAAGGCAACGAGTCTTGACCCGCGAAAAGGATGCTTAACGCATATGCAGACAGCGAAGACCAACCTGTGCTTCCGTACGGTCAGATCTAAGGCCATGCTGCTCTCCTCAAATATTAAGAATGAACCATGAGTAATCCACAGCTGTAGCTAAACTGCACGGGTTCACAGATAAACGTTCGAAAATACATGTACTTTAGCCGCCTTTTCGACTGACACGGCTCAAAATTTAAAACTGTGTCATGATCCAACCCGTATAGACTGGCTAAGTGGAAATGCGTGTAGCACGGGCAAGTGTACTCGTAAATCGTAGTAGCACGGAGAAACACGGCGTAGCACGGCGATTGTTTACGGATGAATTTAGAGAAAATGTTCGATTTCACCGACAAATCGAGATGTAAGTTTCATCTAACACTTTTTGATTTCAACAAATATATTTTTCATATTCCAACAACGGTTTATTTGGCAAAATTTACACTATTTTTTTAAGTATGCTGCCACAAAGTCAAGCTCACCACTTTTCCTTCAAACTGCTCTTTTGAGGCAATATTCTGTACAATTCTATTTTTTACATGTTAATCATGTATCAGCATCTTCAGCTAGTTAGAATCCCTACGCTGAACCGACCAGAATCAAACATAAATTGCGAATATACCTCAGTAGGCGCTGCGGGATAACACGGGTGTGGCAACGGAGTAATACGGCTCAGTGTTTTCGAAAGACTACGGTATAAAACGGGCACCGTTTTTCTTTTGGACTCATTAAAAGGGAAAAAATGAATAATGTGAACTTGTTAATTTCCGGAAATCTTCGACTTTTAGTAGACTAAGTAGTTGTAAAGCCGAGAATCCATTTATACGCGATGCGAGGTCTCTGTACGTGTCTCCATCTTTATATAGATGGGCAGGCAAAAACTGAATGGTTTCCAAAGTACGAACGTGTCTCAGTGGTTTTGACTGCCTCTCATATATACGGGTGCGGGCAGGGATGCGGACCACTGATCACGTACTGGGTTCCTGGCTTGAGTATAGACTTTTGCATCTTCATCAATTAACGTCTCAATTTAGCTTGCTTGAGCCTTGGCCTGTGCCAGGCGCTGTTATATGAGCCGCGACACGCAGCATGGTGCTTACGGGAAATGCGAATAGCAAAGGTTCAGATCAGTCTGCATCTTTGCAGTCTAATCAGTCTTTGCTGCTCACGAAGACCATATGTGGATCCTTCGAATTTTACAGACACAAAATGAAGGCTGTTCGTAGATGCATGGACTCACAGACTGGTTTGAATCTTTGCTGTTGCTGTTGGTAGTTACCCAAACTTATTGTGTGACGCGGCTCATGTGTGTGAAGCTGGCTGGAGTAAAGTACCTGAAGAGCATTAACTGTGTACGCTCGTTGTGTGTGAGCAACAGCTAAGCCCATCCTGCACACCCATGCAGTCTTACGTGGCTTGGCGTATTTCAATTAATATGCAGAACTTTCAAACTGCTGGCATAGGGTTTGATTGGTTGCACATATGTCTTCGCAGTCGCGGGTAGCATAGGCTCAGCTGTATCTTTACCACTATATGAAACCTAAAACAGTCACACTGTTTCCTTTTTTCAGAATGGATTATCGCTGTTATTACTGCCCCAACAGATTTCTAACATTTTCAAGTACAATTAGTCATCTAATGAAAGACCATGGGACTGAAGCCATCCGACTGAGGAAGCTTTGCATGTGTAATGACGGAGTGCTACGGTTCCAGTCTAAGCACCTTGAAGGCTATATTCCAGATCAAATTAAAAGCAGTGGGCAGGACATAGTAGCAAACGACACAGACGAAACTATATCTCTTGTATCGACATCAACCCCGACTCAAGATGCGAAAAGACAGAAAGCAGCTGCGTCAACGCCAAAAAATGTTCGATCGCTATTTGGAAACAGTGACAGAGATACGAACTCTTTTGATCTTGTAATCATAGAAAGTGAAACTACAGATGATATAATCAATGAAAATATGTCAGACATAGAATCAGAAAAAGAGGTTGACGAGCTTGTTTCCTTGCTTCCTGTTGTTATTGAAAAATTAAAAGAGGCTGACCTATATGAAAGTTATGTCAAGTATTTTCAATTACTTGCTGAAGGAAAATTCGATTTAAGACATATTGCTCACCTTTTATTTCTGGATGTTGTTGAATTCATGGCAAGCAATACGCCATATGAAATGAGATATAAACTGTCTTTGTTTTAAGAAATGAAGTCATTTACCACATCGGGTAGGCGGCAATCGAAAACGCTCTTAACAATCAATTAACGCGGATCAAAAACCGTTAAAACAGCGTTTTCGATTGCAAACTGTCGCCACTTTGGGTTTTTAACTGTTTTTGATCCGCGTTCGTTGACAGCACGAGCGTTTTCGATTGCCGCCTATCCGGTGTGTTTACAGTGTCACTGGCTTCATTTCATAAAATAATGGCATATGCTACAGACAAACGACATTAAAAGCAGCTTTGTAAGACCAGACACATAACTGATTTTCTTATCCGATTCGAATTGATCTTCTTTCCAAATCGTGAGGTGCTACGGTAGCTTAGTGGGTTAAGCGCTGGCCTACTGATCTAGCGGGCGCGGGTTCGAGCCACGACGGAGGCGGAGTTCTTTCTACCGTAAACGGGACTCCACTGCACACAACCTTTCATTATCACCCGCCCATCGTCCTAATATGACTGAAATACTGTTGAAAAGGACGTAAAATCCATCCAAATCGTGATCGTGACGTATGTTCGCCACCCTGATTAGCAAAGAATACAAAATCACAAAAATTGTCGATGATGCCCATGTTACATGTTACACGACATATGAGCCGCGACATGAGAAAACCAACAATGTGGTTGTGCGCTCAGTGCAGACTCAGATCAGCCTGGGCATCCGCCTAGTCTGGTCAGACTCTTCACTAAGCGCTTAAAGGGTAGCTAAGGGTCTTAGCTACCTCCATGCGGACAGCGAAGACTCTGATCAGACTGGGCGGATGCCCAGGCTGATCTGAATCAGACTGGGCGGATGCCCAGGCTGATCTGAGTCTGCGCTGGGCGCACAACCACATTGTTGGTTTTGTCATGTCGCGGCTAAATTATGCATTGTTACGACGTCAGTCGTCACTAATCTTTTACGACGTCAGTCGTCACTAATCTTTTACGTAACACGCCAAAGGGGAGCTTAACGCAGACTCGAATCTAGTCTACCAAGCAGTGAATACACAATCCATGAAGTCTGGCTTCCGAACGTATCTAGTCCTCTAGTTCCGTACTATGTATGGGAAAACTGCAAAAGCACGAGAGTAAACAGGCTTATCTGTGCCTTTGCTGTTCGCCTATGCGTTGAGCATCTTTGCGTGTCGCTTCTCAATTTATGGTGTCGGCAAAAACTAATTACAAATATTTTGCCTAAATAAAATAATAATTATACCATTAACCCTTAATGCGCCAAAAAGCAGACACAAAATTTACGTCTGCAGAATTTCAAAAAAATGCTTCATCCAAGCGATATCATAATGTAAATTCAAACACTAGAGGGCAAACAGTGTAGATTCAGATGATGTGGCTCATTATGGGCCACCTCATCTGGATCTACACTGTTTGCAAATCCAACAATTTTTATTTTTGGCTCTTTAAGGGTTAACTTTCAAAACAATAGACAAAAGTAATAAAAACGACTTAAGCAAGCAACAAGACACAACTTTAGCAAAAGAACACTTCGTAGAAAACCTGCAGTCCTGAAATTGCAGCGAACAGGGAATTTTACTTATACTCATGTCTTTGAGCCTTGCGATGTTTACTTAAACTTGAGCGATAGCGATAGCCTTTGCCGCATTCGCCACAGTAGTACCTCTTGTTTTCATGCTGGGCAGACATAATCCATACGAGCGAATACTTCCTGGCATATGTCACATTTAAAATCACTTTTCCCGCATGTCTTCTCATGCCTGGTGTAACTTGCTCTGTAGCTAAATGAAGCCTTGCATCGTCTACATCGGTAGGGTCGGCTTCCACTATGTTTATTTACATGTCCTTCAAAAACGTGTTTGTGCATAAACTTCTTCTTGCAGATGTTGCACTGATAGCTGAAGACACCAACATGAACCTTGACATGTCTCAACGACTGGACTTGCTTTTAAACATCAGGCCGCATGCTTCACAAACATGTAACGTAGAATGCACACGATCATTGTGGGCCGTTAGAGCTTCTTCTGAACAAAATGTCATTTGTTTTATGTCTTTCTAAATTACGCTTATGACGGGTGGTCATGGGACACTCATCACACGTGTAGGTTGAGGTGGGTTGTCTTCCATTTTCTACCTCCTCTTCGTGGCTTATGTCCAAGAGTGAGCCATCTAATAACTCCATACTGATTCATCCACTGAAAAATAAAGGATTGCAGGATAAGCATAGGAGCCTAAAAGATATTATCTGCTTCCCATAACAGCCTCATATGAGTCGCAACATGCAAATAAAAGGTATCGCATCTGAAAACAACGAATCTATGAGTCCATCAGACACGGTGGTAATACCAATTTTGCCACCTACGCTGTTGACCGAGACGGTACTATAAAAATGGTTGACGACTGAGAATTCAGTCGTAAGCATGGTAAATGATACTTCTGTTGATAGCTGTCGACCAAGCTGATACTGTTGTTATTGCCTCGGTCCACAGCCAGTTTTTGCATGTAGGGTAAATGAACGGCTCGGTCGACAGCACAGGTTGAGACATTGGTATTACCACCGTGTAAGATCTAGGTAGTGCAGGTTCCGCTTCCGCAGAGTCATTACACAGCAAAGGGCCGGACCAGACTGTGTAGATGCGCAGGCTGGTTTTAGTCGTTGCTGTTTGTCTATACGTTGAGCATCTTTTCTCCATGTTGCAACTCGTATTATGATAGTCTTTATTGTTTGTATCAACAATTCTCTGAAGAAGAATCTACGGGATCATAAAAGCAGACATATTTTAGCTGCGCATGCTAGTCTGAATCTTTCAACAAAGCCTGTCTATGCCATTCGAGAATACCAAAGACGCAAATCGGCCAGTGCGTTCTCGCAGTTTTGTTCGCTGCTTACGTAGTGTGATACCCATCTCAATAGGTGTGGACGAAAAAACACATTACTCTTGGCTACTTTGGTGGCCTTGAACGTTTCCCTACTCTGCCTACCTTGTGCAAATACATGAGTCGATGTATATTTGAACAAATGAGGGTTTTTTTCTTTTTCTTTTTCAATACCTTCATATTGTCAGGGGAGCCCCGATAGCTTAGTATGTTAAGCGCTGGCCTGCTGATCTAGCGGACCCGGGTTCAAACACAGCTGTAGACTTGAATCTCTTCAATTGTAAACGGGGTTCCATTGCACTCAGCCTTTCTGTATCATCCGTTAATCGTCCTGATATGACTGAAACACTGTTAAAAAGGACGTTAAGTTGTAAGTCACCCATCCATCCATCTTTTCCGGCAGTGTGAAACGGTCTTTACAGTAATACTGGACGTAAAGACTATGTACCTGGCCTATATCAGCAATGTTTGTCTGAGAAATCTTTCATTGTCTACTACTGGTCTAAAATAGGATTCTATTGTGCTCCAGGTGGGGGAAAAAGACCGGAAAAGAAAGAATTTGTTTTTGCGTGACCCGGGTTATACCGATGCCTGCTCCGGGTAAAGCCGTGACCGTCACAGAAAGGTATCCGTTATTACACCGTGACTTTAAAACTGGGTGGTGTCTTGCAATAATCGATTTCAAGGTGGCATCAAAAAAAATCTTGATGAAACTTCCATTGACAAATGCCTAAAACATATCTGTATTGAATTATGTATTTATATCAAGATTTTATTGACCTTTAGTGAGAATAAACATCGTAGGTATAACGTGGTAAATTTTAAACGTATTTACGACTTCAACAGCTCCAGAATACAGTATGAGCATAAATTCGGATTTTAAAGTTTGGTGTATAAACTCAGCAAGGTATATCAAGCCAAGTTAAGTAAAACAGCATGTCAACCTACCTCTTTCCTTTTCGTCTTTGTCACCTCAAGTGACCTACCCTTGGTAAACAATCGCCGTGCTACGCCTTGTGGCTCCGTGCTACTACGATTTACGAGTACACTTGCCCGTGCTACACGCATTTCCACTTAGCCAGTCTATACGGGTTGTGATCGGGTACTTTAAAAATAGTATATATTTATGATCTATTTTTAACCTTTACTATATATACATTAGAATATTGCCTTTTAAGTCCACAATCCGACAGGGCTAGAGTTCTGTTGCACTGTTTTTGATTGTTCGATATATTGAGACCACACAATGTAGATCCTGATCAGACTGCCCCTATGGGCAGTCTGATCAGGGTCTACACTGTTTGTCATTCTTTCAACATAGCATGCAAACATTGAGTGTCCTCGGTAGAATTAGTAGTAAAGCAGCTGATGTGTTCTAATACATATCATTTATACGACAACTCTTTGTTCACTGCCATATATGGTCATATTCTTTTGCACCGTAGGATTCGATCTCGTCTCTGTATTTTGCAGCTGGGCATACGAAACACCCTGAATTACTTCAGCGGAGTTTACTCTCAAAGTAGTGTTGTAGCTTGGTTTGAGTGACAGACTACCGCGTTGCCGTAAAACATGGGACGTTTCGGACCCTACCCTAATTCAGGCACCTTTTTAGATGAAACTCATATTTTTCCCAGTAAAATTCATGTGCGCGCACGCACACACACACACACACACACACACACACACACACACACACACACACACACACACACACACACACACACACACACACACACACACACACGAGAGAGAGAGAGAGAACAGCTAAAATGTGTTCAAAAACATTTTACTTATACGATAAGAGAGAGAGAGGGATTCCTACCCTACCCACAATTCTATTTTCAGAGCCCATCCCTGCAACATGAGATTTGTTACCTCGCGGGAAATTAACCTTGTTTCATGTGCTTAACAGACAAACTTTTTATCCGAACTGAAACTTATTGCTGCTTTGGTAATCTAAAGTTTCGGGAGGCGCCGTAGTCGAGTGGTTAGAGTGACGCGGTTATGGTGCAGAAAGTTGCCGGAAGATCGTGAGATCGCGCCCAGGTTTCGCCATCCGACGACTGGAAAACTCTCTCTGTCAACCCAGCAGTAAATGGGTACCTTTTTCGAATCAGGAAAGGATCTGGCAGCGAAAGGAGTGTGATGGGCTCCGCCTTTCATTTGCTGTGGCCAAGATACAGTGGGTCTCTAACCCCCACTGCCCCAACGGTTATTAGGCTATGGGAAACCTTTACCTTTATCCCCTTTACACATGTATCAGGTGACAGGGTCTCTCCTGATTAGTATATCAAAACGGCCTGCATGTATTTAATTGAAACAGAACAGAGCAGAACAGAATAACCTAAACACGCCGGGTAAACGCGCAATTCTATTCCCACATAGAAATTAAGAATACAAGCTTCTGGAAATGGTTAGCGCTATGTAAAGCATATATGAGCCGCGACACGAGAAAACCAACAATGTGGCCGTGCGCCCAGCGCAGACTCAGACCAGCCTAGGCATCTGCCCAATTTGAGTGGACTCTTCGTTAAGTGCTCAAAGGGTAGCTAAGGGTCTAAGCTACCTCCATGCGGACAGCGAAGACTCTGATCAGACTGGGCGGATGCCCAGGCTGATCTGAGTCTGCGCTGGGCGCACAACCACATTGTTGGTTTTGTCGTGTCGCGGCTCATATGCGCACAATATTTTATTTGAAATATAAGAATTGGTGGGGTAATTACAAAACTTTTGATGGATGGATGAATAACTTGTGCTTTTACGTCCCTTTTAACAATATTTCCGTCATATCGGGGCGAAGGGAGGGTGAGAATGAAGTGTTGTGTTCTGTGAAGCCCTGTTTACGATTGAAAAGATTTCTGCCTCCGGAAATCCAACTCAGGACCCGCGGCTAGATCAACGGGACAGCGCTTAACCCACTGAGCTACAGTGGCTTCTCAAAACTCTTGAAATTAGCTTCGGTTTAGCCACTTTCGGGAGTTTTCCGATTGCTCCGCCAGGAGAGTCGGGTAACTTCGGACATGGAGGTTAATTCGGACATACCATTGCAAACAGTGAAAATCCAGATGAGACGGCTCATAATGAGTCGTCTCATCAGGATTTTCACTGTTTGGCCAGTTATTTTCGTTTTAGTTCCAAACAACTGACTTACAAAGGAAACAATGTCACTGTCCGAATTTACCCGCTGTCCGAAGTTACCCGACTCTCCTAAAAAACCGATTTTTTGCATTAATATGCATTACATGCATAAGTACATGTAGAACAGCATTGTTATATTTTGGAAATCCTTTTGCAGAAACTCGAATTTTTATTTCCAAGTGGGAATAGAATTGCGCTTTTATCAGAATTACTGTAGGGCTAGGGTAAGGCGTATATTTGGCGGCATAAACACCTGGGCCTAGCTGTTCCAAACTAAAGACGTCCGTGTAGAAAAACGCGACGTAATATTTCAAAACGTGTTGTACGCAAAAAAGGCCCCTTTTGCCGATAAGTATGTGAGGAGCACCTCACATTTTGTCAGTAAAAATATAAGCATTCTTAATCTAAGCTAACGATCCTTTGGCAACTAGGGCCAGATAATCATTTCACTGCAGCTGGGTTGCGGCCGTAAAACGTCTCCCAGTACTTCACCATATTCCCAGCAGTCAAATGACATTGTTATGACGTCTTATAGATATGACGTCGCATCGACGTCCATACGACGTCATTTCGATTTTGTGTGTACGCTGGGAAAACAGTATTGTATATAAGCCATGTTTAGATCAGAACAACACATACATGTAATGCAAAGTGAAAATATTTATTTTCCTACTTATATATCTCTTTAGGTTTAGAAGAGGTTAAATAATTCAAACGTCGATTCAAACGCAAGACAGATTTGATTCCGACAACAATATAGTATTGAACATGCAGGATAAATGCGTTTCTATATACATCCTGGGATATAATGAAACTACTTTTGAGGGAAAATTCTGAAAAGAACGGAGCTTTAAACAATCCAAAGTTGAATAAAAACGAACGGAACTGGGCACACTGAGAATGCTTTATGACTAACATAAAACCCTTAATGTTGAGTAAAAGTGTGGGAGTAAATAGTGTTGATCCAGCTCAGACTGTTAATAAAGGAGCAATATATGAAAAATGGTTCCTGCAAGTATGATGGACATAGGGCTTGTTATATGAGGTGGTGATAGTGACATTTGAATGTGGAATAATTATAATGTGATGAACGTCCATAATTTTCCTACAAGTCAATGACAAGCGAAACATGGTGTTTAAAATGCGCATAACAGTAAGATCCACTATTCAGATATTCATAATTTTGTGTTTTATCACGAACTATTGTTCCGGGCGAAATAATGTGCTTTTCCTAATGGCCGATGACTTGCGCTTTCAGCTTGGATTCTACCATGGCCACGGTTTTATTTCACCGAAAATGCATACCCCGACTTTGGATAAGCTAGCAAAAAGGAGTATGGTGTTTAAACAAGCATATGTTCAACAAGCATTATGTGGGCCGTCACGAACGTCTATTCTCACGGGACGTCGCCCGGACACAACACACGTGTATGACGCTCAGTACTGGCAAAAGGTGACAGGGAATTTTACCACGATTCCACAATATTTTAAGAATAACGGCTACGAAACGATCGGAGTTGGGAAAATATTTCACCCCTATAAAGGTGTAGAAAAAAACGATCCAGTCTCTTGGTCAAGAAAATTTTACCATGCCCTTAAGACGGACTGGGAGAAGAGTCATATCTCCTGGATAGCTGTTCCTGACAATCAGCTGAAAGAGAAGCCGCTTGTTGATCAACAAATAGCAGATCACGCCATCTCTGTTCTTCAAGACTTGGCTTTGGAAGAAAATTCTGGTCGGCAGCCTTTTTTCCTCGCCGTAGGGTTCCACAGACCCCATCTCCCTTTTGTTTTTCCTGCTTCCATCCTAAAGAATTATCCCGAGAACAATATTCAACTTCCAGATAATTCGTATGCGCCAATAAATTTACCCGAAGTCGCGTGGTCCAGCTACCCGGAACTAAGAAACTTCCGTGACCTTCAACCTTTGCGACTGACGGGAAATTTCAACACGTCACTTCCGGATAAGAAAGTTCTGGAACTTAGACGAGCATATTACAGTTCTGTGACATGGATGGATTCTCAGGTTGGTCGAGTTCTGGATGAACTGGAGAGGCTAGGTCTTACTAACAATACGATCATCTCTTTCTTGGGTGATCATGGCTGGCAACTCGGTGAGCACGGTGAATGGTGTAAACACACGAACTTTGAAATCACTACGCATGCGCCATTGATGATTCGTATTCCGGGAATGACAGATTCTGGTGTAGTCACCTCAAAACTCACTGAGTTTGTTGACCTCTTTCCGACTTTAGTTGAAGCTACAGGGCTGCCAACTCTTCCAGTTTGTCCAGAAAATTCAAGGGATGTGACTGCTTGTCATGAGGGATCAAGTTTAATGCCTTTGATTAAAAATCCTATAGCACCTTGGAAGAGCGCTGCGTTTTCTCAGTTCCGGCGCATTTGGAATGGAAACGAAGCTATGGGTTATACCATGAAAACTATGGACGGGTTTCGTTATACTGAATGGGTCAAGTTTAAGGACAGTCCTGTGTTTAAGCCAGACTGGAATACGCTGTATGGCGTGGAATGGTATGACCATTCTGTGGACATAGAAGAAAACTATAATGTTGAAGATGAAATTTTATATGCTCATCTCAAGAAAAACCTCAGCAGCCGACTTCGAGCTGGCTGGAGACATGCTTTGCCGCTGAATTTTTCAGTGAAAAGCTGAGTGAAGTCTGAATGGGTTTTAGATAGTACTGCAGCGTTTAAAGTCTCTGTAAAATGTGACGCTCTAAAATACTGAAATTATGCGAAATTATGTAAACTTGAGATACAACATTACTTTTAATGCTTTTGTTCAACCGAATGAAAGATATGTAATTGTTATTGTCTGATGCCTGAATGTTTACAAGTTTTACTTTATTTACTGAATCAGAACACAAGGAATGTTACCTTTAAACATTATGATATGACATGTGCGAACTCTAAAAACTCTGTCAGCCTGGGCACCCGCGTAGTCTGATCAGTTAAACCGGGGGACTAGTGTATGGCGAGGACTAATCAGACTGTGTCACTGTGCAAGCTGAAACAGGCATATGTCATAAGATCATTTTGTCTTGTCACTGGTGATTTCGTGACTTATTTACCCATCACTGTCTTGGGAGATCCATTTTCAATGATGTTATATGTATATTTATTTGAGCCGCGACGCGAGAAAACCAACAATGTGGTCGTGCGTCCAGCGCAGACTCAGATCAGCCTGGGCATCCGCCCAGTCTGATCAGACTCTTCGCTGTCCGCAAGAAGGTAGCTTAGACCCTTGGCTACAAGAGTCTGATCGGACAGGGCGGATGCCCAGGCTGAGCTGAGTCTGCGCTGGGCGCACAACCACATTGTTGGTTTTCTCGTGTCGCGGCTCATTTATTTATTTATTTTTCATCATATTTTCATTTTCAGAAATACATATGAGCCGCGACACGACAAAACCAACAATGTTGTTGTGCGCCCAGCGCAGACTCAGCTCAGCCTAGGCATCCGCCCTGTCCGATCAGACTCTTCGCTAAGCGCTTAAAGGGTAGCTAAGGGTTTAACTTAAGCTACCTCCATGCGGACAGCGAAGACTCTGATCAGACTGGGCGAATGCCCAGGCTGATCTGAGTCTGCGCTGGACGCACGACCACATTGTTGGTTTTGTCACGTCGCGGCTCAAATGTCACGTATGTGGCAACTGATTAAAGTCTACATTGTTTGAAAAGGCGCTTTATGGAAATGCTCGGCAATGAGGACTTATATTTTAAGCGGACACAACTCTTATTTCATTATAAAACATTTTAAATTTTTCTTCCCTTGTCTATAAGAGCCTTACTCGCGATGACATATATTGTTCACTAAAAGTAGGGGGATATTTTGACATAAAAGCAAGCAAAAAATCAACGTAAATAGCTGGCTTTGATTTTTATATTATCCACTGATGGAATAATATTCAAGGTAGATCTAGTCTGGATACTGTTATGAATATGGTGTTTAATTTGGAGTAAATATTTTCTTTTACCAGGATTTTGCAGTTTTCAGATGTTTACTTGGTTTGAAATAAACAAGTTGTTTACATTGTACTTTAGAACTTTCTGGAATAACTATTTTTAGTACTGACAAAATAATAGGACTTTCTGTTGTAAACATTAAGAATCTTCTGGTATAAAATTATGTCAGAATTGAGTACTTTAAGGTAAAATCTATTTCTGGTTAATTCCTGAATGTTCCTAGATACTGTATAAAGAACACAGGTTTTCAGTTAAGGGATCTTTGTAAGCTATCACCAGTCTATAGTTAAATAAGTTATACTGGAATTTAAATATATTGGATTATTTTTGTGACTTTCATTCTGTGATTATTGGAAATATTCATGTGCTCATGCAGACTTTATTTTCTGAGATCAGAAATTATTAAAGGACTTGAGTTTTAAATTCTGAGGGACATTCAAACTAAAATAAGGTATCGTTAATTACGTTTTCTTGATTAATTAATGACTGTTTCATTTTCATGTACATGTAAATAAATTTTGTTAAGTTTAAAACAGGCTTGTTGCTGGTTTACTTCCATCTTTTTGTTACCTCCGTCAGGTCGTAACAATACATATTCAAATAAGTCCCTAGACTTTTTTCCTGAATCCTTTTTTTGTATGAGTATTGTTTCTTCTTGTGTTTGTTGTACTTTTTATGATTATTATAAAAATAACGTGAGCCGCGACACGAGAAAACCAACAATGTGGTTGTGCGCCCAGCGCAGACTCAGATCAACCTGGGTATCCGCCAAGTTTGACCAGACTCTTCGTTAAGAAATCAAATTGTAGCTAAGGGTCTAAGCTACCTCCATGCGGACAGCGAAGACTCTGATCAGACTGGGCGGATGCCCAGGCTGATCTGAGTCTGCGCTGGGCGCACAACCACATTGTTGGTTTTGTCGTGTCGCGGCTCACATAGTGTTTAAACCAATAATATTCAGCTTAAAAAGAAAGTCACTGCAGGTCACATGACCCACTACATACTATACCTTGTAGAATGAATTACAATCATATATATTCTACTTTGTCTGTAAAGATGAGAAAATACATAGTCACCAAGAAAAGGTTATGCGAACTTTGCGAATCTAAACAGGAAATTACTGTAGCTTGAACGTATATATACTTAGTAAAACAATTGAAGGATATCAAAATTCTATGATTAATTTTATTTAAAACAAAATCTTCATCTTAAACAAAATCTTATGCATTCAATAGTATCGGGTATCTACAAATAAAAGCCTGTATAATAAAAGTCACGCTTAGGTGGTTACAGTACAGTACCGCTCCAAATGGAATAACCCCTACAGCATGAATTCACAAACATGCATACTTATCGCCATATTGTTGTTAATACCTGTTTTAAAGAGTCGAATGGTTTACCATACGGAGACCATCATTCCCATAAAACGTTAGTTACATAATAAAAGCATTTGACACATGTGCAAATCTGAAGGATCAAGACTACTCCTACTCACTGCCCTGGATATTCTTTAGTTTAGCCTTGATCAACAGCAGAATAGTTGGCATCAGAATATTGTAAGAGGCGCTTAAATGATCGGGCAAGCTGCCTATGTGAATTATTTGCAAAACAGCAGGTTTAAACTCAAATTTAATTGTTTGTGATTTTTTGCAGTAGGGGGTCATTACATTTGGAATGCTACCTTACAGTAACCACTGTAGCGTGACGTTAATTACTCCTGCGCATCAATTGCATACGCCCAGTACAAGTACATGCATGCACATTTAATTTGGTATATATTCCAGTAAAAGTCACAACTAGGATTAAAATTTGATATCCTTCAATTGTTTTACTAAGTATATTATCACACTGTCTCTATAAATTTTTGCTTTATCACGTATAACCTTTAAATGTTCAACTATTAATTTGTCGGCTTAAAACCCATTCTTTTTGTGGGTACTATATATTGCAAAAGTGTGATATTCTTATTCTAGAAAAAAGTAGAGTACCTTGTCTAGACTGTTTGCTTAGACTGGCAGTCTGTGAGCTCATAGGTTAACAATACACTTCAAAGTTTATACAATCTGTCCTAAACTAACATCTAACCCCAAAATTTACAATGGACTCAAAAGTAACATTACGTGGATCATCCAAAAAGGTCTGTCACTGGCTTTATGTCTCTTAAACGAAAGGGCTATTCACCTAAAATAAAAACCACTCCGAAACCTTTTTTTTTTATCACACGGCTTAAATAAATGATCCATGTATCCACAATCTGCTTTAAAAGAAGGAAACCCTCACCCAACTGCCTAAAATAGCAGATGCAACTCCGGCAATGTCCAGTTCAGGGATGCCTATTATCGCTGCCCGGTGCCTACGATATCTCAGGTACTAATAAACACAGCGAAAAAAATCTCCAAGTCATTCTGTCCATAATAAAGAGTTTACAGCATTTCGTAATGTCAACATTATGCATACAATGCCATACAAAACTCGACTAGGTCATGTTCTAAGTACTAAAGCTTCACAATTGTATAATATTTCTAATTCTTAAGCATCTTTTTACTGCAGAAGATCATGACACTGTGATCTCAATCAGAATTTAAAAAAAAAGTTCTCTAAAATGAAGACACAGGGGGTCCTCGAAAATCACGTGACTGTGTATTTCAACATATTTCTGTGACGCCGTAGATATCAATCGTTTGCATCGCATATAAATACAGAAGTTGCTGATTTTATATAGTGCCCCACAGAATGCAACAAACAGCAACACTGAAATTTGCAGAATCTTGACGAGATATGCAGCATGAATCACAAGCCAGGAGAAATACAAAAATCATGAAAATAGGCCAGTGTCAAATACTAGGTCTGTATTGGAGCTTATAACTTAACCAAAAGCCATTTTACCATGTATTTGATATCAGTGTAAAGATAAAAGATTGTTCTTTTGAGTGTTGCAAACCGTGGTAAGCTATCACATCTGTGAGCAAAGTTATGAGTCCAGTGACAGAACTTTTTGGACGATCTTCGTATACTTAAAATAATTGAGCCGCGACGCGAGAAAACCAACATAGTGGTTGTGCGCCCAGCGCAGACTCAAATCAGCCTGGGCATCCGCCCAGTCTGTTCAGAGTCTTCGTTGTCCGCATGGCGGTAGCTTAGACCCTCAGCTAACCTTTAAGCGGTTAATGAAGAGTCTGCTCGGACTTGGCGGATGCCCAGGCTGATCTGAGTCTGAGATGGGCGCACAACCACTTAGTTGGTTTTCTCGTGTCGCGGCTCAATTATATTCTACCCTAGAGTTGGCATTCTACCTTCTAAAGTTACCATAATTATAACATCAAAGCTGACAGATTGACCCCCAAGTCAACAGTACTCTTAATTATCTGTCCAAGAGTTAACATTTTACCAAGAGTTAACATTCTACCAGAAAAACGTTATCCGTTCTCCAAATTAACGTTCTACCTCTAAATATTAACATTCTATCTCCGAGTTAACATTCTACTCCAAAGTTTATATTCTAACTCAATGTTAACAATTGACCCCAAAGTTAACGCTCTACCCTAAAGTTAATATTCTACCCCAGATTGAATATTCATTCCAAAGTTAATTTGCCACTCCAAAGTTAACAACGGATTCTAAAACCTTAACAAGCCAACCCAGAAATAACATTGTAACCAAGAGTCAATAGTCTACCCAAATATCACAGGGTATAATCGATTCCGCCAAGTTTTGCTTCCTGCAGAGACTGTACATCATATCTGGCTTCCGCCGAGACTGTCCGCGAACTCTTGCTTCCTGCAGAGACTTCTGTACATGATAAATGGCTTCCTGCAGAGACTGTCCGCATGATTCTGCTTCCTGCCGAGGCTCTCGGCAGGAAGCAGAGTCACGCGGACAGTCTGGGCAGGAAGCCATTCCTCGAGGACAGTAGTCTCGGCAGGAAGCAAGAGTTCGCGGACAGTCTCGGCGGAAGCCAAATATGATGTACAGTCTCTGCAGGAAGCGAAAATTGGCGGAATCGATTATACCCTGTGAATATTAACAAGTGCATCAATACTGTGTTTTAGTCAAGCGAAAAGAACAACATGCAGCTTATTCATTTTACATCTGAGATTGGTCGAAGTTGGGCTACATTCAGTAGACCATATATTTCTTCAACTCATCATTCATGTGCTGTAACGTAACCACCTGGTCAGTCTTGTATATCTACATCTAGTAAACCATATACTTCTTAACAGCTCAGCAGTCATGTAATGTGACGTTACCACCTGACTAATCTCATGTATTTACATTCCGTAGAACACATTCTTTCTAACAAAACTGAGTCAAGTAATATTATAATATGACGTTACCACCTTACCATTCCTAAGGCTACATTCAGTGGCTCATAGACTTCTTAACAACTCAGCAGTCATGTAATGGTGACGGTACGTCCGGCCAGTCTAGTCTTGTAAATCTACATTCAGTAACCCGTATTCTTTATAACAACTCAGCATCCATGTAATGTTGCGATACCAGCTGACAAGTCCTGTATAGGCACAGCTGCAGTATAGACCTCGTAGACCGTATAGTTACGTTTTAACAACTCAGTATCCATGTAATGTGAAGCTACCACCTGACCAGTGTTATATAGACGCGATTCCATCATAGACCTACTTACAGAAGGTAGACAGGATACATGTACTTCTTAAAGACTCGGCATCCATGTAATGAGACGTTACTACCTGATTAGTTTTATTTAGGCGCGATTCGATCACAGACCTACTTACAGTGGGTAGACCAGATACTTCTTAACGACTCGGCATCCATGTAATGAGACGTTACCACCTGGCTAGTCTTATATTGACATGGTCCCAGCGTAGACCTCTTGGTATAAAACCCTGGGAATGATTTGAGATTATATCCAAGTCTTCTGACACAAAATGAAATATAAACATCCTCTAGATGGAAAAATGGAATATTAGGAGATATCTTGTATATCTCTCTGATAACCTCCATACTAGTCATATAACCTGTCCCGGAACAATATCCCCCGGGATAGTACTGCCCGGGGTAGCTGTCTCTAGAAACATACCATCTAGATTCTGTGTCACGATTTGGTTTAGCACGAAGACTACAGTTTCCTATCACGGTGTTTTGAAGAAGGTGGGCGTTAGTCCTGGCTAGTTTTATTACTTCTGGAACATTAACATACATGTCGTCATCAGTTTTCATAATAATCTTTGCTGCTCGACATTTTGTTGCTGCCCATTTAAATCCCATGATAGTCTTATATGTCAAATTTTCATACGAGTCGATAAAGTTCTCCTGCAAAACGTCGTGAAATATGTTACTTTCTGCGTTAATTTGATCTTGAAGCGTTGAGTTATTTACGTTACCAAATAAAAATATATACCTAACATTAGCTGTGTTGTTTCGACTGTGGGTTAACCATGTGTCACGTAATGCTTGCCTCTGAACAATATTAGCTGGATGTGAAGTAACTAAAAATAGAAGTTCAACATAGTTCATCCCTGGAAACATGTTGCATACTTCATTGTTATCAATCAGATAGGAAAAGTTATGTTGAAAACAATTGTTACAACGGTCTTGTCTCTGTTGTAAGCTCAAAATACTGTGTTTCGCCATAATATTTCCCGGTGTGCTATCCTGTAAGCTTGATAAACTTAGTTTTTGTTGTTTTGTGTCGGCAAAATTCAAAACAGTCAGTATGTGAACCTTCTGACTACTAAACAAAACTTGCGCTCCAAAGAACATATTTTGTACTGCCACGATGATAAACACAATTTGAATTATAACAAACACCAACAAAATTGTAAACAAAAATCTCGGCGATATGCGGGTAAAACTTCTTTTCCTAAAGGACATCGTATATGTTTCTCCTATGAATAACTCTCGCAGTATATAGCTCGTGGTGTACACCTCTGAAGCATGAATGAGTGAAAAGACTATGACCACACTGCGCAAAAAGTGTTACATCTCAGTTTCTTCTTGTCTAAAGAGTCCTATCAGAAAACATCTTCTTTCTAAGTTTAGCGGGTAACGTCTTAGTGACCTCTTTTGATTTAGATCCTTTTTCTGAGGCTGACAATGTTCTGATTCTGACACACACCGTGCACCCCTGGTTAACTATGTATACACAAGGGATGCTACGAAACAAATATGAGCTGTTACGAGACGAACAAGAGTCATAGTTACCAAACGACCTGATCATCAGGTCGTTTGGAACCATGGCTCTTTTTCGTTTCGTAACAGCTCTTTTTTGTTTTCGTGACATCCTTGAAAGCACAGTTAACCAGGTGTGCCGTGACTAACATATCATCAGTGGTAAAAACCCAGTCCGTCCTGTCTGTCCGGCCATCTGCTGTAGTAATGGGAGATCTTAACGAGTAATACTGAATGAGAAATATTAAATTTCGATACTGCAGCCCCGGGGTGTGTCAAGAGCAAACAGAGCATCCACAGATCAGACTAGTGTTTCCGTATATGAATGAAATTATTATTATTACGACTGTATCAAATTTGTTTTTCTGACGTCATTTTATTTATTTTATCGACGGAGTGAATGATCTACTGATGGGTAGCAACATTGAAGAGAAAACTAACTCGGAAAGAACTATGCAGCCGCCCTTACTGATCAGGTACCGGCTTATAGCTTGGGCATGCGAAAAAGGAAGGCAATGATCAGAATGTACAGATGCGCAGACTGGTTAAGCACGTAGCGCAAAATTACTAAGTGCAAGGACAGATAGGTCTGAGCCAGATCAGACTGCTCCAAAAGTCTCTAATCGGGGTGGTCACTGTTTGCCGTTCCATCTGCACCTTCTGGGCAAAAAAAAATAATTTTTTACAATGCAGTGATGCAAAAAAAAACAACAACAGTTTTTACAATGCAGAGATGAAAAAAAAAACAACAGTTTTTTTACAATGCAGTGATGCACTGCATTGTAAAAAACTTTTTTTTTTTCCGAGGGGGTGGTTGGGTGGTGCGAAGGTGCTGCGTGTAACTTCCAGTGCCGGGGCGTTCTACTTATTTGAATAGTAGTAGGGCAAGGGCTTACTGTGCTTGCAGTAGGTACGGGTGGGGGTTGTTTGGACATTTCTTCTCTAGTCTATCATTTCTCTTTTCTTTCTCCCTCTCTCTGGGAGACGGCCCGATATAGACTGAAATACTGTCTCAAAGGGCCGTTAAACCCAAAACAATCAATCAATTAATTTCTTTCTTTTTTTTCGAAATATTAGCTATGTAATTAGAGTAATTATGTTAGGTGTCCCATTTTTAGAGCTTTTACGGTACCCTTTCTCATATCGAGGCCGCAAACTTTCGTATAATTGAGCCGCGACATGAGAAAACCAACAATGCGGTTGTGCGCCCAGCGCAGACTCAGATCAGCCTGGGCATCTGTCCAGTTTGACCAGACCCTTTGATAAGTGCTCAAAGGGTAGCTAAGGGTCTAAGCTACCTCCATGCGGACAGCGAAGACTCTGATCAGACTGGGCGGATGCCCAGGCTGATCTGAGTCTGCGCTGAGCGCACAACCACATTGTTGGTTTTGTCGTGTCGCGGCTCATATGTAGATGTATTATGATAAACGATGTCATATCAACTTTTTGTTTCTTTAGAATGTTAGGAAAACCATTATCATGTTATTGGTAGTCACATTCCTTCTCAACTGCATAACTGGTTGAAGTGTCTTTTCAATTTTGAGAATTTGATTTTAAGTCAGTTTTAGCTACAGTAGGTCGATAAAAGTATTCGTCACAAAGTGACGTCGCCGTTTAGATTTGTGCATTTCCATAATTTTTAAAAAGAATACTGTCGCAAAGTTTTTAAAGGCATTGTAATGAAACTTGCAGGGATTAAAAGCGAATTAAAAACAGCAATATAAAATGAAATATAAGGATGATTCTATGTTTATGACAGGAGTACGACGTGACTGAAATGAATGTAAAAAGAAATAAAGTCTCGATCCCCATTGACGTTAATGTTAACGTCACCGAAAAATGGAAGTTTTAGTTATCCTTTCATTGAAAACTGTTGGTTCAAGAAAACAGTAAAAGAATCGAATTTATTGTAATGCTTGTTTATTGCGGAAATTAATTTGTATATACCTAGTGAAAACACTATGGTAGTTTTGCGATAATAATTTTTTTACAAAATTTATGTAAACACACAGATTTAAACGGCAACGTCACTGTGTCAGGAATACTTTTATCCACCTACTGTTGTATTTGCAGGCAAAAAGAATATATGTTCAAAAATGTTCAAATTAAATATAAACAACCATAATAGTTAAAAACCACAATCATAGCAAACAAAAAGTCATATCTGCGGTCATGGATTGTTATGATCCAAACTATGGACGAACAGTCAAACTGTGGTCATGCATTGTTATAATTCATAACATAGTAGGTAAGTAATAACTGCAACAATGGCTTGTTATAGTTCATAACAATGTATAATTCACAACCATATGGCTACAGTCATACTGCGGTCATGGGTGCTCATTAGGGTCGCCTCAGTGAGGCGACCCTAATGAGTACTCAGGTTATAATCTCGTGGACTACATTAATTTGTCTCTATATTACATGGACTTGTCAACGTGATGTATATCTTACATCTTATATAACGAAATAATCTTATATAAAGAAAAAGATTGTTTATGCACTGTTTCATCAAGCAGGTCTCTGTATGTGTATTTCTCCCATTCTGTATATTTTTTTCTCTCTTTGATTGCCACGTATATGATTGCCATTGAACCCATGTGTCTTTGTATTACAGTATTATGTACACAACATATGAGCATGTACTGCTTAAAGTTGAATAAATTATCTTATCTTATAATTCAAGTAAGTCATGTATTGTTATAATTCATATAATGTAGGCACAGTCATAACTGTGGCCATGGAATGTTATTATGCATAACAATGTAGGTACCGTCATAACTGCGGTCATGAGTAGTTATAACTCATAACAATGTAGGCACAGTCGTAACTGCGGTCATGTATTGCTATATTTCATACAATGTAGACACAGTCATAACTGTGGCCATGGGTTGTCATGATGCGTAACAATGTAGGTACCGTCGTTACTGCGGTCATGGGTAGTTATAATTAATAGTAATATAGGTACAGTCATACTGCGGGCATGGGTTGTTATCCGCTCGCACAACAAAGTTGTTGAGGGATATAGGGTCTGTCCCGTAAATACGAATTTCTGGCCACTTGGGTGCTAGTGACCATGTGCAGCTCTTAGTACATTGTAATTTTAATACTGAAGTGTTTAACAGTAAGACTGAAAAAAGACAATTTTACAGAGGGAATTATGAGAGAGCAAGGGAGGATCTGAATAAGGTGGATTGGAAAGTTATACATTCCATGGATGTGCAAGAGACTTTCAGTTTTATCTGCACTGAGATTAATAAGTGTGTTGAGACAAACATTCCAGTAAAAAAACATGACAGTTATTATAGTAAAAAACCTATCTGGATGGATAAATACTGTGTTATTGCTGTCAGAAATAAATACCAGAGGGCCAATGGCCCTATATCGCTCACCTGAGCACTGAGGTTATGTTGGAAAAACTAAGTTGCCACAGCAACAAAACAACATGCACAACAGCAATAAAACACACCATTTATGTAGAGGATAATATCACAAACATTTATGCAAAAAATAAGCTTTATCCCCCCTTAATGGCTTCTGAGAAGAAGATCTTTGGCAAAAAAAAAAAAAAAAAAAAAAAATGAAAAAATTGAAAATTTGGCCCTTCAATTGCAACGGCAACCAATCAAAATCAGGTCTTAGGGCAAAATTCTTATAGCTGATAGAGGACTACTCTATAGGAACATTTCTGTAAAGCGTTTGTCAAAATATCTGCTGTAACACAAAAATAAATACCAAATGTCCACTTTCCCCATTGTAAGTCTATGGAAACTTTAAGCTGCCATAGCAACCAGTTCACATGGGCAATGATAATATGAAATCTACTTTAAGTAGAGGCTAATGTTATTAATATGTATGCAAAGTATCAGCTTCATCCTCCACATGGCTTCACTTTCCCCATTATAAGTCAATGGAAACTATAAGTTGACATAGCAACCAAAGTTCTTACTGGGTTGGAACAAAAAACAAAATTCATGTAGAGGCTTCTGTCATCAACATGTTTGAACAATATCAGCTTCATCCCCCATATGGCTTCTGAGCAGATTTTTTCAATTTTTTTTTTCGAAAATTTACCCTATATTTTGCCATGGCAACCAATCAAATTCAGCGATTTTGAGAAAATTCATATGAAATATAGAGGACTATTCAAGAAACATTTCTGTAGAAAGAAAACCTATATAAAAGCCGTGAGACAGCAAAAATTGCCAATTTCCATTTTCCCCATTATAAGTCAATGGAAACTCTTAGTTGCCATAGCAACCAAACTGCTGGAGTAATTGCCATGAAAAACAGTAATTCTATAGAGGCTAGTACTAAGATTCTTTCTGTAAAGTTTGAGCTTTATTGGCCACACAGTTTATGCAAAATGATTTTTTAATATTTTGCCATTTTTAACAATTCGGTTGCAATGGCAACCAGAAAAATAGCCCAATTTGTATAAATTTAACAAGGCTGGTTAAAGACTACTCCAGGTACATTTCTATAAAAGTTTTGTCAAAATATCTGCAGTGGCATAGCAATAAATGCAAATTTTCTATTTTGCCATTATAAGTCAATGGCAACTTTAAGTTCCCATAGCAACCAAACTGCTAGAGCAATTGCCAAGAAAAACAGTACTTTATAGAGGGCAGTGCCAAGATCCTTTCTGTGAAGTTTGAGCTTTATTGGTTGCATGGTTTCTGAGGAGATGATTTTTGAATATTTTTTCTATTTTTAACCATTCGGTTGTCATGGCAACCAGCCAAATTGTGCAATTGACAAAAATTTCATGTGGTTGATGGAGGACTACTCAAGGAACATTTCTGTAAAAGTTTTGTCAAAATATCTGCAGTGACATAGCAATAAATGCAAATTTTCAATTTTTCCCATACAAGTCAATGGAAACTTTAAGTTGCCATAGCAACCAAAGTTCCAAAGCAATTTGGATAAAAAACAGTATTATTGGTTCCCCCTGCCTATAGATGCTATATATGAAATTTAGTTACAATGGGCCTTGTAGTTTCAGAGGAGATGTCGTTTGAAAATGTTGACGGACGACGTACGACGTACGACGGACAACGGACGACGGACGACGGATGCCTGCCTAAACTATAAGCTCACCTGTGAGCCTTCGGCTCAGGTGAGCTAATAAAGCATGGCAGAAATATATTCATTCCCGAAGTAGTAGAAATTACCAAGAATACTGTATATTGAGAAAGCAGTCAGATATGCTCGTAGGAAATATGAAAGAGGGGTAGCAGATTCAGCTAAAGATAATACAAAGGCTTTTTGGTCATATGTCAAGAGTAAAACAAGTACCAAATCGAGTATTGGGGACCTCAAGGACCGAAATGGAGTTATAAAAAGTGACATAGAGGATAAAGCAAATATCTTAAACGATTTTTTTTCATCTGTTTTTACTGTAGAGGGAGATTCGGAAATGAAGGATATGTCTCCGAAAAGTTTAAGTACCTTGACAGATGTTGTCAGCAGTGTAGATAAGACTGAAAAACTTTTGACAAGTTTAAACCCAAACAAATCTTGCGGACCCGACGAGTGTCACTCCCGTTTACTGAAAGAGGCAGCTGGTGTATTGTCAAAACCCATGCATGACTTATTTAGTAAATCCTTAGATTCTGGAGTTTTACCCTGTCAGTGGAAAGACGCCAATGTTACTTGTATCTATAAAAAAGGGGATAAGTTATTGCCAGGCAACTATCGACCTGTGAGTCTTACGTCAGTGTTATGTAAAACCTTGGAGAAGCTTGTTAGGGAAGCTATTATGACACATTTAAATACCAATAATCTTTTAGCTGATAGCCAGTATGGATTTAGACAAAATAGGGGCTGTATTTTGCAGTTACTGAAGGTAGTTGATGAATGGTCACAGGATATTGACAAAAATAATCAAATTGACTGTGTTTACCTTGATTTCCAAAAAGCTTTCGACACCGTGCCCCATAGACGATTAATAAAGAAACTGGAATCTTTTGGAATTAATGGAAATATTCTAAACTGGATATAGAACTTCTTGACAAACAGAACACGGGGGTAAATCAATACGTGAAGGGACACCCTAGTCTTGCAAAATTACGTTAATTTTCTGTAAGTATTGCCACAGTTTTGCGACTCACGGAGTAAAAATCTCATTTTTTTTTTTTCAAAAACCACATTTGCAATGGTGTTGTCAATGAGCGCACGCTTTTTGGTTATAATTTGTTTCGAGATATATGCAATAGAACCGACACTTCCGTGTAAATCATGCGAGTTAATTCGGTCACAAATGCCGTTCTGTCTGTTGATTTCAAGTGCAAGTGACTTTGTTACAAATTTAGAAAGGAATCAAAGAAGATGCGAAGTTTGGTTTATATTTTTCATGTTAATTTAAGTTTCGGTTAAATATTCTTTCTGTTGTAATCAAATTATTTTTCATCGTTTTAAGGAAGAGAACAACTACGCATTTTATTGACCGTTTTGCTTAATGTACGATAATATTTGACAGTTTATGCTGTGACATTTCCTTTGACACAGTCAGAGTTCTTCATGTTTTAAACCCATGTATATGGCGGATTCACAAATGTACATGTATGAGTCAGAGTATACATTCTATATTAGAAATACGTTGAGTCGAGAATTTTAACGAAAAAATGTCCGTACGAGAGTTAACCCGAAGCAGAACCATTTTTTCTGACCACCATTGTCACAAACGATCGGCCATTGTAATGTCTGGTGGCTTTACCTGAAAGTGGATAATAAGCCATTATTCCACGTGCCAAAAATGAGAGTTCATACGAGGTATCTTTTGACTCATGTACAAATGGCGTTGTCCCATTTTTCCTTTTTATACCCCTGTGAGTGTATTCAAGGGCCTTAATGTTTGTTCCTATCCGTCTGTCTGTCTGTCAATTCGTCTATACGTCACACTTTAAGTTATAGCGTTTCTATAAGCGGCTCTTCTCATTTTTCATGGTATGCTTATCAAACTTTGTACATATGTTGCAGCAATAATGAAAATGGACATGTGAGATTTAAAGGAAATAAAATTAGTTTTGACAGAATTAAAGCCTTTGGAGCTTGTCATTTTGGACAGTTTTTTGTACTATACGAAGGGTATGGAATTTGTGTGATCAACTCCTCCTACAGTTTTCAATGGATTCTTATCAAACTTTGTACGCATAATTAGAGTTTAATGAAAATGTGTCAGTTGTTTTTTGACAGGGATAAAAAGAGGATCTTACACGAGTGGTCATTTCATGTGAAATTTATGAAACGAGCCTTGGCAAGTTTCATAAATTTCACATGAAATGCCCACGAGTGTAAGATTCTGTTTATCATGTGACCCTTTAAATTGAGATTTTAACGCCTTCAAACTGAACATTATTTCAATAAGATAACGCATTGTTGACATGTACGTTGTCAAAGACGCTACGTTACGCGCCAAAGTATTATTACACGTGTGGTCATATGATTTCTATTACACGACGTTATCCACTGAATAACAGCGACGTCATACGATAAAATAAGAATCTATCATAAGTGTGAGGTACGGATAGAAAATATATCATAAGGGTCACTGTTTAGCATCACGAGGCTTGCCGAGTGATGCCAAACAGTGACCCAAGGGACAGATTTGTCCATCCGTACCTCACACTCATACCTTTATGTGCTGAAGCTTTAATTACATGAAAGAATCATCTAGACGCTGCGTTGCGACGTCCGCCATTGTTGTGATTTCTGACATCGTTATGATGTCAGCTAGCGACGAAGTTACGTGACGTCCAATACAACCAATGCAAAACGAAGTCATGCGAAAACTTTTTTTTTTATCCTACTCACGGGTCAGATAACAAGGGTAAGATAAGAATTTCTATCCCTAGCAAAAACACGGATATCGTTATCTGGGATGCAAGAAAATGAATTCTGACAGAATTTAAAGCCATTTGAACGTCTTCATTTCTGGCAGATATTCTTTTCAACTCCTCTCTCAACGGATTTTCGTTAAACTTTGTGCACATGTTTTGGGCGTTTCGATGAAGATGAAATCTGTTTTATCAGAATAACGACATCTTGAATTTAGTCAGTATGGGTATTTTTTGCATTATAGGGGTTTGCGTTGGCGTAGTCAACTCCTTTCCCAGATTTTAATACACTGCTCGAAATATTTAAAGGAGCACGTAACAATTTTTCATAGGCAACAGTGCAATGCATCCCCAACTTTGGAGACATTTACCTCCGGTCGACACAGACACGGAATTTCAAATAGTTTTGTCAATTTTTTAAAGAGGGTCGATGTTACCTACTCCACAAGTTCAAATTCAATATCTACCTTGCGCATGTCCATGGACTGTTTTTTTGTAAAAATGCAATTTTGGTTGAATATTGCAATTTTTCAGAACAGGTGAAAAGCATGAAAATTTCAACCCAAATCCAAACGACCATTTTGTCAATGATACTGGATGTCTGACAAGGTTACTCGTTTGAAAGAGTCACTTTGAACTCAAGTTTATGAGAGTTTGTAGACTTCCGGAAAAACGCCTCAATTTCGGAAAGTTCGAAAGTTACTAAATTTAGTCCATAGAGATGGGCAGAGCATCAGTTGTAATGAAATTCTTGTTGTGGTAAACCCCGATCCTTCTTAAAGATTCTACAAAAGAATAGGAAATTCTTGGCCACTGGGAGTCAGATTTATGGGCCTTTGAACTGGGTATGTGTTACCGTAATGTCTTTGGGAAAATACCAGTTGCTCCGTTAGATATTTTGAGCAGTGTATATGTTTGAGCGTTTGCATAATCATAATGCAAATATCGTAACCGACGGATTACAAATGTAATTTCGACTGTTTGAGCGCCTGTGCGCTAAACGTTTTTGAAACGGAGGCATCTTTCTGTCTCATAAGCGCACGTCGAATTAATATATTTTTGAGAAAGCAAATCTGAAGTTGAAACATAGGAGAAAAGCTACTTATATCATAGGATAGAATATCTTAACGAATGAAAACCACGATGAAAACTGAAAGAGTCAACAGCATTTTCAGGCCTTGTAAACAAACAAACGAAATGGTAAACCAGTAAAATATGTACGCTTATATCCATATGCCTCAGAAATTATCATGATGGGCACTTGAAGAGGCATGTGCGGTAATTGAATGGAATGAGGTATGCACGTGATGCGATAGTGTTTGCTGTTAATGGATATTTTAGTGATGAACACAGCCTTGTGACAGGCATCACACGGGGGCATCGTGCGTGTCTTACACATTTTTTTTTTAGTTTTTTTTTTTCTTGTAAATGTCGGTACTGCCACTACCATTTTACACGCCCCATCCCACCAAATTAAGCCAAAATAAATACCTTGCGTCACCATAGAGTATAATGTAACTCGTATGATGTGGATGCGGTCAACATTTCGAATATCTATACTGAACATAAAAATGCAGTAACATGCACAGGTTTTGATATAAGAGGTGTCCACCGCATCCTTATGAAAACATAAATCAGCTTGTGCGGTCGGCCGGGAGGTGGCACAGTCTCATCACAGACATTCTGTTTGCATGAACGACCCATTAGACCTGTGGAATAAATACAGTGAAATGCCAATTTTCTAATTTGCTGTATGGACAACTATAAAATTTAGAAGGGACCTGAAGTCATTTACGCTCCTCGATGAGCAAAGGCTTTCCTTTAATAGTTGATCTCATTGAAAGAGGATGCAGTTATTAAAAGCAGAGTTGCTTCCTTTGAAAGTGTAATCATCCACCTTTTAAAAAGAATGATAAACTTTTCTTATAGCCTTCACTGTATCTTGGTACAGAATGTGCTAAGCTTATTTTTTATAAGGCAAGTGCTGCCGAGATGGTTTAGGTCAATATTTCTAAAGCAGTCATATGGTAAAGTGTATCAGTAAGCAGCCAGTTGTCGCAAAACAGGCCGTGTGGCGGACGTAAAACGTCTCCCCGTACATCATCATAGTGCAGTCCTTTGGGATCATTGAGTTCATTTGAGTTATCTTAAAAATAGAGTTCCGCCTAAACCTGTGTTAGGGGGCGTGGCTGGTGTCGCACAAGTCATTACTAGTCATGAACAGACTCAATTAAACCGAGTCTGCTATTTTCTGTTCTTTGATGTATTCCTTGCTTCCAATCTTACTATTCAGAACTTATTTATACTGTGGTGACCGAATGGGCAATCAACCTTAGTGAAAAGTCGACTTGTCGGTTAGCATCGGAACTTTTTTTTTCTTTCAAATTCGTATACATGCAACACTATTGAATAGCCAAACCTGTCTTAAAGGGTCACCCAAGGGAAGGACAAATTGTGGCTGCTAAAGATACGTAGCCCCTTTATACAGATTCAGTTGCACTGTATTTTGGCTAGTGGGACCCTGAAAATGTGTTTTCAGAAATCGGGTGATTCCTTAGTAGAGGTGGGTACATGAGCCGGTTTGACAGAGTTACGGTTCCTTGAGAGTTCTGGCGTTTTGAGCAAACCATTCCCTTTAGTGGCGTGTCCTTTTAGGGACAGGCGCAAGGCTTGGGGCATAGTGTTTTACAAACCCATTTCTTGCCACTATTTTGTCACTAGTGATAAAGAGAATACAGGTTTATGATACGCTCGTATGGTCTGATAACGTAGTACACGTGCAGTACTAATCTGCTTATTTATCCCTTATTATTTAAATAGGTTTTAGTTTGGTGAAAAAAAAACATGTAAACTGGGAGAGAGACAAACAAAATTATACCGATAAAAATTACTCTGATAATATAACACTTGTGATATTTTCGAAAATAAAATGGATATTGTGATTTCTGTAATGGATTATTCACGGAAAGAGTGGTATTATTCACAAAAGTTTTGGATTTTGAGAGTGGGGCTAATTATTGCACGTGCTGTAGAATCGAATACATAAGAACTGAGTAAGTGAATTTGGGTTGAACGCCCCACCAACAACTAGGTCATACGGAGACGGGATATCGGTTTGAAGTCTCATCCGAAAGGACCGGAGAAGCGGGGAATCGATCTTACGACTCCTGGATTGGTAGTCCAGCGCGTTATCCACTACACTGCTGTCGCTCCTTACAGTTCATATACAATCTGGTGCAGTTTCTTACGGTAAGCAAAACGTTTGTATGATAGTAATTTTCTAAAGAATTAGTTTGTACACAATACCGTTCCAACACAACAATTGTTCTCTCAATGGACACCCCTGCTGAACTGATCCGGGTCTACTCAGTTTCACCAGACATGTCGATGGTAGAGTTGTCCGAGAACTCCTGCCAGATGCCGTATAGACATGACGTGACCTACCACTTGACAACAAATATTAGGACACTGTTATCCAAGCAAATGGTGTAGATCCAAGATAGACTGTTCTTCCGGAACAGTCTGATTGGGGTCCGCACTGCTGGCCACATTGCCAGAAATCTTGACTACCTCGCCTTACAGCAAAATCAAAGACGTTGTAAAACTTTAGGACATCAATAGTCATTTGACTAAGGCATACTTGATTCACCACAATTACGCAGTTGGCGGGAAGTAACCTCAGGTACGAAAATATTAGTTGTTTTCTTTTCTGATTAGCTATTGTATGTGTTCTTCGTAGCATTAACAGTATTTTTACAAATGAAATGCCAACGTGCATCTACCATCTACTGGAAATAAGTGGGGTAGGCCTACGCCGTTATTTTTTTGGCAATATAATGCAAGGCGCAACGCATTCTTACAGTACATTATTTAATATACGTCGGTCACATTGATTCCGAGGAAAGAAAATTCTAACCGTCAGACTGCCCGTTTCCAAAGTTTCGAGCAAGTATTATTAAGTACTCATTTGTAATGAAAAGTAATCATTGGAGCAATACTAGTATTTGCACTTATCAACAATGAACATATACAGGTCTATACTAGGAAAGCATGTGCGTACACCGGTGTTTTTATGCATGGAAACGCATCCTGCAACACGTTCTTAGAGTGTATCATATAAACAATCACAGAGGAAGCTAATTTTGTCAGAAAAAGAGACGAAAAAGTTCAGATTGATTCAAAAGAAAGAAAATTCCTACCTTCAACAAGCCAGCCTCAAAAAATGTACACTACCTTGACAAACTAGAACCGAATTGGCACGTTAACTACTGCATCTCACGTGGAACATTTTAACGAATATTAACTTTAACGAATCCTCCAAAGCGTGACCAGTTCACTTTTTCTATAAATGTCCCGTCATGCTTATAATTGGTACTTATTTCACCATAACACTCGTGTTGACATAATGTTTCATCAAAAACGAAAGTACACCGTGGCAAGACTTTTACCAAATACGCCTGGAAACGCAAGACTAGGTTGTCTCTTCACGTATTGATTTACCCCCTTGAGAAGGCAGAGAGTGGTATTAGATGGAACATTCCCTGAATGGAAACCTGTTATATCTGGTATCCCCCAGGGGAGTGTTTTGGGACCAGTACTTTTCATAATATATACGGAGTGGCTATTTACAGTTAACTGTAAATAGCCAATAAACGTTAAAATGGCTATTTACAGTTGACTGTCAATAGCCAATAAACGTTAATATGGCTATTTACAGTTAAGTTTCCTCAAAGTCATTTCGTTGAAGCCTATCCGGTGATATTTGATTTTAAGCCGTACGTTAGATAAAAAAAACCTCAATGCCATTTTAAAAATTGGAAAATTGCGTCGCTTGATGAAATTTGATACATTTGAAATGGAAGAACAAAGTCTGCGTAGAACACAGAAATTTGTGAGTTAGTGAATGATTTCTCTTTACGGAATACAAATTTTCCGAATCTGCCTATAACCTTATGGCCCATGTTCCTTCTTTCGAACGTGTTCTTTGCTCTTGAAGGAACTCTTCTAGATCTTAATTTCCAACAGAAAAAACAGTTAAGATCAAGTTTAGTTGGTAAGATATGTAGAGAAGCAGCTGCTAGATAAGGTGTGATACCCAAGCCATTTACAAATAGTTTTAATTATTAACATGTGATACGGTACGCCTAAGGTCTTAGGTTTGAGTTCCTGTCGGGTCACGAGTTTGCTTCTTCAAGAAGGTAATGAATTTAAAAATGTGAAACATTTATGTGGTTGTTGCTTATTTCTCGAATGATTTTAATATCTTTTTTTACACATTTAGCATTATCTAAAATAGTAGAACCGATCGATAATTTAAAGTCATACGGACCTTTCCACAGTATTTCAGTCGTGTAATATAGATAATGAAAAGGGTCAAACCATCCAGAGACCAGAGATCAGATGAAACAACTAACCTAGCCGGCCCTCGGGAGTACGTGTCCAGAGCATTTTAACCCCTCATCCAACACGACTGAACATTATTTCATAAGACTTAGTAGCAAAAAAAATCATATAAATAATATTGAGCCTGAAACTTTGACCTAGCGAAACGCTGAAATAATAAATTGACTACAAATATCAATGACTTTCAAACAGTAAATTTAAAAAGCCTTATCTGCAGTCAACTGTAAATAGCCGTTTTAACGATATTTGGCTATCTACAGTCAACTGTAAATAGCCAACTTTACGTTTTTTGGCTATTGACAGTTGACTGTAAATAGCCATTTTAACGATTTTTGGCTATTTACAGTTAACTGTCAATAGCCTCTGCCTAATATATATTAACGACCTTCCGGATTTAGTGAAATGTTTCTGTAAACTTTTTGCAGATGATACAAAGATATATAAACCTATAGGATCTGTTCAGGACCAAACTTTACTTCAAGAGGACTTATTTTCAGTCTGCGACTGGTCTGACGACTGGCTGTTATTATTTAATATACAGAAATGTAAATATATCCAGTTTGGGAATGTTAAATTTGAATACGATTATAAAATGAGAGATTCTAAAGGAGTTATTCGCCCATTACAGAGAGATATTCAGGAAAAAGACTTGGGTATACTTTTTCAAGAAAACCTTAAATTTGATAAACAAATTTCACAGTCAGTAGGAAAAGCCAACCAGATACTGGGTTTGATCAGGAGATCTTTTGCATATTTGGACAGTAGTTTATTCCTGAAGTTGTATAAATCATTAGTACGCCCTATTATTGACTATGGAAATGTCATATGGTACCCATTTACTAAAAAGAACAAGAAACTCATAGAAAATGTCCAGAGACGAGCTACGCGATTAGTTCCAGGACTATATGGTCTGTCTTATACAGAAAGATTATCTGCTTTGAAATTATTCTCATTGGAGTACAGACGTAAACGAGGGGATATGATTCAGTTGTTCAAGATTTTGAATGGAATTGAAGATATCCAGGCAGAGTCTATGTTTACATTTTCTTCTAATACAACAAGGGGTCATTCTAAAAAGTTATTCAAGCCAAGATGTGTTAAAGGATTTCGACAGCATTCTTTTTGTGTCAGATGTATTGATCCTTGGAATAGTTTGCCTTCAAAAGTAGTAAATTCGAAAACAGTGACAGAATTTGGCCAACTTGATATAACCTGGAAGCATCAATATTACGACGTTAGTGAAGTTTACTAGGGGCTCGGAACGGGTGGCTAGCAATTCTTGTGTTAAGAAAAGAGCAACAAGTATTTCCATATATGAGCATAAACCGGAAGTGACTGATCACACTAAAAGTTTTACCAATATTGGCGGTGAAGACAAGCCGAAAGGGCTTAAAGATTCTCCGTTGGATCAAGTACGGATCAAGTACGAATGTATGAATGTACGTACGTATGTAAGATGTACGTATGTTCACATTTTGTCATCGCTCTAGCGCTCTCATTTGTTGGCCGGTTTTAAGGGTTCATCACACTACCAAGTGGGTGGGGAATGGTCTGAAAACATACTTTGAAATTTTTTACTTATACTTGTGAAATATGAAGTTTTTCTTATCCCAAATGTAATTTCTATGTGTTACGAAGATATGTTGAGAGGAACTTTAAATATAACATTTAAAATGAGAAATTAGAAGAAAAATTCAAGTTGGCCAGGACTTCCATTAGAACTCATAAACCAGAGATAATGGCATAAAACTATTTTGGCATGTTAAAAGTGTCAAGCATGAACTACAATCTCCCACAGCTGCAAAGCCTTTTAACTATCTACTTTTTAAGAAACCACTTCAATGTTGGCCTCGTGTATCATGAAGTCACTGAGGTCGCCATTTCTTCATTCATTAAAATTGTAAACAAAAACTTTCAGTATCCGCTCTCACCAAAGCAAGTATTGAACACTGCATGACTGTATCAGTTAAAAGCAAGTACTATTCTAAATGCAAACATGTGCATGATACGGACGATCAAAGCACAGATGTTGACATTGTAGCAGTAAAATCTGTAAGGTCGTGGATAAGTTTTTGCATTGTTTTGATTCTCACAAGAACACACGAGCCGCTTAACCATTTATTCTTGCGCATTTCGCGGGGTTGGTAAAACCCCGAACCACATACCAAAATCCGGAACCAATTTCCCGGTACCAACCTCACAACAATATAGTTTGCATTAATTTAACAGCCTAAGTCTATCTTATTCATCGTCATGTCACAGTGCCAGGTCTTTGAATCCTGTCTCCGTGTCAAAGAAAAAAATAATGAGACAATATCAATGATGAAAATTGTGCTCCAGTACATGTTCAGAGTTCCCCCAAAATTAAGCATAAATTCACTATAAAGTATCTAAATAGGTTTGAAGTTTATGAATTTATATTTAGGAAAAAGCTGTATGATCATTATATCATAACAGTGGGTGTTTTAATCCGCTTAAATTTACTGATGCAACTGTGGTACCGGAATCGGGTCCCGGCTTTTCATTGGCATTCTCGGCTTTTAGAGGCTGCATGGGAGACTAACGGGTGTACCTAAAAACAGTAAAGTAGCGTAAAGTGACGTAAAGGAGCGTAAAGTGGCGTAAAGAGGCGTAAAGTGGCGTAAAGAAGCGTAAAGTGGCGTAAAGTAGACAAAATATGGCGTAAAGTAGTAAAAGCTGGAAAATTAAGTCTATCAGACACAAATGATGCCCCCGTGCTATGCTAGCACCCACCCCGCCTCATTCCTCCACACTACCCCAACCCCTGTTCACCTCCCTCTCTTCAAAAACAGATAAAAAAAAATCAACTGCATGTCTTAATTACGTCTGTAAAATCTGGAAAAAAAACATTGATTGCTTTAGTAGGAGGAGTTGATGATACAAACTTACCATCCTAGTTTAGCCATATCTCGTAATTTTTTTTAAGTTTGAAAAGGCTAAACTTGTTGATTTATCGTCTTGGTTTTAATGGCTCTTTTAGGCAGTATTTCAGCCTATATCGAGCCGTCCCCCAGAGAGATTGAGAAAGGAAAGAGATGATAGGCGAGAGGAACATATCCAAATAACCCCCACCCGCACCTACTGCAAACATAGCGGGCCCTTGTCCTACTTTATCCACATTTGTAAGAACCTGTAAAGTTTCAGGCGTAATTTTGTCAGAAATGTTTTTTTTTACTGTAAAAAATCAAAAGCATATCGTCATGAAAGACAACAAACTGTCATGATTGACATTGATTGTAATCCGACCCTTCTCTAATTATTCACATTTTATTTAATATTTCAGTACATATCTGGGCAAAATTGTGTTATCTTCCTTTTGAAATACGGTTATACAGAGGAAAACAACATAAAAGTAAAAAGTATGCAAAGACCAGGAACTGAAACAATCAAAATCCAAATCCAGCCCTCAAACCATAGTTGGAAACAACTAAGATTACAAATAATCAAGATACAGAGAACATATGGCCAACCGAGTGAGCAGCTTGTTCCCAAAAGGTGGCCACTCAGCAACCCAAACCGAACCAAAAATAATAAGAACATACATAAGGTAAAACATCACAGAAACTCTGTCAACACCAAAAACAGGCAACAGAGAACCACAACAGAACTACCGCCTTGGAACGGTCAGTAATGAATTACTGGGGGGCTTAAATCGATTTTACAGGCCCAACCTCACCCTCAGTATCTGAAGTGGTACAACACATTTAGTTGGTTGTTCGGTTCGCATGATAACCCTCTAACTCGTCAATGAATCATCACGGTAAATAATACTATGCCAACAACATCCTATGTTGGAATTGAGGGAGGGTGGAGGGGTGGTTCAATGCTTATGCCATACGACGCTAACAGCCGCCAACCAGAAACTATTTTTTATGCCCCGCCATTCAAAATGGGGGCGCCATTAAAAATGGGGGGGGGGGGGGGGAGCATATAGTATCACCACTGCCCGTACATACTTACTCCCGTACGAAATGGTTTCCGTTCAATATCTTTTGAAAACATTGGTGTATTGAATTCATATTTTATACACAGCTATATAATCATAAGATACAGGTCATGTTCGATGTTGTGTAAAATCCGTCTATTATTGTGGAAGTTATGACCCTTTTTCGACTTCATTTTGTATGCAAAAATGGTTTCCGTTCAATATCTTTTGAATAGAGATGACTTACATATAAGCGTTACGCTTACTGTCAGATCCTGTTTTGATTCAATGTATTATGTATATGTATGTATAAAATCTTTGAATAAAATATTGTTTAAACCAGTATCTTTTGAAAGCATTGGTGTATTGAATTCATATTTCATACACAGCTATATAATCATAAAATACAGGTCAAATACGATGTTGGGTAAAATCCGTCTATCATTGTGGGAGTTATGGCCCTTTTTCGACTGCATTTTGTAAGAATAAATGGTTTCTGTTCAATATCTTTTGAAAGCATTGGTGTATTGAATTCATATTTCATACACAGCTATATAATTATAAAATACAGTTCAAGTTCGATGTTGGGTAAAATCCGTTTATTATTCTGGGAGTTATGGCCCTTTTTCGACTTCATTTCATACAATAATGGTTTCCGTTTGTTAGTTTTCGAAAAGTTACTTGTTTCAGGGCTATTTCTTTTGGAAAGTTGCATGGCATCCATCTCTGTGATAAGCTACAGAATGTTATCACATATCACAGTCATGACACCCCCCCCCCCTCAACCCCCCACCCCCCAACACGCACTTCTCTTGATCCAAGAAGCACAAGCATCTGCCCAAGGAAAACAATAAAACATACCACAGAAGTCTGCCTTTGTGAACCTAGTTATGCTACAGGTGCCAGTACCTTAAACAAGGCGCCATCTTACTTATGGCACTAGGCGGGGGCATCCGTGTCCTATGGACACATTCTAGTTGTTAGTCAGAGACGGCTCGGAGTACATGGATTGTATCATTCTACTTTATTCTATTCTATCCCATAACCTTACAAAGTCGTTCGGGCACCACAGATGACTTGGAAACCATCCGGGCCCATTCCACCTTGTCCTATTTGTTTCATTCAAAATCAGAAAGTAGGAAGAAAATCATAAGTCAACCTTTTTCAGCACGAGGTATTTTTTAAACAACTAAGGGGTTCGTGGTCATTTATACATAAGGCTTGAAAGACGCGCGTCGGCGAACATGATCGAATTAAGAACGGGGGCTGGATGTTTGCTAAGTGTGAAATTAAATCGAGTACCATTAGAGACATTCCTTATCCTGTAATTGAGATGGCAACACATCAATAAGGTGTGAACGGCGCGTGCCGCCTAATCCACTGAAGAGTTAGTTCAAACAAAATATGAAAATGAAAATAATGATAGTAATAAAACCCGATTAATTAGTCCGATGCTTTGGAATCGAGAAAAAAATAAAAGCAAGTTATTTTATATTTTTTTATTTTTTTAATTCTTTCATTTTAGTCGATTTTGAATCTTCTTTTTTTTTTTGTCCGTGTATTTTTTTTTTTTTTTTTTTTTTTTCTTAGTTTCTTATTTTAGTCGATTTTGTATTTTCCTTTTTTTAAGCTCCATCTATATGTTTTAGTTTAAACATATTTTATTCATAATTTCATTCTTGCTAGCTTGAGTAACTCTTCGAGAAACAATAAATAATCGAATTCAGATGATTAAAAAGATATGAAATATAGTTAATTACTATAGCGCTTATCGAAGGACTATTCCATGTTTTCAAGCAAAACAGTCTGTGTTATAATAATGAAATAAGGTGGGTAACTATATTTCATGTCGCATCTGTTTCCAGATGAGTTGTTAGGCCTTTCCGATTTTACGTTGCAAAACATAAACAAATATGGAAACTTAATTTTTCGCCAATATATTCTGAAGAAAGCGGTGATCGAGGGAAGAATTGCTAAATAAAAACACAGACAATTGTTCTCTATCGGATGAAAATAATGTGCAATTGTGTAACGTTGATTAAAGGTATTTTATAGCTTCTGAAACTAATTTACACATTTCAATGACACGTGTTTACGTGAAACTGCCGAAGCACGTGTTGGGCAAGCTGTTTGGAATGTTAGAGAGTAGGGTGGCACATTCATACAATGAACAGATGTTTATGAGATAAAAAATAAAGTTGTGGTTTCTAGGACAAGTCACAGCAGTAACTATTTTGGCTTAGCTGTGTCCTAATTTTTAAATATATACTGGTGTTGTGGACACATCAGTGCAAATTTATTGGAAATTAATAAGGAAAAGAAGATGCAGAAAAACCAATGTTTCGGGGCAGCAGTTCACGGACACATCTTTTATTTCAAGATTTTGCATGGAACAGAAAAAAGGTGACGGTGATAAATTTTTCACATTATCATCATATCAGGCAACCAGAGGCCATTCCTGTTAGTTACAGAAGTCCGTATTGTTGACATTTGGAACACATTGCCAGACTGTTGTTTCGGCAGCCTTTGCTCACGTGTTCAAGAATCGTTTGAACATTCACTGGCATATCCATCCTTTTAATAGAAACGTATCCATACCAATTTTAGTGCGACAGATGCGCGTTTCTGTATTTAACTTCTTCTGAATCAGTTTTGCTAAATCCCAATTTTTGAAAGAAAAGAGATGATGGACTTTAAATGTTCTTTGAATTTTATCCCACATGCTACATGACCGACAACAAACAGGATAGGACAGAAGCGCTTACAGAAAGTGAGAAAGCTTAACTAAGATTTACAGAGAGATTCTATTTTATTGTCTGACCTGCGGCCATCAGAAGCGATACATAAGTATTGCTTTTATAGCATCAGTATTAGTGTCAGCGGCATAAAATTTTGGCAACTTCTCTGATTCAGCTCTCTTTTGAGACAGTGCTTTGACAGGGGAGATACACAGAGCTTTATCCAGGTATTTTGGGAAGGGGCCTTTTTTGCAAAAATTGGGAAAGAAACAGGACATTTGGGAATAAAAATTGCAGGAGTAAGTTAAAAATTTTGGGAATTCTGCATGATTTTGAAGAAATGGCAATTGGGAATGGGGCCTGCTTTTCGGCCCCTGTGAGACCCGGGATAAAGCCCTGCATCAACCCTGCAATTATTATTACATTTCCACCACTAGAAATTTGTCTGTTGGTTAAAGTAAAATTAGCCATTCGTTCATTTCCTTGTGAGTGAATTATTCATTTTATACTTGATTTAAGTTCATTTCATGTGAACTTCGGGAAAAAAAATAAATAAAAAACAAAGAAAGATCTTTTTGTGAAGTTCCTTTTTTGGAAGAACAGTATTGTAACTGTGTACTATAGGTACAAAGTTTTAGACTTTTACATTAGATTTTTGCACAGTGATCCAGATAAGAGGAGGTTACAGGGATAATTCAGAGATAATTTCTGATACTTCTGCATGAAATATAAGTTCTGACCCCTCATTAGAACCACCTCACTGAGACAGTTCTAATGAGGGGTCACAACATATTTTTGGTTAAGAGATAAGAACAATAGAAAAAGTATCTGAGAATTATCCTCAAAAAACACCTTATCTGGAGCCCTGAAATAATTTTTTTTATGGTTACAGAATTTGAAGGCTAAAATCGAAGTCTTCATAATAAACTGTTATCAATTGAATCGATGAAAATTCTTCAAATTTGTAGGTGAGCTGTCTCTAAAATGTGTGTCGTTGAATACTGTCTTAGTTGGGGCATGCATGGTGATTTAATTATAAGATTACTCAGTTACTGGTTTTTATACCCCGCCACACGTTAGTGGCGGGGTATTATGTTTTCCTGCTGGCTGTCCGTGTGTCCGTCGTACGTACTTTCGTCCATCCGTCCGTCCGTGAGCACTTCATTTCCGTTCGATAACTTTAGTATTTATGAACGGATTTTCTTCAAACTTGGCTTGTGCATTGGTCTTGAGAATATCTCAGTTGGGATTGTTAATGGGCAAATTTCGATTTCTTCTGATGGAGTTATTGCCCTTGTCAATGTCGTAAAAATAGGTTTCGGTCTATAGTTCTTTTACACTTTGAAATATCTTGATGAACTTTCACAGAAATGATTGCAGTAACATAAGCTTTCTGTTACAAGTGGATTTTTGTCCACCTGGGGTATCTGCCCCTGCCCTGGTTCTATATACATGTATTTAATAACGAAAAAAGTGAATAAAATCATCAGAGTTGAAAGGGATTTTTCTGAAACTTGTAACAAATTATCATATTGATATAAGCTTTCCGTCTTGATAAAAACAATTGTTCCCCAGTGGTTACCTGCCCCTGACACATGCTATATACATGTATCAAATCATGAAAAAATCTATATAAAATCAGACTTTTGGTATATCTTGATGAAATTCCACAGAAATAAGCTTTCTGTTACAAGCAGAATTTAGTCCACTTGGGTTACCTGCCCCTGCCCCAGGGCTATATACATGTATAAAATTATGAAAAAATCTGTATAAAATCAAAGATGAACAGGATTTTCCTGAAACTTGCAACACATTATCAAGGTAATAAGAGCTTCATGTCATGATCAAAATTTCATCCCCAGCGGTTATCTACCCCTGCCCCTAGGCTATATACATGTATAAAATGATAATAAAAATCGTGTAAAAAATGTACAAAAAGGTAAAAGAAGTGATATTGGTTGGCAGTGGCAGGGTATTACGCAGTCGTTTACGATGCTTTTATTCCAACATATTTTTTTGAGTGGATTATCATTTTCAGAGACCCTCAAATTTTGGCAGTTTTAAGCCCTTTGTTCAATTTTTTCCACCAAACTCAATACCAGTGAGGGAGAAAGTTTCAAAAATACAGTATTATTTTTTCTTCTTCAAAGTTGAAGAGGCGTATTGTTTTTGCCTTGTTTTGTTTTTAATTGGGTTGATTTGTGAGTATTCACCTTTCATTATCTTCACTAACTGCTAACTTTTGTATTTGTGTGTGTTATGGAGGGGGAGACCGTGGGGAAATGGAAAGAAGAGATAGGAGAATAATATTTATAGCTGTCCAAAACAGTTGTGCTGGAAACAGTTTATTACTCAAAGCATGTTCTTACTTTCATGGTCTGTAATTATCTCCCCAAGATTTATTTTATTGCATGTAATGTCCACCATACCTTTATTTTGGAACTATTTTGTGACTAAAACATGGTGGATATTTCAGATTTTTTTTTCAGGTAGTGGGTGTCTATTGAATTGATTTTTGTATTTGTTATTTGTTTCTATGCAATTTTCATTCTGGGAGATTGTAGAAGGGTGTTTGGAGATTTTATCAGGGTAATTATTTTTGGGTAGAATTTCATCCACATGGACTTTGGGCGTCCTTGGGATAGCCAAGTCTCAGATATGCTAATTGTCTTCATAATTGCTTTTATTATACATGTTATACCCTAGAATGATGTTCAGGTGGTATGTAACATTGAAGGCTTGAAAGCTTTGTGACAGACCCAGTTATTTTTAAAAAAAATGTAACTCACATTTTTCAACATACCCCACCCACTACACATTGTGATGAACCCTTAATATAACTTCACATGAATATTAAGTACGACAATACCTCGAATGAGTTTGTATTTCAGGGTGATAGGTAAAAGTAACAATTGGCTATTTTTAAAAAAACTTTGTTTTCGCTCTAGTGCCTTCATTTATGGACCGATTTTGATTTACAAATGTTAAGTGTGACAATATCTTGGACAAATTTACGTTTCAGCAGTATAGAACCAAGGTCAAGGTCACAGAGGCTATTTTAAGAAAAAACTTTGTCATTGCTCTAGACCCTTTATTTACGGGCCAATTTTCTTTTAACTTCAAATAAATGTTTAGAATGGTAATATCTTGAAGTTTGCGTACAGCGATCTAGGGCTAAGGTCATAGTTGTAATTTTTAGAAAAAACTTTGTCATCGCTCTGTCCCCTCATCTGCAGAACAATTTTTATATAACTTCACACAGGTGTTAAATATGAAAATGTCTTGGACAAATTCGAATTTCAAAAGTCTATGGTGAATGTCGATGTCACATTTGCTGTTTTTTTTAATGTTAAACAGGGCAATACCTTGGGCATATACACTATAAAAATGAGTATCAACCCTGAAAATGAGCATCCATTCAGCGATAAAATCAGGACTGTATCGCTTGAGCTGCCTTGCTGTAATTCATAGCAATGTAGGTACAGTGGTAACTGCGACCAAGGGTTTTTATAATGAATAGCAATATATGTTGAGTCATAACTGCGACCATGGGTTGTTATAATTCATAACTATATAGGTACAGTCAAAACAGCGGCCATGAGTTGTTATAATTCATAACAATATAGATATAGATATAACTGGGATCATGGGTTGTTGTAATTCATAACAACTTAGGTAAGTCATAAATGTGGCCATGGGTTGTTATAATTCATCACCATGTTGGTACAGTCATAAATGCGGCCATGGGTTGTTATGATTTATCATGTATGTACAGTCATAACTACGGCCATGAGGTTTTACAATTCATAACAATGAAGGTACAGACATAAATTTGCCATTGGTTGTTAGAATTCATAAAAAAACTGTAGCTAGTCATAACTATAAATCATAATAACATAGGTATGATCATAACTATGGCGATGGGTTAATGTATAATATATCAATGCTGACATAGCCGTAACTGTACCCATGGGTTTGCATAAATCATAACAATGCACATAAAACTATAACTGCGGCCATGGGTTGTTATAATTTATAACAATGCAGATTCAGTCATTACATCGGTCATGGTTTTTCATAATTCATAATAATATGGGTACAGTCATACTCTCCCCTGGCTAACTATCTATATACAAGGGCTGTTACCAAACGAAAAATAGCTGTTACAAAAAGGAAAAGAGTCCTAGTTCCCAAACGACATACTCATTGTGACTAAGCAAATTCGTTTTATCACGATGACCAAGTCGTTTTGGAACTACATGTATGACTTTTTTCGTTTCATAACAGCTCTTTTTTTTCTTTTCGTAGCAGCCTTAAAACATAGTTAACAAGGCGTGATACTGAGGCCATAGGTTGTTATAAATCATATCAATGTAGATACAGTCGTAACTGTGGCCATGGATTGTTGTAATTCATAACAATATAGGTACAGTCGTAACTGCGGCCATGGAGAAGTTTTGCTGTCAAATTTATATTACGAATATTAAAGTCGTCAACATTACTTGATACTCAAGCAAAACGAATAAGTTAAGAAATATAAACAACCTAGGTTGGAGGAACATATCCGTCTAAAATGGAAAATTAACCATACCAAAATCAAAATCGTCTCTTTGTTTGTAAATTTTAGTCGTAACAAAATCATCAGGATAAATATAAATCCAAAAATAAGGCCTCGGTATCTGAGACGTTGGCCTTATTTAACTGAAGTTCAGAAGGGCAAATTTGATAGACCATGCTCTCAAAGAAGTTATTGTCAACATTCAACAGGTCATCCAGATACATGTACCGAGAAGTAGATTTTCAAGCTTCAATAACTTCAGATTATGAATCCTCTGAATGAGACAGCGTGAAGTCTCTCTCATAACAGCATAAAAACAGGCCTGCTACATCACAACAATGTAGGTAAAGTCAAACCTGCGACCAAAGTTTGTAACAATTCATAAAAATGTAGGTACAGTCAAAACTGCGGTCATGACTCGTTTCAATTCATAACAGTGTGGGTACAGTCATAACTTCGGCCTTTGGTTATTATAATTCATAACAATGTGGGTTCAGTCAAAACTGTGGAGATGGGTTGTTGTAATTCATAACAATGTAGGTACAGTTAAAACTGCGGGAATGGGTTGTCATAATTCATAACAATGTGGGTTAAGTAAAAAAAATTGAGATAGAATGTTGTATTTCATAACAATGCAGGTACAGTCATAACTTCGGCCATGGATTTTTTTTCATAATCTATAACAATGTGGGTACGGCTATAACTGTGGCCACGAGTTGTTACAAACCATAAAAATGGTGGTACAGTCGACAATGCTGCCAGGAGGTGTAATAATTCATAACAATATAGGTACAGTCATAACTGCGGTCGCCATGCTGCGTAGTGTAGTCAGTAGGGCGCCTGACTTGTAAGTCGGAGGTCCTGGGTTCGATACCCGCTCCGGCCACTCACTTTCATTTCCCCTTCCGCTGATTCAAGAAAGGCAGTGGTCAGTTGCGCACTTATTACTGGTTAACCGCTTAGGAGGTCTAAACCTGCCCAGGGATAGTGTGGTTAGGTTAACTGACTGACCCGAAATGACCATAGCTGTTTACCGTGGACGTTAAACAATAACACAACAACAACATAACTGCGGTCATGGGATGTTATAAATCATAACATTGCAGAAACAGTCATTACTGCGGCCATGGGTTGTTATAAGTCGTAACAATGTAGCTACAGTCGTTAACTGTAGTCAGAGGTTGTAACAATTCATAACAACATGCATGTAGGTAGAGTCCTAACTGCGGTCATGGGTTTTTATAATTCATTAAAATGTAGGTACAACCATAACTGTGGCCATGGGTTTTTGTAATTCAATGTAGGTACAGTCATACTGCAGCCATAGATTGTTATAATTCGTATCAATGTAGGTACAGTCATAACTGTGGCCATAGAATGTTATCATTCATAATTATGTAGGTGCAGCCATAACCGCGGCCATGGGTTGTTATAATTCATAAAATATCGATTCCATAGGTTGCTATCATTCATAATTATGTAGGTACTGTCATAAACGTGGCACAATGCCTAACGAAAACTTAACATTTGCATTCGTCTGGATGTATAGATGCAAAGGCTCGTATCAATGTCAGTTGTTTGACATGTCCATAAGCACTCTTTACGATTCCTGTTGGGTTTTTTTCGACAAGATTTTATGCAGTTCCGCTGACCAGTGCTCGAGTTTCAGGCCGTAAAGCGTGTTCGATGACGCTGGCAATGCATTGCGTTTCTATGGTGACTATAAAGTTGAATGGGTAAATTTAAAGAGTAACTACACTTCAGGAACTGACTGAATCAGATCCCAAACCCTATCCCCAACATTAAAGACATAATTCTTGTTTACTGGGTTTCACAATCCTATTATGCAACAGTCTAGTGACACTGCTATTTCATCAAAGGAAATATACGGTCTCAAATAGGTAATTACATTACAGGGTCATAAAATCATTATAGAGTGGTACCACTTTTTGGCTAACTTAACGTATCTCTTAACCACTTTTTGGCTTACTTAACGTATCCTTTAAGGGTAGCCACTTTTTGGCTCACTTTACGTATCCATAAAAGAATACTTGAGCCGCGACACGAGAAAACCAACAATGTGGTCGTGCGCCCAGCGCAGACTCAGATCAACCTGGGCATCCGCCAAATTTGATCAGACTCTTTGTTAAGTGCTCAAAGGGTAGCTAAGGGTCTAAGCTACCTCCATGCGGACAGCGAAGGCTCTGATCAGACTGGGCGGATGCCCAGGCTGATCTGAGTCTGCGCTGGGCGCACAACCACATTGTTGGTTTTCTCGTGTCGCGGCTCACTTTACGTATCCCTTAAAGGATACGTAAACGTAAAGTAAGCCAAAAGGTGGTAAAGGGATACGTAAAAAAAAGCCAAAAAGTGGTACCACTCTATAATGAATTTATGACCCTTTTACGTCATTACCTATTTGAGATCGCGTATTTCCTTCGATGAAATAGCGGTGTCACTGGACTGTTGCATCATAAGATTATGACACCAAATAAACAAGAATTATATCTTTAAGTTTCAGGGAAAGCAACTGTGCCGTTTGAACCGCAACACGACAAAACCAATGAAGTGGCATGTGCGTCCAGCGAAGACGCTAATCAGCCTGGACATTCACTCAGTCTGATCAGAGTCTTCGCTCTCGGCAAGGAGGTAGGTTAGACCAAAAACTACCCTTTAAGAGTACAGCGAAGGCTCTGATCAGACTGGGTGGATGTCCAGGCTGATCTGAGTCTTCGCTTGGCGCGCATGCCACTTCGCTGGTTTGTCGTGTTGCGGCTCATTTCATTTTTGCCTTACTTCTGACTAAAAGGGGGCCAGCTCTTAAATTAAGACTTTGCAGTCACATGGATTTCAGCAACAGAAAACTGGAATATTCAATACTGAAATTTTTGCATATAACGAACGTGAAAAGGGACGTTACGGCGTGTGCGAAAACGAAATACTTAGATCAACTTGCACATCCGCACAGTGTAACTTCCCTTCTCGCATATAGAATGAAGAATCTAAAAAGAGAAATGTGAACATTTCTGTTCCGTCTGAGCTGATGCGCAAGCGGATTTTAATATTTATAGGACGCATATGGCCTAATGTCCCTTTTCACTTGACGTAACCATTATCTTCAAATACAGTAGAACTTCAATGGCTCGAACTCTGATGGCTGGTTAACCCTGCCTGACTAGAACTCCTTCCTAGGGCGGTCGGGAGGTGCGATGGTGCTGAGTGTAACTTCCAGTGCCGGAGCGTCCTACTGATTGAATAGTAGTAGGTGCGGGTGTGGGTTGTTTGAACTTTTTTTTCCCTCGTTTATCACTTCTTTCTTCTTTCTCCCTCTCTCTGAGGGACGGCCGATATAGACTGAAAAAGTGTCTCAAAGGGCAGTTAAACCCATACCAACCAACAACCAAGAACTCCTTTCTTAGCCCTAGAAGTTACTTTATATAAAACTAACCCTGGATGGCTAGAACTACCCTTCCTTGGCTGGAAATAATTTTCATGGTCCCTAGCCTGTTCGAACCAATAAAGTTCTACTGTAATTTAAAACATGTTAAGAGTGAAACTATGATAGCAGACTTCGTCAGCTGTCAGCTGAAAGATCTGCCATATCTAATAGTATCTGTGCCTTCTCTTCATCGTCTTCAGGATCATGTTTTACTTTCATTGAAGATTTTCTTCGATTTACTAGAATTCCTGACTCAGCATTTGATTCCTTCCTTTCAGAAATACTATACCGAGGCGTCACTTCCTTTTCTGAAAATCCTGTTTCACTTTTGACATCAGATTGAACAGAGCCATGTCTTTCATAAATAGATTGAAGTCTGGAAACGGGTTCCATGAAATGAACACGTGAAGATCTTGAGATAATTGATTCATGTGTTGATCTTCGGCGCAATAATCGCGTCTCCTCTGCAGCACGCTCACGTAACATCTGTCTGCGCTTGCGCACTTCGAAGGGATTACAACTTGGAAGCGCTCTCTCTACATTTAAAACTTGACCACCCAGTGATTTTATCAACCAACCATTTTTTACTTCATCGTTTGTGTGATCACTATCAGCTACACTGTCAAAACTGCGTCTAGTTCGATTGTTAAAATAATCTTCTATAGCGTATGAATATCTAAAACTTTGAATAACTTTGCCTAATCTAATATACTCATCAATACTTTTCCTCGGTATTTCTGGTGGTGGCGTCTCAATCTTTGGTTCTAGTGCAAATTTAGGCTTAAGCGGAGCAGCTTTCAAGACAGTTTTCTTTTTAGCATTTTTTGCGTCTTTTGCTTCCTTGTCCTTTTTCTCGATAGCCCTACGACTGAGTTTCAAACGTTGTAGATAATCCAGATATCCTTTACTGAGAGAAGGCTTTTTCTTAGCCCTCTTCTCCGCCTCGAGATTTAATTTTCTGTGTCTTATTATCTCATCGTCTTCAACATAAGGGAATTGTGAGATCGGAACATTTTTATCATAGAATTCCTCATCAGTGTCTGTATCAAACCCAGGGCTTCTAGAACCCCCTAATTCAGGACTACTACCATACTCACTCTCAGGAGGCAATCTTTTAGACTGAAAAGCTTGAAATGCCGTCGGAGTAAATTTATTCTCTTTGTTATATGAAGGTTTCTTTATTCCGTTTTTCGCGATTAGATTATTCAGTATCGGACTTGTGGAAATTGCTGGAAGATTGACACTGATATCGTTTTTCTCCTTTTGATACCTTATGTATTCACTAAATTCATCACCCACTACTTTAGATTTACTGTCTACTCTCTGCAACAGCTGAGGAGACAAACTTCGGTTTTGAGATCTTCTAACTGAGTCCTCAGCTGTACGTTTAGATGCTCTCTCAAGTCTTTCTCCAGCCAAACGAGAAGGAGACAAACTTCTGTTCTGGTAAGCTCGAACAACATCTTCGAGTTCTCGTTTTTGCACAATCTCTACATTTTCTTTCTGTGTCCGCTGACTTTGTATCTTAATTAGCTCTTCAAGACTTCCTTTATCCGCGGGCTCCGGAAAACGAGGGTCCAGACTTACGGGACGTCGAGTTACAAGAGCCTTTCCATTACCTGTTTTAGATCCATGAGTGTTTTCTCTTAGGATCTTGGCATCCAGATTGATCTGTCTCACCGACTTTTCAAATAAGACATGATTGTTTTCGTACTCATTCATTTTGTTATACCGTCAGCTGGTAGGCAGTTCAACATCCTCCGTCCTGACTGACTGTGAAACCTGACTAACTATGAATTCTTCTCATTTTTTCACAATAGACATCAGACATTCAAAAACGTCATTGTTTCATCTTTGGAGTATGCGTCTTTTCCTCCTATATTTCTTTTATCTCGATAACTGTACTTTTTACATTTCCAAGAAATTATCGGTTTGAAACAATATAGATAACGTGTTGATTGAAGTTCCAGTTATCGTTTTGATCAGTTCTAATTGTTCAGCGCAGCTTAACTTGCCATCACAGTTAATTGTTCAAATGACAATTTTAAAGGCCCTTAACGTGGCATTATTAAAGGCTGCCAAATGTCTTGTCTATAACTTCACTAAGTTCAATACAAAATTCCAGTCTATTTATTTATATGATTATATTTTCTTTTGCGCTTTTAGCATTCCGTGGTATGCCTCTTTATGTTTTTATGCTTGCTTTAAACAGCGGCGTAAAAAGTATTATGCTTGCGACGAATTCAAAATCTTGTTTAAATAAAGTACAAATATTATCACTAAAACATTGTTGTCTAACAATTAATCTTCTTTGTATCTCCATAGCATGTTTAACTGCTGTCGATGGTTACTTCAACACTCTATAACCTGCAAAAAATAAACAATTTATTGACTTTTATAAAGAGGTATAAATTACCGTAATTAGGATAAATATTGGGATAGAAGCGATTGAGCAAGCAGTGTAGACCATGATCAGACTGCAGTCTGATCAGAGTCTACACTGCTTGCAGTTCTAGCGGCAGCCTTTTCACTCAACATCGGATAGTAAAATTAGCATATGCAAATTTATGCAAAATTTATTAATTGGTTATGGTGCTCGAATATTTAGGGTAATTAGGTATGCAAATACAAGTTGGTTAGCAATAGAAAGATAAAGAAACATGCAGTGAATAGCAGCTCTGGGCCCAGAATTATATATATAAAAGAAAAATAAAGTCCTATAAAAAGTGGTGTATAACATAAAATTGTTTCGGTCAGCAGCTAGGTAAACTACGGCAAAAATGGTGCACGTGGGCTATTTTTTTTTTTCTTTTTTTTTTTTTTTTTTTTTCTTTTTTTTTAATCTAAACGTATGCAACATCTTGCAGGTGTGATTTCAATAGAAAATGTTACTTACCGTTTTACCCTTAAACATCCTGATTCGGGAAAAGACCATTCGTAATGAACAAGCGCCAGACTTCAAAGAGCAATCGGAACACTGCTCGGCCAATTCCGTGATTCACGGAATTGGCCGAGAGTGCTCCGATTGCCTGAGAGAGGTGAGAAATGGTGAATTTCATGACTGTTTGACTGTTGACATTTGACTGACCCTTTAGAACTTAGGTCAACATTTGGGTTTAATTTTATTAACTTTACTTTAGTGTGTTAAAATTTAAGTTTTCTTTTTTATCTGCAGAATTAGCTGAATTCATATACCAGAGCACTAGATAAGAGGGAGTATTTGGTGATAATTAAGGATAATTTTTGTTAATTCTGAATAAAAACATATGTTGTGACCCCTCATCTGAACCGTCTCGATGAGACGGTTCAGAAGAGGGGTCACAACATATAGTTTCAATGAGAAATAAAAAAAATATCCCTCAATTATCATCAAATACCCCTCTTAACTAGAGCCCTGATATACTTAAGAAAATTAAAAGCGGTTGTTGTGTGAGTGATGCTTAGGCCTGAAGTTCAGTTCGATAATACACTTTTTAAGTGCAGTTTGTGTAACACTATCGAAATATAATGACAGACATATACGAGGGGCGTTCGAAAAGTAATGCAAATGGCCTTATAACTTTGTTTAGGGGAAACTGGGTACAAATGCTATGCATATGCTGAAATTACTACATTTTGTCTTTACAATGATACCAAACGCTGTACAAAGACACCTTTCCATATTGTCTTACAACGCATTTTATTAGGCCCCTGTCATACCACTGGGCTATTTTCATATGTAAAATCATTTCAGTGTTGGGCATTCAAGTCAAATATCATTGCAAATACAAAATTAATCTTTGTCAGTTGGTTGTCCATTGTTGCCTACAATATTCATACAAAAGATAGAAGGGTGGCAACTGTTATCGATTTATTCCTGGCAAAGCAATGGGCAATTCTTATGACGTTATTGAAATATACGTTAACGTCATTTTTAAAAGCTTGTAGAGGCTTCGGTTTTGGCATTAATTTGAATTTATTGACAGGTTTTCGTTGACCCATGTAAATGCTCTTGCTGACAAGATTTTGAATGCTAATACACTTGTTTTCATTACGAAATCATTTAATTTTTGGTAGAAAGGGGGAATTTGCTACAATGGATTTGCTACATAATCCATATTCCCGGGCCAATATGGAACCCAGATTTAAAATAATTTCCGCGATATTTACAGGACAACATTGCCTCGGCATTGTCTTTAAGTAGGAAAAATAAAAACAAATCAAAGACTGACAATATATAAATTACGGCCTACTAAACTAAAATTCTGCAGTGTCTTTAGGGTATACCTCTTTCAAAGATGATAAAAATGCGCCCTTTTTAAAAAAATACACCGTGTTTGCAGACTTTCCTACGTATATCATAGCTTTACGTGTTTTTGCAATCAGAAGTTCTGTTTTTATATTGGTTACCGAGAAATTACGTCATTTGCATTACTTTTCGAACGCCCCTCGTACTCTAAAGGGCTGGTGCAGTCTTTTTAGGCAATGCACAGTCGAGCAGTTTATGAACATGAAGGCGTTTATATGTTAGGCTTCACCAATAATATCATTGCTCATTGCTCCAAGCGAGTGAGTGTGTGCGTGCGTGTGTGTGTGTGCGTGTTGGGAGAGAGAGAGAGAAGAAAATTAGAACAACAACAACAATCGTAAATATATATTTAGAAATATTACAAAAAAGTAAACAGAATTTATTTGTTGGTTTGTTTTCTTATTCCATACTGTTCATTTATTCTCTGAGAGATATTTTGACCTCACTGCGCATGTGCGTATATATGCTACTCTGAGTATGTGCTATTTTTTTAAACTCTTAACGTGCATGGCTACATCTCAATGTTTTTTTTTTTCGCCATTTGCAAAAGGGAAACACTTTTTGTGGTCGACTGTTTGCCTCTTTGGGCAATGAAACCAGATTATAAAAGGATCTACTCGTAAAGGAAAGAATTATGCTCCAAAATCCTTCTTTTAAGGGTTGTTTCCCATTGGGAAGGGGGGTAAAATTAAATACGGCAGATCGAGAGTGTACCATTTTACCTTAAGACAGGTTTGTTGTGGTGCGGTCTTATCGAAAGCAGCGTCTTTGCGCGATTTCCTCTGAGATTGTCCTACGTTTGCGCGACTTTTTGCTGTACTGTATAGCATACGTTTGCGCGACTTTTTTTCTCGAAACATTCCTACCATTCCTGCGTTTGTGCGACTTTTACCTGTAGGTCCGCGGATGAGCCGGATCAGTCGAAATTTCATCTGGATCATTTATATGAGGAGACAGACAGGAACTAATGCAAGATATGAGAGGAAAGCAGGAGCTTTGTGTAAAACCAGCCAAACTCAAACCAAATCAACTTATTCAACCCTACTGCATCTGTACATAGACACGGTGGGCAGGAGTTAACAGATTGAATATATTTATCAGGGCTAAAAAACAGACATCGGAATAAGCTCCGAAACATCGAACTATCCGAGGTTTGACAAACTTAACAGGTTTTGCAAAGTGGGGAAAAAAGGAAAAAAGAGTCGCGCATTCGTATGTGTAGCGCAAACGTATTGCGTCTTTCTTATCACAATGTGGTTTGAAAAAGGACTTTCAAAGTCCTTTATTGACTGTTGAATTAGCTGTCAAACACTCAGATAGCAGTCATTTTACTATGTTTACCAAATTTAACACCCCTGCCATTTCTATGGTGGACTCTTCCAGGTGCGAATTCGGGCAATTCCGTTTGTCCTCTCAGAATATTTTGGCAATGGGCAAACAGTGCATACCCTGATCAGGTTGTTTCCCAAGAGAAATCTGATCTGGGCATTCGCAGTTTGCTGTCTGTCCGAATTCTTAGCGTGAATGTGGTATTTGAATTTTAACAAAAGATGGTTTAAATGTTAACCGTAACTACTTCATTAAAAACTTTCAATTGTAAATACATTATTATATTGTCAATAAGTCACACAGACGGCATAATAATAATTTCTACTTCAAAGCGGTGGTTAAACTAATTTTGCTAATAAGCACTTAAATATTATACCCCTCGTATTTTCAGTATAATAGAAATAAGTTATCTTAAATTTTGCTAAAGGGTATAAACAGTTTCAAAAGCAAAAGCAAATCTGAATTTCGGGAAAAAAGAATCAAGAGTGAAAATACACCTAAAATGATAAATGGACTCATCCATTTTCTCAGGGTAGAAGAATCCATTCGTTATTAATGGGTTAAAATTAAAATGTCTTAACTGTGTTTAAAAACTTATTATCAATCAAACAGTGCTATTGTACCACTTGCCAGAAAACGCCAACTTTAGCAGGAAATATTTCGGAATGTGCAACGTCTACACTGATAAAGTAGTTATATTACGGTTTGACACAAAATTCCTAAAAGTGGACAAACCGAAATTTTGGTCTGGCCACACTCAGGAGCGTTTATGAGAACTCCACCGGCTCATACTTTTAGAAAACTGAAATTTTGTTCTTGTAAGGAGTCGGATAACAGTGTTATGTCTTAGCAATGTACTTGTTTACAATTCCATGCGGGAACGGAATTGCGCGTTACCAGGCGAGTAAGGGTTATATGTCGGGCGCGTAATGAAAAAGTGTCTTATCTAATGCCGTATACGCGGTAATTTTCACGGGTTCAAATTTTCGCGGTTAAGGGTCAAAAACATAAACATTAATTTTCGCAATTTTAATTTTCGCGGTTAGCAACATGCGCAAAAAACAAAACTACTTCTTTTTCACTTGAGCCAGTTCGTTCAATAACCTGCAGCAGTGCCGTCGCAGGTTAATGAAAAAAATGGCTCAAGTGAAAAGTACCAGCAATTACCGAAGCAAACAGAAACAGAATATATAAACACTGTGTCTACAGAAGATACTTTGTAAGAAACAGGAAGATATTTCGCGATTTTAATATTCACAGTTTCTAAGTGACCGCGAATTACCGCGAAAATGGAACACCGCGAAAATTACCTTGCATACGGTATATATACTGTATATGTTGGTTTCAGACTGCACATACGGAGTCTGGTCAGTGCATGCGCAGTTTGCACTGTTAAAACTTGTTGTCTGGCTATCCGAGACCAATGCGTGGTTATCGTATCTCTTCGGCTATAGCAAGGGGTTTATCATCTCTTGAATGACGCTAATTCTAAATCAGTTTTATGAAATTTACTTGGAGATTTTTATTATTATAATTTATTTGCCCTTCTTAAACAATCCCAAAGATCTAGACCTGCCAAAAATCTAGATCCGCTTTATAAAACAACCCCAAAATCTCGATCCGTCTTATAAGACGGATCTATATTTTGAGATTGTTTTAGAAGAGAAAAACCCCAAGTCTTATAACCAAAGAATTACGGTATAACATAAAAATGGATTTGTATGCGGTACTTCAAATGAAAGTTTAAGTTCAGTCTTTATTTCGATTCGATATATTTTGTCTTAAACGCATTGTAGTTTGCCATTTGGAAAACAATTTTATGGATTGACTCAAAAACCCTGGCTTAGGACACACAATACGAACCTCCTTTTCGCTAAATAGTTGGACATGCTTATTTGAGTAACCTAGACTGATCCTGATTATGGTCCGCACCGTTCGTTACATATGTTCCAACAGGACAGGTAGGAGGTGTCCTAATTCGAGTTTGGGGCGGGATGGGGTTGGGGGTTGAGGGGGGGGGGGTAGATTGATTATTCGAATGTTAAGGGAGAATACGGTCAGTCAATATAACGCCAAAGTGTGAACAATTAACAGTCCTAGAAATGAAAGAGTGTTTAAATATATTTTTCTTTGAATAAATATGTGCCATTAATGTATATATTGAATAATTAGAAAAATACTAATTTCTCTTTTATATTTCACTCCAGAATATTTATTCCTGTTTAAAGTTCAATAATTTATATAGAAACACAGAACAAATACGAGGAACACACAAATGTGCATAGATACAGGTTCACTTAACAGCCTGCTGACATGCGCAGCCTGGTTTGGGCAGGGATGGCAATTATTATCAATAGTTACTCGTCTATGTACCATAATTAGGAAATAAAAAAGTGAGGCTAACGTTCTTAAGAAGCAGTTTGATACGGGTCTGCACTGTCTCTGCTCGTCAGGTATCACCGAATGTTCAGTCTGGTTGTAGCAAGCGCGAAGTCATTTCAAACAAATACATGATCTTCTGTTGTGGTAAAATTACAATGAACAGGTGAAGGCTCCCATGCGTTTTCTTGATTTTTTTTATATTTCATTCCTTGGTGGGAAAACAGAAGAATGTTATTTTTTTAAACCTGTTACCCCTACGTTTTGGCAGTTATATGGGTAGTATATCTTTATCAAGCGACATACTGGCTATAACAATCCCTGTTTAAAAACGTGTGTTCAGATGTTTCTAAAGGCCATTGAGCTCTATGGGGTCTTTAATGATTTGTTTATATCTTGAATTAGTGTATGCTCATCTAAAATAGAGTCTTATATAAAAAAAAAATGTCCTTGTTCTATACACTACTATGTTAAGATAACAAAAAAGATCATTTTTCGTAAAGCCTGGAATACGAGAATAGCATTCAAACAAATTTCAACAAACTCGTTAACATTTTCATTCAATGTTTAGAAAATCATTATTAAATGGCATTTGAGATGTTCTTTTATAATATTTTAAAGACATGATTTTCTTTGTGGCTGTGTTAGTTATGTGTTTATAATAAACTAGAATCGATTACATATGATATGTCTAGAGATATTAGAAAAAAATGTTTCATACTCTCTCTCTCTCTCTCTCTCTCTCTCTCTTTCTCTTGGATGCGCTTTAGTTGTTCTGTCTGCTTTTCGCTTTAAGCACGAACCGTGATAACAATCCCAGGGCTATGTTCAAAAGTATGTTCTCAAACAGTTCGCCTTGGAAACCTACCCTGGTAACCAATATGCTTACAAGCAGCAGAATGGACAATTTCAACATCTTTTACATGCGGTCAAAAAAAAGGAAACAAAAACACTGCAAGCAAACCACCTTTGTTTCAACTAAGTTTATATAACGTGAGCTGCGACACGACAAAACCAACAAAGTGGTTGTGTGCCCAGCGCAGACTCAGATCAGCCTGGGCATCCGTCCAGTTTAATCAAGGTCTTCGCTGTCCGAAGGAAGGTGGCTTAGTCTTTTAGCAACCGTTCAAGCGCATTGCAAAGACTCTGATCAGACTGGGCGGAGGCCCAGGCTGATCTGAATCTTCGCTGGGCGCACATGCCACGTTGTTGGTTTTGTCATGTCGCTGCTCACGTGTGGATCGCTGCATGGCACGAGATGTCGTTTACTATAGTTGCTTCCGGATCAATAGCAAACATTACAGTTGTCTACGCCCATGACTGTATACAATGATTGTCTAGGGGAGAAACTAAATGAAAAACAGTGTAGAGTCGGCTCAATGTCTACACTACATTACGTCGCATCGACGTCAGCACGACGTCGTTGCGACGTCGTGTGGGCTTTCTGGTATTGAGATATGGAGACAAGACTATTTCTGTATAAAGCAGCTGCCAATCATTAAAACAGAAGAGACGTTTTTAAAAAGGTCTATATAGAGGATCTTACACGAGTGGTCATTTCATATGAAATTTATGAAACGAGCCTTCGGCGAGTTTCATAAATTTCATATGAAATGACCCCAAGTGTAAGATTCTGTTTATCACATGATCCTTTAAAATATGATTTTAACGCCTTCGAACTGAACATTATTTCAATAAGAAAACGCATTGTTGACATGGACGTTGTCAATAGCGTTACGTGTACGTGCGCCAAACTTTTACACGTGTGGCCATACGATTTTTATGACATGACGTTATCCACTGAATAACAGCGACATCATATGATAAAAAAAAATCCTGAAATCTGTCGCTGTACTGTTAAAGCGCCACACCTTTTGTGTTGTAGAGCCTTTTCAAAAATTTCAAAGAAATTAGCATTATAAACATAAAATGGAAATTAAATTTGTATGATTAATTAATTAATTTGGAAATTAAACATGTATGATTGTGTTGGTATAAAGAAACAAAGAAAATTTAACACACTTTTTAAAAAAATGGTTTAAAAAATTGCTCACCTTACTTTTGATCTCTCCATGTATCCTTTATCCTTTACAATTGCAGACTGTTTGTTACCAATTCGTTCATAATATTACACATATTTCCTAAAAAGATTATAAAGTCAGTTGAGCGTAAGGAAAGGTCTTGCTCAATATCACGTCGATCTAAACCACATTACTTCTCTATAATCCGTATTAAATTTACAAATGACTTATAAAAAGAAGTAAAAGCAAACCTTGGTTCAGCTGTGTGCCATGAAATTAAAACATTGTATAAGATATGTTCATTTAACGATAAGACCTAATTCTTATTAAGAGTTCAAGTATACACCTTTACTAAAAGACAGTTATCGAAATGAAAAACTGTTTGGAGTTGTATATAAATAATACACTTCAATGCCAATTAAACAGGCCTTTTTAACTTTAAAAGAGAGTCACTTTATCTGGTTTAAAATATTCAAATGACTGACACGACTCTTAAAAACAAAATTAAAAACAAAACATTAGAAAAAACGGACATACGAGTACTCTGAGAGTACAATAAATTAACCCATTAATACCCACGGGATTCTTTTAAGAGATCTCTAAAATAAGTCTCTGTATTTTATTGCAAACGGTGTAGGCTGTGATCAGATGACGCATTCTACACTGTAAAAAAAAATTCCGTAAAATTTTGGTAGAATAACTTGCAACCAGCTGCCAGTCCTTTTCCCGTTATTTTTACGAGCGTTTGTCTGTAAGACATTGTTGGAAATCACTAAATGGGAGTGTCATGCTAACTGGCCGCACTCGAAAATAACTTTATATTGTTGAAGGGCTATCTGACCAAAACGACACTTGCTCTATTCTGTCCTACTCTGCTTGATGATTCCTGCAATTTTAAAATTTACGGGCGCCCGTAAAATTAACGGGAAAACGACCGGCAGCTGGTTGCCAGTTATTCTACCGTAAAATCTACGGATTTTTTTTCAGTGTATGGTGCCTGATCTTGGCCTACATTGTTTGCTACGGTTCGTTTCTTGGACTCTAGGCTCGATCTGAACTATGTACATGTATAAATTCATTGTATGCGGCCAGTTTTGTGCTCTATACTGCAAAATACTTAATATCTACGGCATCAATATTTCGCAGTTTCACGAAAATAACATATTGACGCAGATTGATTTTAGCATTCAAGCCATACCATGATCCCAGATAGCAAAGAAATTTGTTATATTTTTTTTTCATTTTACCGGTAACCAGAAGGATGAGGAAACTTTATCTTGGAGACAGAGGAGAGTACACCAGATTGCAAGTTAACAGAGTACTGAAAAGATTTGAGTACGGAGGTGTTTCAGACCATACAGAGACATAGTAACCAGGGATGCCCGAGGAGCAGCAGGATGTCCTGGCACTTTTCCATGGACAATGCCATCCTGAAAAATTACAAATTTTAATGACGTCATGTATGACGTCATGATGTCAGCATTTTCCGTTTTTTACGTTACATTTTTGTGATTCCAAATGTTTTACACACTGAAGAAAATCGGCATTCAAAACAGATTAAACGATAATATAGCAGATAAGCCAGACTTTCTATTTGCAGTGGCATTGTAAAAGATTTCCGTAGCATCTTTGGGTAGAAACCAGCCGCCAGTCCATTTTCCGTTATATTTTTTTTTCGGGCGCCCGTAATTGCAGGAATTATCATGCAGAGTAAGATAGAATAGAACAGGTGTCGTTTCGGTCACATTGCCCTTCAACACTTTCGAGAGCGGTCAGTAAACATAACACTACCAAATAGTAATTTTCATCAATGTTCTACAGGCAAAACGCCCGTAAAAATAACGGGGAAAGTTGCCAGTTATTTTACCGTAAAATCTACGGATTTGTTTTACAGTGCTAGACATTTAAAAACTGTAACAGTTTTACGTTCGCAGTTTAATAGCCAATTTAATCAACAAATAAATGAGACTATTTCACAAAAATCATTGAAATCTAAAGAGATAATTCCACTGTTTGAAACAGTGAGAGTATCAGTTTTCGATTTGTCTGGGGAACATATTTCTTGCAATAGACCAGGACCAGGTTGTATCAAACTTTAATGACAAATTAAACCGTCATTAAACCGCCATTAATTAACGCGTTATTAAATTCGGTTGTATGAAACTTTTAATGACGCGACTTCGTCATTATCTCTTCATTAACTTAATGATGGTCTGGGGGTATCTTTAAACCGTCATTAAGCAATTCAAGATGGCCGCCATCGTCCGATTCGGCCCCGATATTTCGGAAAAGCGATCATTTTAAAGACAACATGGTCGATGTAGAATGCGAAAGAGATGGAAATTCGTGAAAAGAAACCAAACACCTCGATCTGCTGTCATTTCCATGCAGAGCAAGAACCTAAAGCCATTCAAATGTCATACAGCAGTTGTTAGTTATCCAAAGCTCGGTACATTCTCCTTTAAAACTTGCTTCTTTCCCGTTGGCATCGTAAAAATCTGTAAACATCATTGAGATCCTATTTGTTTTTAAATGTATCGACCAGCTGCTCACGACATGATGACGTCATAAGACAACAGGCAGCGCACAATCAATATCTAAGGACTTTTGATAGAACTTATGACCCGATTTGACTTGATGACCAATAACTCTATTGAAGTAAACTTTCTAAGGTTGTTGGATTTCCGGGAGCCTACGAACCGGGCTATCGACGTTGAACAAACGTTGATCAAATACTGATTCAACGTTGTGTGCCTGCAGGGTAGGCATGACGTCCATATTCCATACTCTAGGCGCCTATACATTGCACCTACAGCATTGCATCCACGTTGTGTGCCTGCTACATAGCCATGTGTATGCATCGCATCCTGTTTCGGATGCCTACACGTCGATGATACAACGTTGAATCAACGTTGTGTGCCTGCAGGAAATGTATCCTTTGTAAGTTATCCGCACTATTGGGGTCTACAAAACTGCGTACATTGAATCAACGATATGTGCCTGCAGGGTATGCACCCCTTCATATGCATGGCACCCCCTTTTTAGGAGTCCACACATCGGACACACAACGTTAAATAAACGATGTGTGCCTACAGCGTATACCCCTTTGTATGCCAACAGCCCATATGGGAGCCTACACATCGAGCCTAAAACGTTGAGCCTGAGTTGTGTGCCTGCAGGGTAAGCACCTCTTTGTATGCTTGACATTCCCATACCTGGATTTAACACATAGGGCACACAACGATGAATCAACGTTGTGTGCCTGCAGGGTACGTATCTCTTTGTATGCATGTCACTTTCAGTCTTGGAGCCTACACATCGGACACACAACGTTGTTCATCGTAGGCCTAATGTACCTGCAGAACGTGTCTCTTTTGTAAGATGATATTCCAATTCTAGGAGCCCGAACATGGGACACACAACGTTGAATCAATGTAGTGTGCCTACAGTGTACGGACCCCTGTATGCATACAATACCAATTTTGGGGTTCCTTCATATCGAGCACCCAACCTTCAATCAACGTCGTGTGCCTGCAGAATATGTACCCTTTGTCTTAGACCCTACACATCATACACACAGCGTTGATTCAACGCTGTGTGCATGCAGGGTATGTGCCCCTTTATATACATGACATCCCCAATCTGGGATCTTCCACATCGGACACTCAACGATCACTCAACATTGCGTGCCTACAGTGTGTACATCTCTTTGTATGCATGACATACCGGTTTTGGGAGCTTACCCATCGGGCAGACAACGTTGAACAAGTGTCGTGTACCTGCATGATACGTACTCTTTCAGGCCTTTGTCGGATGACATTCCAATTCTCGGACCTAACCGTCGGACACACAACGGCGAATCAACGTTGTCTGGCCAGCAGGAAATGTGACCACATCCCATTCTGCAAGCCTAAATATCGGGTACACACAGTTGAATAAACGGTGTTCGCCAAGAGGGTGTGTACCCCTTTGTATGTCTTGGAGAGCTTACGTCTCTGATACACAACGTTGAACCAGCGTTGTGTTCCTATTTGTATTCATGATATTCCCATTTGGGAGCCTACACATCCGTCTTACAACGTTGAATCAACGGTGCGAGCCAGCAATGTATGTACCCCTTTCCATGCATGACATTCTCATTCTTGGAGCCTACATATTGGACACACAACGTCCGATCAATACTGAATCAACATTGAACCGACGTTGATTGATTGATTGATTGATTGATTTGTTGCTTAACGCCCACGGTAAACAACTATGGTCATGTCGGAACGGTCAGTTAACCTAACCACACTACTCTTGGGCAGGCTTAGACCTCCTAAGCGGTTAACCAGTACTAAGTGCACATGCTTTCGCCAGTAACTGACAACTGCCCTTCTTGAAACAGCGGAAGGAGAAACGAAAGTATGTGGCCAGACCGGGTTTCGAACCCAGGACCTCTGACTTATGAGTCAGGTTTCCTACCGATTGCGCTAAGCGGCCCGGCTGAACCAACGTTGAATCAAAAGGTTAATCAATATTGATTCAACGTTGTTTGCCTACAGGGTATATATACCTTTTGTGTGCCTACCCAGAGACTATTGCTGTATACTGCTTCCAGTCTACTGTTTTCTTTCAACTTCCACATTGACTTTGCGCACATGCCAGAGTTTGAGCTAAAGCTTGATATGTGCGCGCATGCTCTATGCTCGAAAAGCTATTGTCAATAGGCAAGCCACAACAGAAAATAAGCGGTACACAGCTCATAAATTGCCACATAATTTGCCGTACAAAAAAAGTACAAAATCAGCATCTGTGCATGCTTTTCGCACGTGTAAAATTTGTCACAGTACACAGTGCACAGGAACACGAGAAAGAGGTACACAGGAAAGTTGTACATGTGACGTTATTGGGTTTAAAAAAAATAAGGTTTACATACTTACGGCGTTTTCGACTTAGACAATTTTGAGGTTAGGCCTAAATACCGGGTAGCAACTTTGTGTAATCCCCCCCTTCCCCCCCCCCCCCCCCCCACCCACCTCGTTTTTAGACAATGAATTTGAAACGATGCACTGATGAATTTGAAGCGATGCACTGATCTTACAAGCAAATTGCGATGAAGATGTGCATGTGACTTTTTGCAGACGAAAAAATAATTCTTGACAAATAACGGCCATGATTTCGACTTGGACATTTTAGATTAGTATTCCATATAGGATAGCACGTTTATGGATTCAGCTACAGTTTTCAAGCAATCAATTTGAAACCATGCAAAGATGTCACAAGCATATTGAAGATGTACATGTGAGTTTTTCCAGATTCAAAAAAAAATGAGAAAGAAAGAAAGAAAAAAAGAAAGAAAGAAAATAGCCTACTGCATTTTCGGCTGACATTTCAGACATAAGTCTGGCATAGGAGGATTTTTTTCTTCTGTAAAACGTACGTTGTGCTCTCTTGAGAATCATTTAGCGATGTTGAAGCGACTCACCAGTCGGTTCAGATAGGTATTGAAAGAACTTATGGGCTAAGAAAAAAACAAAAACATGCTTTATCCAATGACTCGCGGCGCGAAACTACAATTTGTACCGACCATTTCATGAAGAGACAAGGAGATTAATACATTTAAATACTTTTGATTACAAGAACATATGAGCTGCGACACGAAAAATAAATACAAGAAACCATAAAGTGGTTGTGCGCCCAGCGCAGACTCAGATCAGCCTGGGTATCCGCCAAGTCTGATCACAGTTTTCGCTGTCCGTGGTTGTGCGTCCAGCACAGACTCAGATCAGCCTGGGCATCAGAGTATTCGCTGTCCGCATGGAGGTAGTTTAGACCCTTAGCTACCCTTTAAGCGCTTAGCAAAGACTCTGATCAGTCTTGGTGGATGCCCAGGCAGATCTGAGTCTCCGCTGGGCGCACAACCATTTTGTTGGTTTTGTCGTGTCGCGTTTCATATTATTTATATAAAAAAATAAATCATGGTGCACTCTAAAAGTGTTTGCTATAGCATCGATATTCGTTCTTTCTTCCGAAACAAGTTTCCACACCAGGGTCGGGCCTACCGAAGAAGAAGACAATGGATTAGTGTACTGGTCCTAAGATAACATACAGCGAAAGCACGTCGACCGTTCGAATACAAACTTCGATAGCTTTGTCCGTGGCGAATAAAGTCACAACGTTTCACCACTACGCGTGATACGTTGGCCAATAAAAACGATAAGGTTCATACATCTGCTAATCTATTGGACAGGTATGACAGCTCTATTTTTATCGAGTCCAGCCCCACATTGTACCGAGCAGCTGCTAAATATAGACGACGCGTAATCCCAAGATAAATAGTAAACTGGTATGTTGATAAAAATGCGTTTCAATTATTATTATTATTTTGTGGTTATCAATATTGGCGTAAACTAACAGACTTAATTTGCATACTTTACCATTTTCGAGTCCGCTCAACAAGATCAACCAAAGAATCAAACATTAATCCGAATTTGCGACAAAGAAACCGGAAAATGCTATGTCTGGCCTACAAAATTAAAACATATCCCAGGAATACTGAGTAAACAGAAAACAGTTTATTATCTTAAACAATTTTTCTGAGACAGAGAGAGTTGGGTTGCTTCTGGCGAATGAGTTTCATCGACTTATTTCCCTGACCAGAGTCTTTGCTGTGTTCGACATGATTATAAAGCGGTACCGGGTTTCATTCCGTCAATGACAGAATATTCTTCACACCTTCATCCTAATATTGTCATTATCACCCTACCATATGACGAAATACTGTTGAAAGGGGCGTAAAACTCAAATACGTTTTTAAATTCATTTGTAAATGCCAAAACGTCCTTTATTTTTGAGGAAAAAAACACATTTCTTCTTCCTGTCTACAAACAGGTGACTGACGGCCTGGATTGATACAGAACAGATTAAACAAAGACAAGATCCTGTAGTTCCATACAATAATCTTACACAGACATGTATTTAATTCAAACGCACATGTAATGTAAATTATTGATCACTCATTATGTAACATTTATTTGGCAAATAATAAAAATACTGTTTTAAGAAGGATAGCTCGCCGAACTTGCTTAGGCCCATCATATAAAAAACTTAAACTTGACACGGCAAATTTAAAGTGCAAAGATAAAACTGTCATAAAGCTGACCGCCATTTTACAAGAGAGCCAACTTTAATGGGATAGTATTTGCTTCCCTAGAAGGTAAATCCCATCTCCAGTGGGGGCTCCTTTTAACTAAAGGAAATATTATGCTGTTGGTGAGCATATTCTTTCTTTTAGGAGAAGTTCGGTGTGAGAAGGTAGAAAATACTTCCCGATCACTTTGATCTCCTATGGAAGTGTATATTGGAACGCTGTCGTCGACGTCGTAGTAAGGCCTCTATTATTTCCTTTATTTTTTTAGAAGTAAGCATAAATGTTCATAGTCTAAGTATCTTTACTTGTACGTGCTGGTCTGTCTATACTTTAAAACTTCCGGTATTTTATATTAAACACTCTGAAATCATTAGCATATACTTCCTGGATAGCAAACCAACAACAATCTTTAGTTTTCCTGGATTATTTGCATAAACCGTAGTTGTTTAAGCCACGTTTTCGTTTTTAGGAGAAAAAAAACGGCTTTGCGGGAATGAAATCAGGTGAATATATTGGCATGAAAATTATCCGTACTCCAAGAGGTGCTAAACAGTTGCTGAGCAGAACCGCTGCCTGATTATGGTGAAATGGAGAACTATCTAACACTTTTTTTTTCAAATCGTGGCAGTACAATATATTATTCCAATGCATTATTCCCCAACCCAATCAATCAAAGCAATAAAACAGTATCATCCTTTGTAGAATCAAGTAAAACACGACAGTATAAACATGTTCATAACTTCTTATTTATCTCACTGTTCGTCTTTATCACTATCCAACTCTTTCGAATCTGGTAGAGGCGGCAACTTAGGTGGTGGAACACCTGGTAAAGGTGGTCCAGTTGGCGACCCATATATCATTTGGTACGTGACTGTAGCTGTAGGTGTGGATCCAGACGATCCACTGACCTGCAAACGTGGTGTGTTTTGCTTGGTATACGGAAAAAAGCTCCTTCTTTCTCCCTTTATGATCATCTGAAATGATAAATATCTTCCTTTGTATATTTTATGAGCCATCAGAGCTCTCGGTAAGAGGGAAAATTGATATTTTTTTCTTATTTCTTCATAAATTCTATGAGTCTACTCCTATGTTCTGCTCCCTCAAAAGAACTGCCTCGCAGAGGCAGTTCTAATGCACGCTATGTAATCACGTGATCCAACTGTACAGCGACAACTGCTTTCTGAGTAACCGAACTGCTTACTTGGAAAGAAAAATGATGACATTGCGCTTCGTTGTAACGGTAAGTTTATTCATTTCTTGTTAGAAGTGAAAGACTAATTCAAACCCGTTTAATTGCCATATGCTCATTTCTTTTCCGTCCATTCAAAATGACACCTCTGCTGTAATAACCCACATATATGGTGAATTTATTGATGCAAGAACTTTCATCTTTCTGGCTGTATTAGAGAAGGAATTCTTCAAAATACTTGCATGGTGCAAACACCTTTCTCTGGAAATCGTCCCAAGAAACCATTTTGGTTACCAAGAAAACATTTGTCGCTGTACAGTTAGGTCACGTGATTACATAGCGTGTAATGGGTGTCACAATATATATATTTTTTTATAAAAACTTGAATCAACGTTTCATAGCAATGTTACAACTGATAAGACTGTTAAGACTGAAATACATGACCTACAGAACTAAAACAGAATATTTCGTCTTCGAAAAGTCCGTTATTTATAAAATGAGTCTGTGCTACTTTTTAAAAATTTTCCTGTCAGAACATTTTAAAACATTTAACTGCGGAAGAAATACTGATACAAGCATGCGGAAGAGCCGCATAGCCTTTTTTATGAGAAGTAAACATTTGATATACTTTTCTGTTTTGGGCTGCATGCAGTCTGACCATGTGTCCTTACAGATACTGTCTGACAGGGTATTCGCTGTTCGCATAGGCACCAAGTTATTTTATTTATTCGTTTTATTTATTTATCGTTTTTAATCATTTATTTTTTTCTTTATTTTTTTATTTTTATTTATTTATTTTTTTTGCCGTGACCTAATTCTGTTCAAACATGTTTTGTGAAAGGAGCTACTGCATAAGCGGAAATCACTTTTTGTTCTGAAAGGCCCAATTGATATAATCGTTCAAACACGAGCAAAAACAGGTCTTCGAACCTTTGCGCCCAGCAAAGGCTCAGATCAGGGTGCGCATCCGTGCCGTCTGATCAGATCCTTTGCTGCTCACATATACCATTCACGGACCCAAGGAAGCTTCTGACAGAAACTGACGGCTTTAGATGACTCGCAGGGGCTCACATACTAGTTTGAGCATGCGCTGTTCGCAAATACGTAAAGCACATTTTTGCGTAGTTCAGCTCAATAACTATAGCGATTCTGCCTTCACGTTTGGTGACAAAATATCTGTTGATATGTATATGCTGTACCATGTCCGGCAAAAAGTAAAAAAGCGAAAATTATACAACTAGGAGAGCAAAGGGGCCTTTAAAGTTTATTGATTAACTGATACTAAATGTCAGTTTTTAAACCAAAATGTTTCAAGAAGTCTTTTTTAACCTGTTCACTCCTAAATACATGATTTATCTTTGAATTTTGAACGGGCCGATCTTAGGAATAATTCTATTCAGACGGAAAAAGGACTAATGGAGATGGCAAGCAACGAAATTCGACGTGAAGTGGCTCATTTTCAGCCTTCGCATCCAGATCTGCACTGTTTGTAAATGATTGTATGTTAAGACTAAAGCCTAAAATATTAACAACATATGTTTATGTAAAATATCGTTGACGAGAAAATGCATTCGTCTTTGTGCTATTTCTTGTCTGCTGAACTCCGGTACAATTTGCACTGCATCGTCTAAAATACTTTGTTGCATGTAAGAGTAGCGAAAACCAAGATCAGCCTGCGTATCTCACAAGCTGATCAGAATCATTGCTGTCACTAAATTTCTGCGAGTCCTTATATACCGACTGTACAGACTGATCAGACTACGGCCGAGCAACCTGTTCGCAATTACTGTAATGTACCTTTTCTTGTTACGGCTCCTTTCGGACCAATAGACTTCTCTGCGCCAATGTCGAGAATAGAAAGGCTGAGAAAATGGAGGAATTGCTATTAATTGTGCACAATAATGCCGAATGCACTGATTTCATCTAGATACAGAATCTGCAGACTGTTTGATATTCTTCTTCAATAGGGAAGTAGGGTTACGAACGTTGACAGTTAACCCATGTTTATACTAAATGGCCAAAATATTGGGACAACAGTATTCAACAGAACAGACCTTGATCGGACAGTTCTTCATCAGATTAGTCAGAATCTGCACTGTCATATCTATGTTTCGATACTTGGCCGGATAAATTCATTGTGTTCGAATATTAAGTATAATTATGGTGAGAAGATACATTACCTGTTTTGTGTGCTGCAACATCATTCCCAACCCCTGTAGTAATTCCAACGTTCGGGATCATGCCCAATTTCGAACTTGGGAGTTCTCAGCTTTTCTGCAGCATTAAGTAGCATTCGTCGATTACCGGCTGACGCTTTAGTACTGAACGCCTCAAAGTCTGATAGTTTCAGGAACTTAACAGCCGTTGAACTTGTAAAGCCCAGTCTCCTCAAATCAGGAATATATTCCAACCGTTCAACATCCATCCCCGCTACAAACTCTTTTATGTTGAGAACTCTTGGAGCAGGGGTGCGTGGCATATTCTTTCAAGACATTTGTTTATTTGAATCAAGAGGCCACTTTCGGTCCCTTTCAAAGATTTTAAGGTCGTCCCCCAGCCTAATGGAACTAGCCTTATAAGGGGTGTCTACAATCCCTGTCGTAAATGCACGTTTTACAGAGAGCTTTTATGGCTGATAAAATGTAACTAACTTTCGTTCTCGGTATTTTTACATATTGTTGTTTTAGTTTAATGCATTTAAAACGTGATCTCTAAAATATGCATTGAACAAGGATAGTTTGTTATACATCCATTTTTATGGACTATTCCTTATTCATACACAAACGTGTTGTAGGTGACAAGTTCTTTGTTATTCAGTATGAGTTCCCTGATTCAGCCTATCATAGTCGACTCAAATTATCGCCAAAAATAAGACGAAATTCTTAATTGTGTTATCTATGATCTAACCTTTAACTGAATCAGCCATGACGGTGCTACAAAAGAGAAATCGGTATGAGGTCCTAACGAAATCAAGATGGGGTCACTTTTGCTGATTAGCTGTATTTTTTTCTGTCAACAAGCTTTACAAAACCTACTTGAACCGCGACGCGAGAAAACCAACAAAGTGGTTGTGCGCCAAGCACACTCAGATCAGCCTGGGCATCCGCGCAGTCTGATCAGACTCTTCGCTAGGGGCTTATAGGGTGGCTATGGGTCAAAGCTACCTCCATGCGGACAGCGAAGACTTTGATCAGACTGGGCGGATGCCCAGGCTGATCTGAGTCTTCGCTGGATGCATAACCACATTGCTGGTTTTCTCGCGTCGCTGCTCAATATTATCATGGAGAGGAACCATAGATTTTTCTTTAATGCGTAACTTAAATAATGCAAACGACGGTAATCATAGGGTACTCTTGACGAAGATCCAAGATAATGGGTTTACCTGTGTCTATTTATAGCTTCAGTGAGTGGGACGGACTCTGTTGAAAATAAAAAATAAATCGATACAACCATTGGTTATCGTCTCTCGCGTCAAATTTGAAACATGGTAATTGAACTCGTGTGGGACAACGTTGTAAGAGTTTATATTCGAACACTCGACGCGTTTTGGCTGTATTTTGGTAAATTTATTCTGTTGTCGATAAAGTATATAGCACGCAGGCCAAGCCCTAGCTTCCAATTTCAGAGTCCGCATCCGATGATACAAAAAATAAGAAATAATAATCCAAGCCAAGTTTGACGATGAAAAGCATGAAAACGAATTTTGCTGATGAATCATTTACCATTTATAGCGTGTATTTCTGGTATATTTGCCCTCTCCATGAAAAGAAAAAAAGAGATAAAAGAAAAACAAGACCTCTCCGCGGTACAGGATAGCTCTCGCCTGACAGCGCCTTGCCCATCATATAAAAAGCTTTAACGTAAAACTTAAACAATTTGCTAACGCCGACGCCGTCGCCGCCGGGGGTAGTGCAATAGCTCTTCCTGTACATTCGTACAGGCGAGCTTAATAAAGATCTAGATCTTCTTCTTAAAACCCTAAATAAATTACTGGTATGCTGTCGTTTAGATCACCTAATTCATATGACGTAAATCAGTTACGTCATAAATAGAACCGAGTGATCACTAGCAGGGGAGGCAACTTTTATGACTTCCCTTTTTTCCCTCGGCTGGCATGGCCCTTTTGGAGAGGCCTTTAGAGTAATGCAGTTTTTGTTTTTCGCTCTTTCCTTTGGGAGTTGGTCCCGGTTTGGAGTAGCGACAGGCTGATTGGGGATGTTCATGTTGCTTCCCCTGAAGGTGTACCCATTCACCTTAATGTAATATACTTGAAAGTTATTTATTTATTTATTTATTTATTTAGTTATTTTAGGGTCAGGCGATGGTGCTGGGTAACTTTCAGTGCCGGGGCGCCCTACACATTTGGATAAGCGTAGGGCAAGGGCCAACTGTGCTTGCCCGATATAGACTGAAATACGGTCTCAAAGAGCCGTTAAACCCCAAACAACCAACCAACAAGCTTATTTAATCCTGCAACTGTTTCTGATTTGATTTGATCGTTTCGAGGAAGGGAGAACGTTGCGATTAAATTGGGAGATAGTTTTTATTTATTTTATTTTCTATTTATTTATTATTATTCTTTTCTATTTGTTAAACATTTTAACCAAAATATTAAATGTTGTTAAATTTGCGGTGCGAAAAATGCAGAAAAAGATCAAGCACTCAAGAATAACTAGGTAAAACTGGTAGGAAAAGATTTTAATTGCTTAACCAGTGCGCGAAAATCCAATTAAATAGCACGCAGTCTTAATAACGTCACGTCATGATGTTCCGATGACGTCAGATTTAATGACAAACTCGTCATTAGCGCATCATTAACTTATGACGGTTTAATGAACGTTTGATACAACCGGACTTAATGTCGCCATTAACTAATTTGTCATTAGGACTTTAATGATAGATTAGCGATTAATTTGTCATTAGTTTAATGACGGTTTGATACAACCGGGTCCAGGAAGAGAAATGAATGTGATTTTATCTGTGTTTGTCTCTGGAGTTGGGTAAAATGTCTGGGGGACAAAATGGTTAAAAAAAAGTATGCGTTGTCGGCAGGATTCGAACCTGCGCGGGAAGATCCCAATGGATTTCTAGTCCATCGCCTTAACCACTCGGCCACGACAACTGCTTGTATTAGAGCGAATTATAAAAATTACATATACTCTATAATATCTTATTTATCGCTCCGCAACACACTAACGACATTTTTTTGATATAATAAATATTTGTAAAAGATAAAATAGTTTATCATTAGGAAAACACAGTTAAACTTACCAGACGTAAAACGATTAAAAACGATTAATAAAAAAAAAAAAAAAAAAAAAAAGGAAACAGAAAATAGGACCACATCCTGTACGCATGCGCACTTACGACAATATTTGCCATAATAACTCAGACTCAACTTTCCTCTTACTTCCAGTATGATTTCCTGAAAAATCCCCGAATACATTGAATGGATAACTCCAAGAACTGAAATTATTGAAATGGCTTGTTTACAAGCTTTGAAACAAGATATCAAAATCCTCGAAAGTACTTTCACGAAAGAAAACGAACGCTTTAAAATTGTGTCTGCTTCAGTCGATGAGTTGACATGTCAATTTATCGGATTAAACAATGAAAAATTCAATATTCACGCGAATATAACGGTAAGTAAAGATTCACACCTTTAGAGGAGATATTGATTCAATGATATATATAGATAAAGTCACAAATTTTCGTTAAACCTCGGTAAATGATTTGCTATTTTATGGGGTTTCTTTTGTTTACAAAAGTAACCCCACCCACTGTCAAATAGTGTTTTCAGGGCCACTGAACCAAAAACTGAGTTTTGCCTTGCAGCAAGGACTACAGTAGTTTTGTGACCATTTCAAATCTGCAAACTGTACATTAATCCGAGCTTCATAACTATGCATATTATTTTACCTTTCATGTCAAACTGATTTTGCCTGTTTATCTTAAACAAATTAGAAGCGTGGTAGCTCAGTGGTTAGCGCACTTGCCTCTGATGCTAAAGGTCCCGAGTTGGAACCCGGGTAATGGCGTTTGAATTTCTGTGTCCGAACACGCTTCCTTAATGTCATTTGCAGGGATGACATTAAAAAAGTGTGCCGTCCTTCGGATCGGGACGTTAACTGGAGGCCCCCTGTGCAGGTTAAAGATCCCTTCTGTAGTTACATGGCTACAAGGAGGTTCATCCTGCAAAACTGGAGTGTACATCTTACACCTGCTCATAATCCTCGAGAGAGGGTGTAGCAGTATACGAAGAAAAGAAAGAAAAAAAAAAAAATTATGTCTGTACCTTTTACATTAAATTTGTATGTGCATAGTTAGTTTACATGTGTAGAAAATAAAGGTACCCATGTGGGTACCTCTAACCAAGGTTTTATGCTGGTTACCAGTGAAATAATGAATGCTCCCCTATATTCCTCTGTATGACATCATACAACAGCTGATGTTTACCGAATCTGACAAGAGACAGGTATTTTGCAAGTCACATAAAGTCAATAGACTTTTGATGTTGCAATATGAAAATTTATTTGAAAAAGCAATTCTTACTCTACTAAACGAAATAACAACAAATAAGCAGTCTAAACATGTTTTTGACATGCCAGTATCAGTCCTGTCGCCAAAATATATTGCTGTTAGAAGTTTCCCTTACTGATCTATAGGAAAGTTCTTCAACAGAAAGTAATCATAGGATGTCACCAGGTAACATAATTCTGTTGAAATTGGGTCAGCACCATACTATGCCAACAGCGCTGAGGCTGAAATAGAAGCAGTGCGAAGCTCTCATATTTTTTTTTTCCCCTGCTTATGTCCTCTGATGCCAAAAAGCTGTAATGAAAAAATTCAGAAGGCTTTTGTTAGTCAGAGAAGGCCCAGATCATCAGGTGTCTGTGAGGCAGCAAACCAGTCTTTATTACTAGACGCAGTTGAGACCCCAGGACCCAGATAGAATATGCATCAACAGCCTGGAGTAGGTACACAAAGCTAGGTATCCACACAGTTGAGTTGCTAAAATGAAAGACCTTAATGTGGATGCAGAACAACTATTCTGACAGACATGCAGGGAGACCTAGGCTGGAGGTCATTAGAGCAGAGGAGATTTGATGCAAGAATGAGTTGCCATTCCTTTCCCACTATACTTCCAACAGTCTATGCTCAAGAACCGTCATAGCAACCCTCTCACCCCAATCCAAATCCATACTTCTTTCAGTACTCAGTCTATCCATTGGCTGCTGGCCACTGTACAGTGGAATCAACTGCCCGCAGATGTTGTGGCTACCTGGAACCGTTTTGGGCACAGTTGAACAAACCATAGATATCGTAATGGAGTTTTTAGTCAAGGATTAAGTCTTTTAGTACAGACAAAATCAAGTGTGCTAATTTATTTTTTGCTGAAAAAATGAAAGGAGCTTTTGCATTGCAAAAGTCTGGCCTCGTGACCATTTGATTCAGTAGAAAGCAAGAGAAATACTGTTATAATCTGTTTATTATCTTCTTCACCACTTTCTAACATTCTAGCAGTCATCTTTTCTCAGTTATCATTATTATTACCTATCATACTAATTTGTTCTTATTTTATACTATTGAATTTGCGCTGACATGCAGAGAATCTCAATCCCTCGCTGGGAATCTGTGCATGATCTCTGAGATCATGCACAAATTCCCAGCGAGGGATTGTTGCAGTAGATAGATAGAATCATAGATACTGGTAGATACATGTAGGCATGGTAACTTAACAAGATGTATAGCGCAATTGATAAGTTACCTTGGCACTACTGAGAAATTCTGCTGGTCCTGTAGCTTGAGGCACTCGCCATGGCGAGTGGGCGAGTGAATTTTTCCAGCCCTGGTAGGGTAGGGTAGCACCACTGAGACCATGACCAGTCTACATAAATGCACTGCAGCAGACTGGTCAGTGTCTCATTGCCAATTTTGTTTTCTACTATTACAGGAAACCTACCCACAGACTGCACCAATCTGGTTTTGTGATGATGATCATGTGCTCGTTACAGCGGCAATAGAAAAACTGGCTGGTGTCTCCTCAGACAGGTTCAATGTAAGTTGCAGAGTTGTAGAAAAGAGAGAGTATTTGGTTACAATTAGGGGATAACTTACGCAAAATTATCTATTCGTTTTAAGGCATCACATTAGCAGAGCCGTAAAACACAATTTGCAACCATACAACTGACAGTTTATATCCCCAAATGAAAATTTTCAGTAGTGATCCCCATTCTAATGGGCTTTTTTCACATTTATATGTTCCAAAATGTACTATTTTGCACCCATTAATGCAAGAGCTTTCAGCAACGTTAAACCATACTTCAGCCAATGAGAACAACTTTTAGTATTGAGTGGGGTTTCTGACAGTATATCACAGGATAATTATACTGTTCAGTGTTGTAACTTGCAAGTTCCTATGTCCAACTGGTTGTCGAGTTAAATTCGTAAATGCATTAGAATTAGGGACAATTTATTTTACATTGGTGTAAAACATGTTATGATCATTCATCTATTCAACATAGCTTGAGCATGAGGGGTCACAACATATGTTTAAATAATGTAAAACTGACCTGGCATTGTCGTCAAATACTGCTTATCTTCTTGTTTCTATCCTCATAACAATGTTTATTTACAGTGCTCCAGATAAGCTGGAATAACAGGGATAGTTTAGGCATAATTTTCATATGTTGTGACCACTCAGTAGAACTGTCATGCCGAGACAGTTCTAACAAGGGATCCCTGTTACCCCTTCTTATCTGGATTTTATTACTCCTCTTGGGAAAGTTCTAGAAGCAGCTGTGTCAAACAGGTTATTTAAAGTTCTATTTCTGCTGTCTACTTTTAGATTTTACAACAGATCAGGATTCTGGTGACTGAACTTTGTAGCTTGTCAGATTTGGAAACGCCAGATGAACTGTTAGTTCTAGATGAAAAACTAGATGAAAGAGTAAGTCTTCGGCCAGAGCTCTAGATAAGAGGGGTATTTGATGATAATTGAGGGATAATTTTCTTTATTTCTCATTGAAACCAGGGATCAAGCTAGAGGGAGACTAGGGAGAAATAGTCTCCTTGCAGGATCAAACTTCTCCCTGTTCTGAGCTGAGGGAGAAGTTTAAATGTATAGATTATATAGGCAAGGATCAAAGATGGGCAAAAACTTCTCCCTAAAATCAGAGAAACTTCTCCCTCATTCTGACCTCTAGCTTGATCCCTGGAAACCATATGTTGTGACCCCTCATCTGAACCGTCTCGTCAAGACGGTTCAGATGAGGGGTCACAATATATGTTTTTATGGAGAATTAACAAAAATTATCCCTAATTATCATCAAATACTCCCTCTTATCTAGAGCTCTGGTCTTCCTACCATACATGTACAAGTTCTCTTGTCTGGTCTACCATATATAGTCTCAGTACTCACATATTGGATTGCAGTAATATTTTTTATGAAAAATTGTGAGGAGCTTTTTACTTCACATTCCTTCTGCAAACAAGGGCACTGTTTCTGCATATTATACATTTGAAAATCTAACGCCTCGTTATCTAACGTTATTAGTTTTTGAACAACTGGCACCAGATTGATAAGTTTCGCTTCATGTTTCAGGGCATGTTATCTGTTGATCAGAGTTCTGAGAGTGAAGATGAGAATGAATTCCATATAGATATGGAGGAAGATAGTCAGAAGTGAGTATACTCCATACATGTACCTACCATGTGTTGGGTCTTTATGATATTAAAAATGACATTTCTGGCTGAAAACATTTTGAGAGAAAAATATCTTATTCTTCAAAAACGAGTGAGAAATTTTCCATTTTAGGTCAGAGATTTATGCTATTTGTATTACGTGTTAAGATTTTTTTATATGAGATTTTTTAGTCCAATTAGTTCAGTGAGATTTTCAGCCAAAAATAGAGAAAGTCTCTCAATATCTTGCCCCAAAAAATGTTCCATGAAGTGTTTGGGTATGTAAGGGTAATAATATGGATGTGTGATTTTTTTGTGTGTGTGTTTTATGTTTGATATGCATCGTTCGTATAGCAGTAGAAGAAGATGGATGGGTGACTTGTGGTTTTATGGCCCTTTCAACAGTATTTCAATCATACCAGGTTGAAGGATGATAATTAAAGGCTTTGTGGAATTGAATGCTGTTTACAGTTGAAAAGATTTCCACCTACAGTAAGATCATAATTCGGACTGTTAACTCTCAGGTCAGGGCTAAAGCCACAGAGCTACCAGGGCTCACAAGATTAACATGAAATTAAATTGTTCATTTACAGTCAACTCTGTATATCTTGAAGTCAAACTTCAGCCCAAACCACTGATAGCTCAAACTAAATTTTCTGGTACCAGAAAATTTACTTTGAGATATCAGTAGCTTGAGCTAACAGGAGTTGAAAGGTAAATGAAAATAGGAAATATAGTCTATGATAGAAGAAGCTAATTTGAGATATCAGTGTTTGAAATATCTGGAGTTGACTGTACTTAATTGTAGATATTGGTAACTTACATGTATTGGTAGTATCAACTCTGTTCTCCAGAGCTCTAGATAAGAGGGGTATTTGATGATAATTGAAGGATAATTTTTCTTATTTTTGATTGAAACCATATGTTGTGACCCCTCATCTGAACCGTCTCGATGAGACGGTTCAGATGAGGGGTCACAACATATGTTTTTATGCAGAGTTAACAAAAATTATCCCTAATTATCACCAAATACTCCCTCTTGTCTAGAGCCCTGGTTCTCATTCTTTTCTAGTGATCAGAAGGCTAAAGCTGAGGTAGATGGAATAGACACAGAAAATTTAGCTGTGTTAGAACGGTTAAAACAAAACCAAAGAGATGATTATCTCAAGGTGAGTGTGTTCACTGATACAAGTATTGCTGTCTATATTGACATGTTAAGGGCACCTTGTGTTTATATGCATGTAAATTTGAAGTCAAAAACAAAAATTCCATGGAATGTGGTGTCTGGTCTGCCTGAGCATTGTCACAAAACAGAGATAAACCAAAAAACTCGACAAAAAGTTTATGCATTCGACAACGACAAATGTAATACCTATGTTTTGCTTCTGCTAGTTGTAGGCAAGACAAAAACTATGAGGCAGACCTCTTGTTATTGTCTATACATTGACTCTGACTATTGAAACTAGTAAGTAATTATATTGATGTTTTTACATAGGTTTATATGCCTCATATAGAACATTGTATTGCTTTGCCAGTGTCAGTAGCAATGACAGAACTTTTATCCAGTTTGCTGTGTTAGCTCTATTTTTGTGGGATGTACAGGCGTGCAAGCTTTGCCACATAATTCTTGTTTGTTCTGACAAGCTTTTTGTCACATATCCAGTTAGAACGAAAATCAGATTTATTTAAACCTTAGTTACATGTATGTTAAAGTTATATTAAAGGTAAATGGCTACACTGTTCAAAATTTTTTATTTTTACCTCACTTTCTTAATTGGAGATCAGATCTTAAAGAATATAAGCTGCTCCTTCAGGAGTATTTTCTTTCCTTAGCAAGTAGAACCAACTTCGGTAGGGCTATCTTGCCCAGGGAAGCTAATAGAAAATGAAAAAAAAACAACTATATTTGAAAACCATACTGTTTCATTTTTGTCTTGCCTGCAAAGCAGAAGCGAGACATAGTATTGTTTTTCCTGTGTCGGTGGTGGCGGCGGCGTAAACTTTACGTTTAGGTCAGTTTCATAAAGCGCTGACAGGCAAGACACCACAGTCCGCGGAATTCATGTTAGGATAATTGTGGTTGTTATTTTAGGTGTTCTAATTGTTAAACTTTTTACTGTAAGTACAGTATTTCAGATAAATATTTCAGGGCTCAGTATCAGGGTCTGTCCAGGCCACAGATAGACTGATGAAAGAGCTACGAGAGGTGTACAGATCAGATAGTTTTAAAAAAGGTAAGCTGTGATACTCATAGATTTAGTCAGAAATGCTTATTTAGTCATGCCAGTTAACATAGGTGCCTTTGCAAGGTTTCTGCTATGAAAGATACTTTAGCAAACTTGCTATTAAATGTGGTCAGGTACATAAAATAGTAATCTTCACAAGATGACTTAAGCCAAACTATAAATGTCTTAATCCTATTAAATGTCTGGTGTGCATTGCATTCTAGGGGGAGGGGCTATTTAGGATCTGGAAAGAACAAAACAACCCTTCTCCACAATGCATCTCAGTACAAAGGGATATATACCCTAATAACAGCTGCATTTGGTACATGTATTACTAAAACAGCTGATATTTGCTTGAACTATCTGGTGGACCATGCTGAGGTAAACATACAACCACATATAAACTACATTCTAACACACTTACAAATGTAACATACACCTGATTGGCTAACTTCAAAAATTTGGGACAGTATATTCTGTGATATACTGTCACAAACCATACATCATTTTGAAACGTCAGTTCTCATTGGTTGAAGTTTGGTTTTACGCTGCTAAAAGCGCTTGCAGTGGGTGCAAAGAAGTACACTTTGAAATGTGAAAAAGTGCACTGGAATGGGGATAACTTTATTGAAAATTGTCATTTGGGGAGGTAAATTGTCAGTTTTAGGGTAACAAATTGCGTTTTACAGCTCTGCTGACGCATCACCATAAAACAAAATGTCTGACCATAAAACAGATGATTTACCTCCCAAAATGACAATTTTGAATACAGTTATCCCCTAAATATCAGAGGATTGTATGCCTGTGATTCTGCTATTTTGTTGTATCAAAGTTAATTATTTTCAGAAAAAGAGGGAGGGATGTTTATTAGAGCAGAGGTGTTAAATAGGATAAATATGGTAGTTGGGGATCAGACTGGTCTTTGGGAGGCAGCATGGAGCTGTGATGTTTTGCCTGTTATTTCATTATGCAACATAACTTAATCACTGAGTGACAACAAATGTCTAAGTATATTTAGGAATGATGATAGTGAAGTGGTTTATGCCCGAGACCACCAGTCAAATTGATATCACACTCCCTGGAGAAAACTTTAATTTGTGCAAGAAGAAACTTGGTCTTGACATCAAAAAATGCTTCGTTTCACTCAGTTATAGACCAAGCAGTGGAATAAACTTTCACATTTCTGCTTAATCGTAAATCAGTTTAAGATCTGACTGAACAGCCACTGCTAATCGTTATCAATAAAACTATATCCTGACTGCTATTCATATTCATATAATCAGTTACCAGAAACATTAAGTAAGACTTCAAACCGACGTCCCGCCTCATGACTTATGTTGAGGTGGGATGTTTAGTGTTTCCCCCAGAAATGAAAAAGGGCATGGTAAATTTTCTCAGAAAAGGGCACTTTAGCGCGTGAATTTTCACAAAAAGGGCACTGTATATGCTTTCATTCAAAGACCCCTGTTTTAATGGACATTAGCTTACAGAGATTAATACTGCTAATAAAGCATTAAATCATGTCATTCTTTTCATATACAAGAATATACAAGTTTGTATCTAATGTGGATCATGATATATGACATAACTCAGTTGTTTAGCGATACTGGTGGGTGCCTGAATCAATATGACATTGACATGTGGGTATGGTGTGCACTATGATTGCCTTGGTGGGTTAGGCTTGGGGGTACATGCAGCTTTGCAGTATGCCCATGCTTTCTTCTCTTGGCTGTCTTGGTGGGCACTTATGACTTTGTAGCATGCATGCACCAGATTGTCTTTTCGATTGGGTTGCGTCATAGACATTTACATGCAATGTTTCCCCTAACCTTTATTGCTCTGTATTAAAAAATCAGTAATATCTTAAGTATTTGCGTTTCCCGACAGTGGTTATTATTATGATGATGAATGACATAACCATAATCATACCATCTTGCTATCAAGGGCTTCATGCCGTGTACATGCTCTTACAGAATTGACCCCGACCGACCCGACTTACTGCTATATAAACTCGGGTTACTCGGGGTATCGATTTCACATGTGTCTCTAATGAAACTGGTCGTATAATCCTCCGGTATACCAATAAATGATACAGAATTATGCAACTTCGCAGCAGTGCCCCAGGTGGTGAAGATAACGCTGTTAACCGATTTTCTCTAGTTAAAAGTAAAACATAAATATCCCGCATCCTAATCTTGATATAAACTAGAAAATCGAAATCCTCGTTAAAAGTTATGTTGTTGAGGCGTTTTGAACGGATTTCTACGTTAAAATTTAAGTGTTTTGTAATATAACAATTTTGTAATGGCACGGGAACCAGCGAAACAGTATTCCCTCTTTTACAGCCTTTATGAAAAAATAGTTCCAGTTGTATTGCAAACTTATTTTCGTGTGATACTTCAAAAATATGTCTTCAAACACACTGACTATATTTAGAATAAAAGTAGACAAAACTTTATCATTATCATGCGATTTTCTAGAGTATTTTATTGCAGCGTTCTTTAGTCGGCGCACTAATACAGTGAATCAGGTTGCAGTAGCACCGCTGATAAAAATACTATATGCTTGAATTACCTGATTGTATTATTAACCGGGAACCAGAGATAATGGCAAAAGTAGTTCACAGCGCTTGTTTAGCTGATACCTGCAGTGTCCAGATAATTAGAGGATGGCGAAAACATCTGGTCTGATTATCAGTTAGGCATAAATTTTAGGTTATTTTTCTCTAAGAGGATGTACACATCATGTATTTTTACCAAAGTTAGATAATTGCTAGATACCTCTCTCTCTCTATCTCTCTCTCTCTGTATGCCTGTGTGTTAGTATTATTTTCTGTTTAACCAGTAGGTAATCTGTCATTTGGAATTCTTTCCTTCATTATATATTTGGTTTCACATATTATATGCCTCTATGTATGCTCCTATGTGGGCCGAAAATTCGAAATAAAGATCTTGTATTCTTGTATTCTTTTCGTATAAATAGCTGCAGTAGCACCTTTATCGTGAAATGCAGTAAACATAATTAAGCAAATAGAGCCTGGATATAACTAAGCAAATAGAGCCTGCATATGATGATAATACATAAAAAATTTGCATCTGCTCTGTATTTTTTTTTTTTTTTTTTTTGTGTGTCAAGCTACTCTTTTTTTTTTTTTTTTTTTTTTTTTCTTCTAAATATCAAGAAACATAAATAGCCTAAAACATTTCAATATCCTTATTATTATTACAATTTATATTTTATTACATGTATTTATCATTATTGTCCTTTAATTATCCTTATTTATTTATAATTCTTACTGACCAGGAGTATTTGAAAAAAAAAATCTGGCACAGAACTGCCTCCCTTGAATTTCTATTCATATCTGTTTCAGTTAGCTCTGTTTATGTTCTTAACTCAAGTGAGGTTTGTTTAAGAGTACTCAGAGATGTTGAATACTATTAAAAATATATATCACGATGTTCAAATTCTATTTTGGACACACAAGACAGAAATATCAAACTTGCATAATATGCGTAATTATTTTTACACCATAATTTATCAAACGTCTCGAATGTAATCCATATATAATACGCATATCGGAAGAAAGGCCTTACAGGGTGAGAAACAAGTGAAGACAATGATCAGCCTGCATATCCAAATACAGTCCATGAATCCAAAGGAATCTAAAAAAAAAATACTTCTAGAAAAATATTAAAAAAACTAATTAAGTCTTTAAACGTAATGGGCATGTTGTGTAATTGTGAAACATGGCTATTGGCTCCTTTTCACTCAACACGCCTCACTTTGATCTATTCTGCCGATCTGTCAGGTATTTTCACGGATCAGTAAGTTTATTACCGAGTGGACCATAACAGGATTAATGCCAACAGTTGTGTTTACTTATGCTGTCAAAACAATTGAGGCAGTGAACTTTGAATACACATGTGTATCTCCTTATTGGCAGGTAAAGTTTGGAGCAAAAAGGGCATGGCGCTGGAAAAAAGGGCATGGTGCTGGGGAAAAGGGGCATGGCGCGGCGCCATGCTAAAAGGGGCTAGGGGAAACACTAATGTTAAAGCCAAGGTCACTCTCTAAAAGCACATTTATATAGTTTTGAAACGATAAAAGAATCTTGAGTGTCCTTCCTATTTTCAGGTATATATTCTGTAGAACTAGTCAATGATAGTTTATATGAATGGAGTATAAGATTAAAAAAGTAAGTACAATCTTTTATCTTTATTTAGCCTAGTTCTTGATCTTTGTAACTGCAGGAAAATGTCACACTCTCTGGGAAATAAGCCTTTAAATGCAATGAGTTAAAATAATATGAGCCATGACACGACAAAACCAACAAAGTGGTTGTGCACCCAGCGCAGACTCAGATCAGCCTGGGCATCCGCCCAATTTGATCAGAGTCTTCGCTGTCCGCATGGAGGTAGCTTAGACACTTAGGTACCCTTTAGCAAAGAGTCTGAGCAGACTGGGTGGATTCCTAGGCTAATCTGAGTCTGCACTGGGAGCACAACCACATTGTTGGTTTTTGTCGCACCTGCTTTAGCAAGGTGCGATATAGGCATCCGGTTTTCCGTCCGTCTGTCAGTCCATCCGTCCGTCCGTCCATTCACAATTTACGTCGACCCTAGCATTTTCGTCCATTCAAAAGACTTATTCTCTGAAACCACTGCACCAATGGTTCTCAAATTTCACATGCAGCATGATCAGACAGCAGGGCTTCAGAAAGGTAAAATTCAGGCTGGTCGAGAGTCCCAAGATCGCCGCCGTTACTAAAAATAGCGAAACCAGCAAAATCAAGTTTTTCTCCAGAACCGCTTTGTATATTTGGCTGAAATTGTGTATGAAGCATAACAGGGACATTGGTATTCAGAATTATCAAAAGAAAAAAAATCTGTTGCGGAATTAGGTCACAGTGACCTTACCTCGACCCTAGAATAATTTATGTCGACCCTAGCTTTTAAGTGCATTCAGATGACTTATTCCCTGAAACCACTGCATCCATGGTTCTCAAATTTCACATGCAGCATGATCAGACAGCAGGGCTTTAGAATGGTAAAATTCAGGCGGGTCGAGAATCCAAGATGGCCGCCGTTACTAAAAATAGCAAAACCAATAAAAGTAAGTTTTTCTCCAGAACCACTTTGTATATTAGGCTGAAATTTTGTATAAAGCATAAGTGGGACCTTGGTATTCAGAATTATCAAAATGAAAAAAATCTGTAGTGGAATTAGGTCACAGTGACCTTACGTCGACCCTAGAATAATTTACATCGACCCTAGCATTTAAGTCCATTCAAATGACTTATTCTCTGAAACCACTGCATCCATGGTTCTCAAATTTCACATGCAGCATGATCAGACTGCAGGGCTTCAGAATGGTAAAAGTTGAGAATGGTCGAGAATCCAGTCTGTCAGTCCGTCCGTTCACAATTTACGTCGACCCTAGCATTTTCGTCCATTCAAAAGACTTATTCTCTACAACCACTGCACCAATGGTTCTCAAATTTCACATGCAGCATGATCAGACTGCAGGGCTTCAGAATGGTAAAAGTCGAGAATGGTCGAGAATCCAAGATGGTTGCTGTTACTAAAAATAGCAAAAGGAATAAAATCAACTTTTTTCTCCAGAACCACTTGGTATATTCATTGAGTTCTTAATGTGAAGGCACACAGCAGGTGGGACAGAGCCTTCCGCGGAATTCTTGTCTCATGTCACGGCTCAATTATGTAACAGACAAAAGATCTGTATCACATCCATTAAGATGTTATATTCAGTGGACTAAAGTTCTGTGTGAAATAATAAATTTAAAGGCTAGGAGTGAGCAGATATTTTCAAGTAAGCAAAAGAAGTTTTTCAAAATCACATGGTGATAAATGCAACAGTCTACTAATTAAACAAGCATGATGTTTTACTGGATGCATATTCTGTTGCATGGACACACCTCCATGTGCTTCAGCTATTTTTCAAAGGGGGGGCAACTTTTGAGACATCATCTTTGCTTCCCTGGACAACCAAGCCCTTCCAAAATAAGGTCATCTCATGAAAGAAGTTGCTCCATTGAGAAGAGACAGAAATGAAAATTGCAGAGTTGCTTCCCCTGTAAATGTAGCCATACCTTAACTAGCCACATACTGGCTGCTAGCTCAAACTGGCTTTTATCTGTAGTCTGCCTTTGAGTGATGACTTGTCTGTTTATCTTTACAGGGTAGATCCTGACAGTGCATTATTTACAGATCTTCAAACATATAAAGAAAAAGAAGGCAGAGATCATATATTGTTAAATTGTTCATTTAAAGTAAGTGTACTTCTATCTCAAGATTTCATAGTTCTACGGTATTTAGATAAATCAGTGCTCCAGATAAGAAGGGGTAACAGGGATAATTTAGAGATAATTTTCTATATTTCTCCATAAAAACATAAGTTGTGACCCTTCACCCTTTTATTGAGAAATAAGGAAAATTATCCTAAAAAAAATCCAGGTTATCTGGCACTCTGGATAATTTGAAGACTCAAGAGTAGCCTGCACCATTACAGTTATACAAAAAATGGTACCATGCTTCTTGGGTTATGAGAGAGAGGTTTTTCCCTTTCAAAATAATCCCAAAAATCTAGATCTGTCTATTTGAAAACTAGCTCAAAAATCTAGATCTGTCATACAAGGTTGATTTTGATTTTCAGGATTGTCTTGAAAGGGAAACCCCCATTTTGTAGCAGAATTATAAGACTAATTTACATACTTTGGATCAATTTCGAGCAAGGAACCTTCTGTCATACGGCCAAATTATTTGGTACAGGCTAGTTGGAGTCTGCTTGTTGTACACATGCAAAGAGTCTTATTTTGTCATATTGCAGTCTGAAAGAAATTGTTTACCATTCGGAATTGTGTTTGCTTTGTACCTTGAATATACTAGGAAAAACTTCCTTTAATACATGGTCTCTAAGTAGAAAACGCAAATTTCTGTTGTAGGTGTTTAGAATGAATATATTAATAAATTATATTTTGATATCCAAGCTTTTCTCTTTCATCTTTGTCCGTATATTCATAGTGGAAATATTGGTTATAATGAAATATCTATGAAAGTAAATAGTTCCCTTCTAATCATGACCAAGTAATGTAATTTTGCATAAGTTAATATCACAGAAACTATATTGACCTTTACTTTTTGTTGTAGTAATGAAGTTTTTTATAATTTCAGGAAAACTTTCCATTTGAACCCCCATTTATTCGTGTGATAACTCCAGTATTACAAGGGGGCTATGTGTTAGGGGGAGGTGCTATATGTATGGAATTACTGACCAAACAGGTAGTTACAAGTCTTTTTATGTATGACTAAAGTCATAAGCAGTGTCATATTATCATTACGGGTACATAAATCATACAATTACATGCTGCATATCACATAGTGTGACACTTCCATTCTCTCAGTAACATCATGCTGTTTCCTGTTGAATATATTGAGAGTTTTCCTTGAGAAAAATGCAAAAAAACAAAACAAACCATACATAAAACTGAACCTCACACTTATGGCTTTGACAAGAAATTTATGAAAGTATAACTGTCTGCAAATATCAACTGTATATATCAATGAGTCTGTACAGATATGAATGTTCTAACTCTTTGTACAGATATAAGTATTCTAATTCGACAAGTTCTAATTCTGTTCTTAGTCTGTACAAAAATAAGTGTAGTCCAGTGCTGCAGATAAGGTGGGGTTTTTAGAATAATTCAGCGGTAAGTTTTCTTATTTCTCAACAAAAACATATGCTGTGATGCTCATTAGATCCATCTTGGTGAGACTTGTTGTGACCCTCATTAGAACCATCTCACCAAGACAATTCTAATGAGGGTCACATGTTTTTGTCGAGAAATATGGAAAATTATCCTTGTTACCCATTCTTATCTAGAGCTCTGTGCACTTACTCTGTGTACAAATATAAGTGTTCTAATTCTGTACCATCAGAGGTGTTCAATTTCAGGGTTGGAGTAGTGCCTATAGTATGGAATCTGTTATTTTACAAATATCTGCAACATTAGTTAAAGGAAAGGCACGAATACAGTTCGGAGCCTCAAAGGTAAGATTGTTTTAACAGCCTTTATGCAGTTTCGAATTCTTAAAACAAATGTTAAAAAGAAAAAAATAGTAAAAGTATTTGAGTTATCTTTTAGTGGAGTCAGGAAAGTAAGATCTCATCTTTTGAATTAACCAAGACATCATTGTGTCATTATTTAATACTTTTGGGACATGCATGCCGTACAAGGTCTAAAAATAATGGTGGACCATAGCATAATTTTGAGCCGCGACATGAGAAAACCAACAAAGTGGTTCTGCGCCCAGCACAGACTCAGATCAGCATGGTCATCCACCCTGTTTGATCAGTCTTCCCAAAGCACTTAAAGGGTAGCTAAGAGTCTAAGCTACCTTTATGTGGACAGCAAAGACTCTGATCAGAGTGTGCGGATGCCCAGGCTGATCTGAGTCTGCGCTGGGCGCACAACCACTGTGTTGGTTTTCTCGTGTCTTTGCTCATATGTTTCTCTGTAGAGAAAGAAAAAAAATATTAAAAAATTATCAGTAAAATCCCTTCCAGAAGATTTTGAAACGTAAGTGTCAGTGTTCTTTTATTGGTTTGATTTCTTTTCAGAATCAATACAGTTTAGTACGTGCTCAACAGTCTTTCAAATCCCTGGTGCAAATACATGAAAAAAAGGGTAATTATATTTGTTTTTCTGCAGTATTCATTACCATCCCATGGTCGTTGATAATTATACTATCATAATGGTTAAATATTGTCTTGTTGAAAATGAAGTTACAGATATTTTTTTATGATTAAAATAAACAAAAGGTGATACATGTATTTGATCTGACATATGGAAGTCTGTTACTACAAATATACACTGTGATATTTGAGCAATCAGAGTAGGGTCTACACTGTTTACCATGAGTTATCCCCTGAGATAATAAACAAAGCTGTCCAAAGTGGATGGTTGTTGGCCTGGAAACAAAAATAACTTTCAGTTGAACAGTTACTTAGAATGATCTTTGGTAGTTCCCTTCAAAATAAAAATGATTTTGAAAAAAAGATCCTATGTAAAAAATGATACATGCGGAAGCTTAAACTACATCGAAATCATTCTAGTTTCTTCTTGATTGTCTTTCAGGATGGTTTACACCACCGAAGGAGGATGGATAGGGGTGTGCAATGTTACTGTATGTTGTTTGTACCTGTGAGATGTCTGTCCTAAGTGAAGGCCGCAGTTCTGCCTCTCATCTCACCTTCTCAGGAGCTCCACATCATGTCATCATGTACGCTGGGACAAGGATCCCACGCTACTATCATTGATTGGACATTGGTCATAGCTACCATCACTGAGCTCACGATGGGAAAACCGCATTGCAGAGTTACACAGAGGGGTAGATTTTGGGGACAATTCTAGGATAGTTTAACCCCTGGTTTATATACAAGGGCTGTTACGAAACGAAAAAGAGCTGTTACGAAACAAAAAAGTCACAGTTACCAAACAACCTGATTACCAGGTTGTTTGGTAACTGTGACTCTTTTTCGTTTCATAACAGCTCTTTTTCCTTTTGTGACGTCCTTGAAAACATAGTTAACCAGGTGTGAGTTTGGTCTTCTTAGTGAAAACTTGCATTTTGACTCAAGGCAGTGCTTATGAGTGGCACATAATGTTACAGAAACTTTCCAGAATTGTTTTCAAAACCCACCAGCAACTTGAAAGTTTGGTTTGAAAGATAGTTCAGTACTGACATAGTATTGATGTTTGACGCTTGTATCATCATACCCTGGTAGTTCATTTTGTCATACATTACCATATACCAGTCTTTCCAGTTTGAGCCGTGACAAGACAAAATCAGTAAAGTGGCATGTGCCTACACAGACTCAGATCAGCTTTGGCATCTGCACAGTATGATCAGAGTCTTCACTATTGTAGTGCACTTAAAGGGATCAAAGCTACATCTAAGGATCTATGCTACATCTGTAATGACACCGAAGGCTCTTATCGGACAGAGCGGATGCACAGGCTGATCTGAGTCTTTACCAGGCGCATGCCGCTTCGTTGATTTTGTCGTATCATGGCGCAAATTTAATTTTCATAAAAGAGTTTGAGTTCCAGTTAAGCCCAAATTTGTGGGTAGACAGTATGTAAAAATATACTGAAATCTCATCAGAAATTCCTCAGTGAGGGGTTCTAATGAAAATGTTCTTAATAGGTGTTTGTTGAGCATGTAGAAAAAGTTTTGAACTTCCATCCAGTAAACTTTACATAATCTCAGCAGAATACCATTTGTATCAAAATCTCGGAGAAACGGAAATAAAAAGAATTCTGTCGGAAGCATTCATACAATAAAAGGTATAAATGCTTGGAGGTGTTGGAGGGTCTCAGAGAAAATTTGTGTCCAGACATGGATATGTTTCTAAATATTCAAAAAAGAATAAAATCAAGACCATCAAATACCGGTACATCTGTTTATAAAATGACATAAACCTAAACCAGGTAGCTTTCACTGCTTCGACAATTCTAGGCCTAATGTGACATTTTTTTCTGTTAATATTTAATGTTTCATGTAAATCTAGTTATTCTTCGGGACATAAAGATTAGCTCTGTATGACTTTAACCATAAGAAAAACAAGGTATATATGTCCAGAAATGGTTGGAGCCATGAGTGACAGAGCCCCTGTTAGTCTTTTCCTCTGATATCTTCAAAACCTTCCTCTATCTGGACTTGCCATTACATCTTTATGAGCTGTCCTGTGTGTCAGTCTGTACCGGTGTTTTACAGCTTAAAGCATGTACAAGTTGCTCCAAGTAGAAAATCACAGATTTTAAAAAGCACAGTGCTCCAGATAAGAAGGGGTTACAAAGAAAATTTAGGGATAAAAACATATTTTGTGACCCCTCATTAGAATCGTCTCATCGAGACGGTTCTAATGAGGGGTCACAACATATGTTTTTGTTGAGAAATAAGAAAAATTACCTTCAAATTATCCTCAATATCTGGAGCTCTGAAGCAGAATGTGCATGCAATGAGCAGACAACTGATACAAGCAAAGATGCTTTTACGGAATTGAAACATTTGAAAAACAGTGCTGTTTAAAAATATGGACTGTGTGAAATGTTATGAAATGAGCAGCAACTCAAGAAAACCAGCAAAGTGGTTGTGTGCCCAGCGCAGACTCAGATCAGCCAGGGCATCTGCCCAGTCTGATCAGTCTCTTCACTGAGCGCTTAAAGGGTAGTTAAGGGTCTAAGCTATCTTGATGCGGACAGGGAAGACTGATCAGACTGGGCTGATGCCCAGGCTGATTTGAGTCTGCACTGGGCGCACAACCACTTTGTTGGTTTTCTCGTGTCGCAGCTCATATGTGCATTGTCATGCTGAAAGCTGTGACGGAATGGACATTCAAATACATATACCATCAGTTCAGATGGTTTATCTAAACATTCATTGAATCCTATAGACCCTGTACTGGTCAGTGGCTACACCTTTCACGAGTTCTGGTTGCTTCCCTGGACAAAAAGGATCTACTATTAAATGAATCTGCACCTTGGGGAGCAAATTCATTCCTTTAAGAGTTGACCCCCATTGATTAGGGAATTAGATGTTGAAATAGTAGAGCTGCTTCCCAAATACATACATATATACCCTTTCACAATAAGTTAGAATATTAGACTGATCAGTTTGCACATACGCAGATGCTGATGTAAGCAATTTATGATTCCACAAGGTCCCTTTTCATGAAAATCATTTTTTTTTTCAGTCATTTTTTTTTATATCTCGATCATTGATGGTGTATATGTGTCAGTATGATCAGAATGTTTTTGCAAAAATGTTGTTATGGTTGTTGAAAAACAATGTCTCTTTGAAATATGATGGTGGGTATACTTTTTTTTATATGACAGAGGCTATGGAAAAGACACAATCTGGCATATGTTAGAGATGGCTTAGCCAGCACAGTGCTACCAATACCATAAACACCATCTGATCATATATGCTCCCAATATGTTGCATATATTGAAGATTTTTTTTTACCAAATAGCCACTTGACAAAGAGCTTCCAATAAACATTTTCAGGGTTACAACATACACTATCTTTTTCCGCCATTTTTGAAAAGGGAGGTAGCTTTTGTGACTGTTTGCTTTCATAGGCAACAAAGGCCTTCCAAAAAGGGCTTTTGCTCTTAAAGTGAAGATTTTCTTCCTTCTGACTCCCAATTAGAAGGAAAGAAAAATTAAAATGACAGCTTCTTTACCTGAAATGATCTTTCTGCCATTCACTGTAGCATTATTACTGGTCATGGCCCTCTCTTGTTCCTTGCCAGATTGTGTATTTTCCTGTTTTGAGCTATATTAATGTACAAATGTTGGCGGAGGCAATCTTTTTTAAGTTATTTTTTGTTTATTGTCATATTCTTTATTCATACATTTCATACATTGTATTTCTTTGGTTGGAAGGTGATGTATGCCTTTCTTAAAACAATCATAAAAATCTAGAGCCACCATCCATCAATTAAGATGGATTTCAGAGCCCTAGATAAGAGGGGTATTTGATGATAATTGAGGGATAATTTTCTTTATTTCTCATTGAAACCAGATGTTGTGACCCCTCATCTGAACCGTCTCGTTGAGACGGTTCAGATGAGGGGTCACAACATATGTTTTTATCCATAATTAACAAAAATTATCCCTAGTTATCACCAAATACTCCCTCTTATCTAGGGCTCTGGATTTAGATTTTTCGGATTGCTTTGATAGGAAAAAATGCCATCTTATAGCAGAATTTCATAAGACTGTTTTAGATAATATAAGGATCTGTCATGGGTGTGAGGTGCGGATAGAAAAATCTGTTACGAGGGTCACTGTTCGGCATCACGAGGCTTGCCGAGTGATGCCAAACAGTGATCCCGAGTGACAGATTTTTCTATCCGCACCTCACACGAATGATAGATACTTTTTCTTTCACACCTTGTTTTGTTTTAACTTCAGAACTTCTTAAAATGTGTAATTCTAGTGCTTGAGAAGTTTCAATTTGATTTTGAAAGAAAGCGCCGCTTTCAATGACCGTCATTCGGCTCTTTATGTCAGCGACTGGCGTGCATCAACTGACGTCATTTTTACCGTCTTCGTGACGTCATCCAGAGGTGCAACGATTCACTTCGATGCATCGAAAAACCGGTTCACAAGGGCCGATTCGATTCCGATAACAACTCCACTTATTTCGATTCGATTCACAATCCCCCGCATGGGCCCTCAATTAAAACGGAAGTCCGTGTTTTAGACCCGCTCTTAATATTATAACGCTGTTTATAACGTAACATACGATTGGTCAGTAATAATAAGGTCATCCAATCAATACGGGTGTTTCGTTTCCTTATCGGTAGGGTTATCAAAATGGCGTCTAACGATGACTCGCAGAAACCTGTGCTCAAAGATGAAGATAAATAGAAGTGTAAATATAACAAAATAAAGTGATAAACATGATGAATTAAGGTAGCATAAAATCAATCATGAATCGAATCGAATTAATCGAATCGAGGTGTCTGAAATCGAAATCGAATCGAATCGGTCGTTGGGTGAATCGTTGCAGCTCTAACGTCATCATCTAAACTGCTAACGTCACTTGACGACGCAGGTACGTGAGCTCCTATCTAACCAATGCATTGAGAGCTCGTGATTTTTTTTCCGGTCCTGGGTCAGAATACCAGGTAAGATAAGATTTTCTATCCCAGGTGAAAAGAATGGCATTTTCTATCCGGTATGAAAGAATTTGGGTTATTCTAGAGAGGGAAAACCAATTTTATAGCCAAGTAAATACCGTATATTTAAACACTGGCTGTGACAAAGCAGTCAGGTTCAGGCATTGGAAAATTGCTGAAGTCAGCTTTATTAAAGGACTGTAACTCTGCTAAAAATCGTTAGCGCGTGACCTCAAAACAGTATGCACTGGCTCACCTTGTAGTTTTACTATTTACAAAGTTTCCTTTTTAACTACATGAAAACTTTAGGAGTTATCCACAAATGAACATGTTTAAATTTATGTAAGGCTGTGTAATTCTGCTAAAAATGATTGGGCCATAACCTTGAAGCGATATGGGCTAGTCCACCTCATGGTCTTTCTGTATACCAATTTTCAGCTTGAATCGATGTAAAATGTAGGAGTTACCCAGAAATGAAAAAGTTAACGAATGGGTGGGCACTAGTGCCATAACATGTTTTTCAGTCAGGCATATAAAAATAAAAAAAAATAAATAAAAAAAAAAATTGTTTTTGTAGAGCTTGGGCTACCAAAGCTTTGATATAATGGCATGTTTACACTTTCACTGCCACGAGGGACTTTAGTCAAATTTATCATTCGCTGCCACGAGCGACTTAAGTCGAAATTCCCAACCCATAAGAGTACTGTGTATTTGCTATACTGATATATCCACAGAAGAGGAACAACTCCTCCAGGCTTATTCGGAGTGTTGAGATCATAAGCTACATTTTGATATATAACATGGAGCTTATCGTTTTTGTCTCGCCTGCGAAGCAGAGGCGAGACATAGGTATTGCTTTTCCGGTGTCGGCGGCGGCGGCGTCGGCGGCGTAAACTTTCATCGGGTTTTTGCGTTTAGGTCAGTTTCTCAGAAACTATAAGGGCTAGAGCCATGAAACTTGGTTCATGCATACATCTGGAAGAGTAGAGCTCAAAGTCATCATCAATACTGAGTCTTGACCTACATTTTACGGTTGACTGACTTTGCAATTTTTCATCGGGTTTTTGCGTTTAGGTCATTTTCTCCGGAACTATAATGGCTAGAGCCATGAAACTTTGGTTCATGCATACATCTGGAAGAGTAGAGCTCAAAGTCATCATCAATACTGAGCCTTGACCTACATTTTACGGTTGACTGACTTTGCAATTTTTCATCAGGTTTTTGCGTTTAGGTCATTTTCTCAGGAACTATAATGGCTAGAGCCATGAAACTTGGTTCATGCATACATCTGGAAGAGTAGAGCTCAAAGTCATCATCAATACTGAGCCTTGACCTACATTTTATGGTTGACTGACTTTGCAATTTTTCATCGGGTTTTTGCGTTTAGGTCATTTTCTCCGGAACTATAATGGCTAGAGCCATGAAACTTTGGTTCATGCATACATCTGGAAGAGTAGAGCTCAAAGTCATCATCAATATTGAGTCTTGACCTACATTTTACGGTTGACTGACTTCGCAATTTTTCATCGGGTTTTTGCGTTTAGGTCATTTTCTCCGGAACTATAATGGCTAGAGCCATGAAACTTGGTTCATGCATACATCTGGAAGAGTAGAGCTCAAAGTCATCATCAATACTGAGTCTTGACCTACATTTTATGGTTGACTGACTTTGCAATTTTTCATCAGGTTTTTGTGTTTAGGTCATTTTCTTCGGAACTATAAGGGCTAGAGCCATGAAACTTGGTTCATGCATACATCTGGAAGAGTAGGTCTCAAATTCATCATCAATATTGAGTCTTGACCTACATTTAATGGTTGACTGACTTTGCAATTTTTCGTCTAGTTTTCGCATTTAGGTCTGTTTCTCAGAAACTATAAGGGCTAGAGCCATGGAACTTGGGTCATACCTTCATCTGGAAGAGAAGAGCTCAAAGTCATCATCAGTATTGAATCTTTACCAACATTTTACGGTTGACTGACTTTGCAATTTTTTTGTCAAGTTTTCACGTTTAGGTCTGTTTCTCAGAAACTAGGGCTAGAGCCAAGAAACTTGGTCCATGCATACATCTTTGTTGATTTAGCTCTGTTTTGTGACAAAGCGCTAGCAGGCGAGAATTGCATTCCGCGGAATTCTTGTTTTTGGTTGCGAAACTGAAAGTAGGAACACATAATAGGTAGGGCTTATCAGAAACATGCTTGGCCCTGAGCTACTGGGGTTTTTTTTAGGGAGCAGGCAGGGAAAGTGTTACAGAACACAACATTTGCATAATGCTAAGCAAAAATCAAAGTCTATAGTTTTGCCTAACACCTGTGGATGTTAAGTGTCAAACAGGCTGTTTAATAACATACAATTATCACAGTGTGTGTATAGTTAGATGCATCATTAAAATAAACTAAGCAGAATTTAGAGCAAACAGAGGTTTTCATCAGACTGGAAATGCATAGGCTCATTAGAGTCTTTATTTGTGGTACAGGTTATAAGGCATATTTTTCATGGCATAGCTTAAATATGTTAAACTGTCTGGGTCATAAATTTATTTATTTCTATGCTTAAAATTCAACTGTTTGCAATATAGAGTGGCCATAATTACTGGGTATGTTATTTTTGTTAAATGTTAGGAAGAAATCAACTGGATAGGAATAGTAGAAATTTACTTGTTAATGTTAAGGCAATAGGTATGGGATTTTCTAAGTAGACATTTACTGGACGGTCCAGTTATTTAAAGCATAAATGCTGATTTACAGTGGGATTAGAACTTGATATTTAACCTTTTGAAAAATCAAGTGTCTCAGTAACAACTGATGGTATGGTGCATCATCAGAACCAGCTTGCTCTAGTGGTTACAGCATACTTGGCACTATTAATACAAGCCGTGACACGACAAAACCAACAAAGTGGCAAAGTGACTGGGCATCTGCCCAGTCTGATCAGTATTCCCTGTCCGCATGGGGCTAGCTTAGACCCTTAGCTACCCTTTAAGCGCACAACAAAGACTCTGATCAGACTGGGCAGATGTCCAGGCTGATTTGAGTCTGTGCTGGGCGCACAACCACATTGTCGGTTTTGTTGTGTCGCCGCTCATATGTTAAAGTGAGAAGGTTCTGATGGTAGGCCTCAGCATATGCTTAAATAATGGGTGCACTCTAGAGGGGGGGCGACTCTGCTGTTTCAGTTTTGCCTTTTCTTCTCATTTAGGATCGACTCTTGAAGAATTTGCTCCGAGAGGAGAAAATTCTTTAACCCTATTGCACTAGGAACAGCCAAAATTCCACATAGTTTTGGCCGTTCTGAGTGCAGTAGGGTTAAGTGTCCCCTTTTGGAAAGGTCTTGTCACCCAAGGAAGCAAAAAGGAAGTTATGAAAGTTGTTCCCCTTGGTAAAAATTGTGAAAAAATCAAGCTGCAGCAATCCCAATTTAATGGACAGAACATCATAACTTACCCTTAACCTTTGAATACATTCTAAACTGAGTTTATTTACCCATTACTTTTGAATTTAAGAATTCCCATGGAAACCATTGCCTTCTGCAGCGAATTTCGTTAGTATATTCACTGATTAGTTTCATTTTGTAAGTTAAGATTATTTTAGCCTGCCAATGATGTTCTGTTAAATGTCTTTGTTAAGATGAAACATGTTAACTTTATCATTCTTAATTATGTAAATAAGAGTATGGTAGATTTCTGTAAGAAAAACAACAGAAATTATTTGAGTTTTCTTTATCTTTTAATGTCCATGACATATTACATTGACACGTGCATGATGACACCACTTGATCATTAGCTTCGCTTCTTTAGAGCAAATAAAATCATGCTGAAAATGTTTAGCTATGAAAATGCTTTGTCAGGGCTCTGTGGGGAGAAAAGTCTCCCATAAACTGGCCGTGTTCTTCCTATTTGTTAAATGTGCAGAAAACATGGAAGTCCTAGGTTTGAACCATAACATATGCTTGAAACTAAAATTCTCTATGGCTAAGAGCCCTGCTTTTTATGAGAAAAAAAAAAAATAACTTCCTGTACATGGAGAAATTAAAAGATTTTGGGGGCACACATACTTTGCTGTTTAAAAGCATCAAGGTCAAATGATTTCACATGCTCAGATAGACAGAACATGCAGTATATATGAGCCACGACACAAGAAAACCAACAATGTGGATGTGCGACCAGCACAGACTCAGATTAGCATATGCATCCGCCCAGTCCTATCAGACTCTTTGCTAAGCGCTTAAAGGGTACCCAAGGTTCTAGGCTACCTTCATGCGGACAGCGAAGGCTGATCAGACTGGGCGGATGCCCAGGCTGATCTGAGTCTGCGCTGGGCACACAACCACATTGTTGTTTTTCTTGTGTCGCGGCTCATATTTCTTAGGTTAATAGCTGAATTACACAAGACAGATTTACATATTTGCAGTAATTTTGGAAGGTAAACTCCCATCTTATAACCCAATAAATATGGTAGGTGTATCTAAACCTGGGTTCGAGGTTATAGAACTTGAGAATAATCTCAAACTCAAAATAAAGCACACTGATTGGCTGCTTCCGAGCACGTGCTTGGAAGCAGCCAATCAGTGTGCTGTATTTTGAGCTTGAGATTTTCTAAAGTTTTATAACCTCTGGGCCTGGACATAAGCATATTACATGTACTAGAGGATCTGTCTTGACAGAACTCTGTCAATGTTATGCAGCAGATCAGTGGCAGAATAATATTTCTCAAACAAATAAGAAGTCTTGTATAATGTATGATTTATTAAAAATGAGTTTTGTACTGATGAGCTATTTACACAGACAAAACGTTTCAATATTTCATATGAGCACTACATCTTAGTTAAATACAAGTCTACATGCATATAAATTATAAATTGCACAAATTCTCAAGTCCTGGCTACCACCAATAATAAAGCACTTCTTCGAAGAGCTACGAATGTTGCAAGTCTTCTTTTGTTTGCCAGTGATTCCTCCATTAGTGAGCTAATAAAAACATTTATTAACTAATAGTAATTCAGTACTAATATGGCAAAAGAAGTCCAAATCATACCAGTCATAAACTGGGCTTATTTTGACTTACATGGCCAATATATGCCAAACTCAGCCAATACAACTTGGCCAATAGTTGTATTGGCCAATATCAATGACATCAAATGGCCAATATCAATGATGTTAATAAAATTGTCATTAATAAAGAAAGTATTGGCCAGGTCCAAGGTCTGCTGAATTTGCCCTAAACGCAAGGCAGGCCTGGAGCCAATACAGCAGACCTTGGACCTCTAACTGGGCCAACAGGAAATTTCTTGATTAATAACCTTATAGCATTACTGTATTTGATTACATTATGGAGACTTGTATGACTTTTCTCTTTACGATTTAAGACTTTACAACAAACTGATTTTTGCAATTCAGATTTGACAAATATCTTTTCTCATTTAAGACTTTTAGATTTTTCAATTTGCAGACTTTGTACACTTTGTAGCTCCTACGTTTTGACTTCCTATAAGGCATATAATTTCAGACTTACAACAGACAGTTTGTAGTTCATACAACTTGGCCAACATTATATGTATTTTCTCATTTCATGCTTTCAGAGTTAACAAGATGCACACAATTCCACAATAAGCATTCATTCATACATTTGGCCCAGCATATTTCACATTTCGGACTACGAGAAACATTTTCTCTACATATAATAAGCCTAAGTTAGGGAAAAACATTTCCCCGGTCCACATTTACTTCTCCAAAACATATGTTGTGTCTTTTCGATGTATATTATGAGATTTAACAACATGCTTTGAGGCAAAAAAAACAATAAAGACAATGGTAAAAATCTTCACCCTCAAATTTTTTCGTTCCTAGCACTTCAGTATTTCTTGACAATTATTCTGCAGAAACTGGGCTCTAGCCTATAAGTGCATTGTCACAAAATCAGAACTCAAAGAGAAAACTCGCCAAAGTTACGCTGTCAATGCTAACACTGGCAATGTAAATTGAGCCACAACACGAGAAAACTAACAAAGTGGTTGTGCAATGCAGACTCAGATCAGCCTGGGCATCCGCTCAGTCTGATCAGAGTCTTCGTTTCACACTTAAAGAGTAGCTGACGGTCTTCATGCAGACAGGGAAGCCTCTGATCAGACTGGGCGGATGCCCAGGCTGATCTAAGTCTTCGCTGGCCGCACAACCACTTTGTTGGTTTTGTCGTGTCGCGACTCAATTGTAATCCGTATGTCAAGCTTCTGCTTCTCACAGGCAATACAATGTACAATAACTGTCAACAAGGGCTTCGCAAGCGGCGCATAATACGCCCGTTTCAATGTCCAAAAGGAGTTACAGAATGAACAAGATTGTTTACAAAAGGATAGACAGGCAGACAAACAGGGGCAACAACTCTATAATCAACTAGAACTGTCAGCGAATCCGACTTTACCCCCCCCCCCCCCCCCTTAATTGCTTAAATCAAATGGTGTTATTTTCGTAACAAAAAGCATAAAGAGGGAGAGAAATCATTGTTACCATGTATACCAAATATGAATGGTTGCTGTGAAATCTGTTACAAAAAATTACATTATTCAAAGTCAGGAGAGAAAGAAAATTGGAAAAATATAGGGAAGAATAAGCAGAAGACTGGTTCTCAATCCCACAATACAACAAGTTCTCATCAACCTGCATACAAAGTTCCCTACTCTAACTTACAGATGCATAGAAATCTTTTGCGCAAAAAATGCATTATTCAAAGTTAAGAGAGCAAGAAAATCAGACAAATACAGGGAATAAAAAGAGGAGAAGTCTGGTTCTCAATCCCATAATACAGTAAGTCATCATTAACCTGCATACCAAATATGACTAATCTAGCTTGCATGGTTGTGGAGAAAACTTTGATGAAAAAGTTCATTATTCAAAGTACGGAAAGAAAGAATATTGGACAAATACAGGGAAGAATAAGCAGTCAAAGGCTGGTTCTCAATCCCACGATACAACATATCGTCATCAACCTGCATACCAAATATGACTAATCTAGCTTGCTTGGTTGTGGAGAAATCTTTGATACAATATCTTTGAACAAGGGAGATAACCTAAATACACTAGATATACCTTTTTTAGTTCTACTTTTTTCCCTTGACAATATATTACATGTACAAGAAAAGTTTACACAAAAGTAGCCTATAAGAACTAATGAAAGGATTCACTCTAAAACGAAGAAAAGGAGAGCAGCCATTGTTGTACGCGACACATCGTTAGGACTTCATACACATTGCTATGAAGTTTTATAAAGATATCCCAAACGGTTATCTAGTTATGGCGCGTACAAGACTTACAGGGATAAAATTTATCAAAGGGGCATAACTTCAAAAGTAAGAAAGGGGGAGCAACCATTTTTGTACGCAACACGTTCCTCCACCCTAATACATATGCCTACCAAATTTCATGAAGATATCCCAAATGGTTACTGAGTTATGGCGTACGGACGGACGGACAGCGCCACGACATAATATGTCCGTTTTTTTCAAAACGGGCGTATAAAAATAAATACATGTATCACAGTTATGTTGGCATTCAATGCTATAGAAAACAACGTCATCTTCTGTGAGTGGTACACGATCGATGGTATATTGGTCAGGTCATATAGTTGAGCACAGTTTCCAGTGGTATTACACTACCCCGGCTATTGGGATGGCGAGCCCTGGTGACATTTTCTATAATCTTCTTTCTCAACATATTTTGTGGCCTCCGAGTAAAGCTGTCTCATCGAGGCATTTTTCTTGAGGTGCCACGTCTTATGGTCTTATGGAGAACTTATCATCTCCAAATTCTGAGATAAGAACATATACTTAGGGACAAAAGTTCTGCACGGATGTTAATTCAACATCTGTGCAGAACTTTTGTCCTTAAGTACATTGTATATGTAAGTGCCCCTCATTAGAATTGTCTCATTGAGGCAATTCAAATGAGGGGCAATAAAATATGCTCTTATCTCAATTCTTATCTAAAGCACCTCTTATATGAAGTCTGTAGTACTTGGTGGCTTCTTCATCCCAGAATTAACATAAATACTATCACAATAACGTTTATCCCTATCAATGGAACTGAAAAAGGAAAATAGAAAATGAGATGATTTATAAGGGTCAAGTCGGGTAACTTCCGACAGTGGGTAAATTTGGACATACCATTGCAAACAGTAAAAATCCAGATGAGACGGCTCATAATGAGCTGTCTCATCAGGATTTTCACTGTTTGCCCAGATAGTTTCGTTTTAATTCCAAACAACTGACATATAAAGGAAATAATGTTACTGTCCAATTTACCCCCTGTCCGAATTTAATTGACCGTTCATGTTTAGAAATTAACAACTATGCAACAGCACTGTTAAACAAGAATTCCACTGAATTCTGTCTGCAAACTGTCAGAATACCAAGTTAAACCAGAAAACTTGATGTAAAGTTTATGCTATAAAAGTAATTCCTATTGTAACGTGGGCCGACCTGCAAACAAACCCCGTCAGTGGAAAAGCATGCTCACCCACCAAGGGCGGTTTATTTGCTTATATACCCCAACATTTACTCGACCACAAACTACCGAGTTTGTAATTTGCATATCTATTTATATCTGTGACCTTCCACCGTCACACTATGTCTAGCTTCTGCTAGTCGCAAGTGAGACAAAAACTACCAGATCATGTGGAAATTTGAGTAAGATTCATCAACCTGTATGGCAAGAAAATTCTCAGGCCATACTTGTTCACAATACATGTACTACAAAGTAAAGTATCACAAAACTTCACAATACATTGTACTACAAAGTAAAGTATCACAAAACTTCACAATACATGTACTACAAAGTAAAGTATCACAAAACTTCAGAGATCTCAAAAGTTCAGTTTGGTATCTTTCAGCAGTTTTCCTTTATTTTAATATTAGTAAAAGTGAAAAGTATATTTTGGTAACCAATTTGCAGCAAACTTGGCCCAATGGTTATAAAACTTTTTTCATGCTCAACTCAGCTGAGCACAAACTTTGACCTGCTAATAATTAGCAAATTACTGATAAAATGGACATGTGTTTTCTTGCTCGGTTTAGCTGAGTATGAAATTTGCTCTACTTATGAATATGAATATGCCAACTAATTGAATATGCCAACCTTAGTTTGCATTTTCATATTTACCAGCTGAGAAAATTTCATGCTCAGCCGAGCTGAGCATGGAAAAAGGTTTTATAACCTTGGGCCCTGATTTTCTTATTATTTTCAGTGGATAAATACAGTGATATGTAAAACCCTTGCATAT